>JAQHUG010000250.1:1831060-1972686 GCA_028555095.1 Dicrostonyx torquatus | reverse complement strand
GTCCACAATGGTGGGGGAGGAGATGGCACTGAGCATGAGGTGGCTGCTCACGCTGTGTCCATAACCAAGAAGTGGAATGTGATGAGTGTTCTGCACTTCCTCCTGTTTTGATTCTTGTTAATTCCGGACTTCTGGCCCATGGGATGGTGCTGCCCCAATTCAGAGTGGCTCTTTCCTCCTCAGTTAAATCTCTCTAGAAAAGCTTCTGCAGACATGCCCAGAGGTGTGTTGTCTGGAAGATTCCCAACCCAGACAAGCTGACAATGAAGGCTATCGCACCTCGATGGTCACAGTCTCTTCACCCTGCACACCTCTTGCACACCTCTCTGCCTGCGTCTTCCTCCCTAATCTGCACCTACCAATGTACACCCAGCCCCCTGTGGGCGCCCCTGCCTACATCCACAGCCTCCTCCATACCTGTTCTCCCATGTTCACCTGTCCTGCCCTGCTCTTCAGACCGCCCTATGACTGGAGGACATGACTGGAGCACCCTCAGGACATGCCCCACGGGGCCACAGGTGTTGCGATCGCTCCCTCCCGTCCCTATATTCGCCATCTCTCTGTCACTGCCCATAGCCTCCCCTACTCCCATCCCCCAGGCTTCAAGCACACACTTGTTCACCTCGAGTAAGATCAAAAATAAGCTCTCTCTGGAACCTGTTCAAAGGCTAATGCGCCTCCTCTCTTCATTATTGATTTGTTTATTACAGAGGCTCGGGTAGGGTATTCGATGTGGCTGCTGTACCAGGGCCACTTCAACAATCCTTGCCCTTCGCTGAGAGCAAGCTGGACCGCTGGAATCTTGGGAAGGACTTGCTGAGGCACTAAGGAAGACCCACCCGTGGAAAATCTTTGGATTGGCTGACTTGTGTTCCGGGCTGAAGCCTACACTGGCTCTGGTTCTATCTAGAGATCACAGCCACATCTCCCCATCTCCCCTTCTGCCTTTTCTTCCCTCTAGCAATATACTCGCTGTAGGGGTACAGGGACAGCACCCCTAAAAAGCAAGACCATGTCCCTTTTCCTTCCTACCTCACTAGGGGGCAGTTTAATATAGGAAGTGATTTTACTGTCTAGAAAGACCAAGGCTGCAGACTCCTCAGATGGCCCACCAGCTGTGTGACTCTGGACAAGTGGCTGGACCTCTCTGAATCTGCTTTATTATCCATAAAGCCAACCATCTATGTGGATTCAGTGATGTCGTGCACATAAGGAGTAAAAGGAAATGTTGTGCACAGAAGTCTGACACTTCTTTGTGGTTACAATTGTCATCAAGTTCTTTGTCACCGTCGTCTCCATATCTGAGGCCTCGGGATCATAGGAATGACTTGCCATGGCCCAAGTCATCCCTGGATGACCCCGCTCTATACAGCACAGCAGAGCAGTGAGCCCCAGGGCAACTATGAACTCTGCATGCATGTCAGTAGCTCTCTGCGGGTAGGGTTGTTTGGACATGCTCCTCCCTGTTCCTCCAGCAGAGACTGGACAGGGAGAAGGTAGCTTTTGTCAAGGGAAACAGAGAAAAGTGTCTGTCAGAGGGCACCGGGACACTGGGGAAATACTCCTAGCCTGTCTTTCTTGGGTCCTGAGATTGATTCTTGTTCTTGAGACCTGGGAGAGGGTATCTAAGAGGAGCTTGCAGTATCCCCAGCTCTAGAGTGTCACCCGGCTTCCACTTGTTGGATGAACCCATGGTGTCTGCAGAGTATGTTTCCAGGCTGGGTATCTATAACCTCCTCCTCAAACTACGCATCCACCAGCGACCCTGGGAACTGACCAGGCTCCCACCAGAGCTCAGCAGAGCCTGTTCACACCTTCTCCAATTGCCACCTTCTCTCCCTTCCCCACCCCCATCCCGGAACTCCCTGGGCTGGGCTTTTTGTTCCCTGGTTCCCAGGCAGTGCAGCTGGCACTGTAGGCTGGGGAGGGGGTGGAGGATGCAGCAGATAGTCTGTGGGAGGGAGCTGTCTCTTAGTTCCAAAGGCAAGCATGGCTGGAGCTGCCCCCTCCTCCCAATATGAAGCTTCCCCTAATTCCCACACTGGTGTCTCAGCAAATAAGGTTAATTTTTCCCATTTGCTCATGATAGCTACTTAAAAGTGTGTACGCAGCTCCTAGTAATTGTCAGAGCTGAGAGAAAATTAGAGCAGATTCGGTGTGTTCATATTTTTGAGTTCCAGATCTGTTGGCAAATATCTGGTCTTGTTCTCTCTAAGCTGGAAGACCTTGGGTGTCATCTCTACAGTCCTCAGAGTGCGTGGAGTCCTTTTCTGCGGTAGAGACAGAAGCCAGGATGGTTTACAGTAGGAGAAAGGGCCTTTGGAGAATACCCCAGTATGGGGGCTGCAAAATGTAGGAGAAAGAAGGGGCGAGAGGGCTTTGATGTGTGGGATTCTGAGCCATGCAGCTTCGATACTACACTGCAAGAAAGTACCTGTGAATGGCAGCCCAGGCCTACTCATCAGGTGGGCAGGGGGCCAGATCATCAGCTAGCAGGTTCAAGAGCTGTCGTCTGAACTGGATTTGCCTATGGCTGCACACAGGCTCCTCGGAAGAAAGAGGGGTGATGCTTGGTGTGGATGGGAGCCTTGTCCTCGACTTTCTGTGCTGGAGAAGTCATCTGCAAATAAATAGATGGGAAGCATTTAAGGAGCAAATGCTAACGGAATGGGCAGAGGTCTTAGCTGTCCATGGGCTCTAAACTGGGATTAATGATTGTAATGTGGGCAGTGCTGATCATTCCCAGGTTATTTTTATGTGTTAACATATTGATCGTTCTGATCAGTGGTTCCCCCATGTCACAGAGAGGGAAGTGACAGATCAGAGAAGCAAAGTTGCATGCTCAGGGTGACAAGGCCCAATATGTTCTCAACACTAAATGAGCGGATTAGTATAGAGCTGGGCCCGAAAGCCGGTGTTCTATAGTCTGAGCCAAAGGCTCAGGGCCAGGTCAGGGGGAAGGTGTGATCCAGACTTCTCAGTTGGGAGCAGGTGCAGAGAAGGTCAGTTGTGGGAGGTGGTGATGGCAGAGCAGGAGCCTGGGAGCTAGGCAGCAGTGGGTAAGGTTGGCAGAGAAGCATAGCAGGGTACAGTGAGGGCCCCAGGAAATGGGGAGGGTTGAACTGGGAGGCATGGCTCAGAAGAAAGTTTTGGCGGTTTGCAGGGATGAGGTCACTGTGGTAGGGATGCTGCACCTGGGCTATGACCCAGGACTAGCCAGGAAGTGACCAAGGGTACTGTTCTGGAAGCTTCTCTTGCCAGCCTTCTCCTGATTGTGAGAACAGAGCCACTGAGCTCTCTGATTCCCGAAATCCCTTCATTTAGCCATGGTGAAGTCCGTTGTTCTAGGATGGGAAAGAGGTGAGGTCAAGGCATTCTGCTTTTTCTCAGTTCCTAACTTCTCCAGTAGACCTACCTGAGGCTCAGGAGATTAAAGTTTTCATTCCATCACCCCCTTCCCAAATGTCCTTTCTGGGGGTAACATCAATGTAAGCTCCGAGAAGACAGGGAGCCACAGGTCTGGTCACTCCTGATTCTTAACGTCCAGAGGACTTAGACACAAACCCCTTACAGGTGTATGGAGAGACCGAGAAGTGTAGGGATGCCGAGCAATTGTCTACTTATACACACCTACAGAATTCCCTAGCTGTCCTTGGCACTGCTTTGAGGTGGTTGGCCAATGGGTACAGAGACTTTGGCAAGATTGTGAAAGCCAGGAAACTTACATTTTCAAGTCCGGAATAGAAGAATTGTTCTTTCAGGGATCAGGAGGGCACCCAGACGTTTATTTTTTTCTCCTTGCCGATCTTGACTCCCTCCTCTGAAGAGTGAAGGCTTTATACCACTGGATGCCCTTGAATTGGATCAATGAAGGGGTAAATTGTTGGCTGCTCCTAGGAGAGCAGCAAGTCTATAGTAGAGAATGGATGTGGGTGCACCCTGGGGGCTGGGTGTAGTCCCCTGAGCCTCTTTATTCCCACCATTTCCTTTCAGGGATTTGCCATAGCCTCTTCTGGGAATCTCACTCCTTTGGCTTTTGATTTTACTTCTTGAGAAGCAGAACACAAAGTGGGAGTGGTTTCTTTCCTACCCCACCCACCAGCTTCGTCCACCTGTTGCATTTCCTTCTCTGCTGCGACAGGATCTAGCTCTACCACGATGACACCCTGGCTGGTGGTAGTGACTCTCATGGGCAGCCCCTCATCACTCTGCTGCATTGAATTCTCGGTCTCACCCAGCTGTTCCTAGTTTCTTGTGACTCAGCAAGCGATGCCTTCTACAGTAGAGACCAACGCCACCTCCCCTACTCAGATAGAGCAAAAAAGAGGTGACAGCATGGGACAGGATGAAGGAGTTGTTCAGGGGGAGGTGTGACCCTGTGTACTGTGCCTACTTCCCTAAGGATCCAGGACTTGTCAGATGCCCTCTGGTGGCATATAATTTTATGGTTTAGGAGGAGAGTTGCAGGCCATCATGGGTGTTGCCAGCATCCCACAGGACTGGCAGTGGGGGTTCACAGGCTTGCCAAGAACTTCTGTGCCACTATAAGTGAGATGAGCTTTGGGGAGGCGGTGGGGTCCACCATCAATAGGTCACAGCTACCAAAGCTTCTGGACTGGGGGAGTAAAGTCCGTAGGAACTCTCATAGGGCCATGCCAAAGCCAGCACAGTGTGCAGTAGGGCAGGCACTGTTCAAGGATCCTTACTGCATGATCTCATGACCACCTTGTGAGTTAAGGACTGTTACAGAAGTGGGAATTGAGGCATAGAGCCTCTGGCCCAGGCACTTATGGGAGCTAAGTTCTATTCTTATTCAGTGACATGATGTTATATTTACTCTCTATAGATTTTCACTAATTAGGTCCCCAGAGTTAGATCTCTTGAAGCCTCTGGGACTTAAAGTCATTGAAGAACTTGGATGCCTTGCCACATTCAGAGATCTAGAGAGCTGTGGGGGAAGATCTAGAAAATGTGATCTTGAAGTATAGGGAAAACTGAGGTACTCTCCTCAGATAAGAGGTAGCAGGGAGGCAGTCAGCCCTATGTCTTGTGGAAAAGATGGTAGGTACAGCATCAGTACCTGAATGGGAGTTATAGAGAGGTGGCTTCATCATTTTAAAATGAAGACCATCCAAGGAATATGGTTGCTTGAAACCAAGTGGGATGTGAGATTTTAGGTGATACTGAACTTCCTGTCCCTGAGGATGTCCAGAGCCAATCAGGGGTGGTCTGGGATCGGAAGTATGCTACTGAGGAAAATCCTGTACCAAGGATTAGGATGATGTGGGAAGTCTGTTTCAGCCAAGATAGGCTGTTGGTCTGATCTTCAGGGTAGGTAGATTAGTAGTGCAGGCTCACCCAGACTTCAGTAGGAGAATCATGAAACCTATTGAGGAATCTTCAGTAACGGAGCAGAACAAGAGACAAAAACACTCCCCACCTGATTGGCAGGTAGCTCCAACCTCACAGTAGATGTCTGTCTAAGATCTTGGAACTTGAAGCAGTGTCCTGTGCTTAAATTTTCCTGCTCTCTGGGGGGTGACTCTGATGCTCAATTTATCCACTTTCACGGGTTTATCTTTAGCATCCTGGCACACTGAAATTCTTTCCTTGGCCTCTGACCTTATGGGTAGCATTGCACATTCTTAACCTCCACTCAGGCCTCTTGCACTGGCATCTTGAGCTGCCCTCTTCTTCTAGCACAAGATGAGCTCAGTTACTTCCACACAGCTCCTTGGGACAGCAAGTTCTTCAGAGTCCCGCCTCCCACTGTCTTCTCAGGTGCTCCTCGCGAAGGGACTCTAGCCAGCTCACGGTTGCCACTCAGGACCACAGCTCCTTTCCCAGCTCCCACTTAGAAACGAGGTCCTAAATCTGCTCAAGCTAGAAGGTTACGCAGCAACGCTCCCCGATGCAGACTGATGTTGTAGGAGTGAGACGTGGTGGGTGGATCCACAGTACTTAGGGTCTGAGCTGCATCCCAGAAACACGGCCGCTGACCCAGAAATGTGGGCTCATTAGAAAGGGTGAAAAGGGTGACCAGGAGGGCACAGGTGTCTGCGGTGGGTGGAAGTCCTGGAGTGCAGTGGTTGCTGGGGTCAGCATGCCATCTCTTTTGCTTCCCAGATTTCTATTCCCTTCCCAGGTTGCAGGGATTTTGAGACACTGTGAATCCAGCCTTGGCCACCAAGCAGAAGTTTCAGGCATTCATACATCTGAGGCAGTTTCCTTCAAGACAGAGCCATGTGTTTGATTTCTGCAGCCACACGGAAAGCAGAACCACTGTGCCCGTGCTAGGCAGTCCTGTCTGGCCTGTGTGTTTGAAGGCTTCCTCGGAGCCATTGGGAGCCCTTGGCATCTCCTTTGAGCCCTTGTGTCTGCCTCGATGTAAATTTCTAGAGTTTTGTACTCTGCACAGGGAAACAAACAAACAAACTTTGTTCCTTCTTGTCTCTTCTTGGTCAGCGAGGGGGTGGGGGAGGGTGCACTGGTGAGCTTCCTCATTTAGGAAACTCCATCTGGCAGCAGAGAAGATGGGGACAGATTAGCCTGATTGTCTGGATGCTGAGATGAGTCATATCTCCAAGACACAGAGGCCACACACTGGAAATTCAGTCTGATATGACAAGTCATCCTTCCTTGTCAACCAGGACATTTTTAGCAAGATGATAAGATACTCCAAACGCTCTGGATACCTGTTGGTTGAGAGGATGGTGACTATGCCAGACATCCTATTCTCTCGCCCAACTCTGGCTTTCTTTGCCTGGTTTTCTGTGGGCTGTCAGAGCTGCAATGGCAGTGAAAGGTCAAAGGTCTCTGTGTGTACATATTTCATTGCGTGTACAAGTGTGTAGGTGCATGTGGAGTCCAGAAATTGATGTCTCATCCTTTCCTTGATTCTCCCTACCTTATTTTTTGAGACAGGGTTTCTCTTAACCTTGCTGGCTATCATTTGCCAGAGATCCTCTTGTCTCTACCTTCCCCAGCGGTGCACGTTGCTAAATCCATTTAAAAAAAAATAGACGCTGAGTCTTCATGCTTCTGTGGTCAGCATTTTATTGATGACAGCCATCTCGCCAGCCCCAAAGTTCTGTTTTTGCAAGCAACCGGGATACTCAGCTCATTTTATTCTGACTGGATGCTACTGTGAGCCCACAAGCAATCCCTCTTCCTTTCCAGTGCCCCTTTCCCCAAAGTTCATATAGAAGCAGAGATGATTCAAGCTGGAGGGGCTCCGAAGCTACCCCTCCCATACCTGTCAATCACTCGGGGAACTTCTTAACACATTTCCTTTACAGAGTCTCTGGTGGGGCCCAAGGGGCAGTATTATCATAAGCTTTCAGGGACTGTGGATGCCACCAGTTAGAGGAGGGCAAAGATTCGGTTCAGTGTGGTTATTTCACGGATGTGAAAGTTGAGGCCCAGAGTGTAAGTACGCTTGTCCAGGGTCATAAGTAGAGCCCTGCTCTTCCCACTTGCAGTCCATCTACATGGTAAAGAGCCTTCTTCGTTTTAAGCATTACTTCCTGAGCAGGCTCAAAGGTCTTGCAGGACTCTAGCACCCTACCTCAGTCTCACCCACTGTCAAGAAGGAAAGACCTCTTGTCCCATCAGGGTCCCTGACTTCACAGCCTGAATCTTCCATTTCTGATGAGGTTTCTAAAGTTTTGTTTTTAATCCTGTCTTATTCTTCTCAGGAAGTGTTAAAGTATCATCTCTGTCTTAAGAAAAAAAAAACATACACACAACAAAAAACGGGCAGGGCACACTTTAAGATACAACCATGTTTTGCTCCCCACTAGAACTGTTAAATCCACTTTGTAGTTGCTACTCTGTCTCGCCTTGGGTGTTCTGAGAAATGGTCCCTGTCTTCCTCTTCTGCTATGTTCTGATAGAGGCCACGCTCCAGTGTGTTGGCTACCCCTTGGTCTCTGTGCTTCCCAGAGAGCCCCAAAGTCACTCAGAATGGCACTTGAAGTGTCAGGGATATTCCCAGTGGACAAGGACACCAGGGACTGGCCTGGGGCCAGTAGGAATTGGTTTGAGAGTCTAAGGCTGTCTCCACTCTGTCCCCTCCTGCTGGCGGGAGGGCAAAATGCCATTCTGGGGACAAGGCCATCATGGCGACAGGGTGTAAAAGTCTCTTTGAGGCCAAAGGAAGGCAGAATGTAATGGGAAGTCGGGAAACTGCCTTTTATAGGCATGTTCTTTTCTCCCCCCTCCCTTTCATCCAAGTTTATTCCCTGCAAAAAGTGCCAAGGCAAGATATCAGGTCTGTCGGTCTGGGGCACCAGGGGTAGGCTGGTGGCACCGCAGTACCCCTTCCCCCATCTTGCCTGCAAGTTGCATGACCTGCATCGGAATCCACAGGGGGGCGGGGGAGAATCCTTTCAGATCCTGGATGTGGTTGAATTCAATGCATTTTGCTTCCTCGCCTGCCCTCACCCAAGCTTGGGGAGGAGAGCGCTGCTTTCTTCTGCGTGTGAATGCTGTAGTGTGTCTGCCTGCTCGGACTCCCCTAACCCTTTCTTCTCCTTTCCCACAGCCAAATCTCAGACTTTGTCAGAAAACAGCTCCCGTTTGACATATTTATATTTTATTTTTATTTTGTAAAAATCCTATCAAGACTAAAAGCGGGGAATATACTTCTCTCTCGACCGGGTCTAAACTTGCCTCGAAGGCTGCACCTGTTTTGCGCCCCTACCAGGAAGGGGTGTTGGGGGGGAGGGAAAGAGGGAGGTTCTGCTCCCCCAAATCCGGAGAAAACAGCCCTCCCGCCCCCTCACCCGGCTGCCAGCTCAGCGCACCCGAGGGCTGAGCCTAAGAAGCCGACCTCTGACGGCGCTGGCGTGGCGCTTGCCAAAAAATGCCCTTTGCATCTCAATTTCCCGACCGTTTCTTTTGCTTGCATCGCTCGCCCAGGGCCACCTCGGTTCTCCAGCACAGTCTTACAGGCACTCCTTTCTCCCCATTCCTTCCTTCTCCGCTCCCTGCTTGCCCAAGGCGGAACCCAAAAGGTACCGCCAAGAAGGAGCAGTGGGTATGGGGGCACTCAGCATGCCAGGCCCCGCAGTCCCTTCCCAAGCCAAGCCCAGCTCCCGGGACTTTCCATTACCCAAATGAGTGTCATTCAGGTCTAGGCACATCTGTGGCCGGCGTCTCTGGCTGCCTCTCTCGGGTTCCTGTGCGCTCCTGTTCCCCGTCACTGTCCGCGAGCCTGCGCCCCTCACCCAGGCTGGGGAGCACCCCGGGTCACCTCGGCCGCGCTCATTTCGCTTCCTCCCGCGGAGGAGATTGCAGCAAAACCGGGCAGCACAAGGGCCAAAAAGTGGAAGGGAGAACGCCTTTCGTGTCGCGCATCCAGCTTGCCAACTCTCCCTCCCCAACGCCGACCCTCGGAATCCCAACTGCAACTTTTTCCCTTCCGTCTTGGTTTCCTCTCCGCTGCGGCGAGCGGTCGCGGGGCCGCTAGGCGTGGGGCGGGCGGGCAGCGGCGCGGCTACGGGTGGCGGTACCGGCAAGAGCCGAGAGCCGGCGAGTGGGTGGGTGGGTGGGGAAGCAGGAGGGAGAGGACGGGCGGGGAGAGAAAGGGGTGTGGGGAGGGGAGGGAGGGGGAGATTCTGCTCTCCTGCCTCTCCCAGCCCGGGCGGGGGGCAGGGGGAGGAGGCCGCGACGAGGGAGGGGAGGAGGGAGGGGAAAAGGGAGGGAGGGAGCCGAGGAAGACGCTCCGATAACCCGTGCGTTTCGTAAGGCTCGGAGCACTTGTACATTTCTGCAGGCGCGTAGCGAGCCATTCGCGGCGGCTGCTGCAGCTCTGACTGCATCTTCCTTCTCCTCCCTCCTCCAGCTCCGCGTGTGTGTATGTGAGTGTGTTGCGAGTGTGTTTTGCAGGTGTGCCCGTTTTAATTCTGCCCAGGAGGTGGGACTTGGTGACTTTAGCACCATTTTCCCATTTTATTATTATTATTATTGTTTTTTTGCCTTCCCACCGACTGTTGTTGCAACCCTGCAAAGTCTCGGAGTCGTAGAGTGCGCCTCGCTTCCAGAGCTCCTGGACCCCACAAGCCGGCGAGCGCCAAGCCGGCCACCATGCCCGGCAGACCGCGCCACTAGGCGCTCCCCGCGGCTCCCACCCGGCGGCGGCGGCGGCCGCGATGGTTTCCGACGCTGAAGGATTTTGCATCTGATCGCTCGGCGTTTCAAAGGCAGAGGCCCCCCTCCCCCTTCCCCCTCCCTTGCCGTCTTTGTTTCCTTCCCCCCCTGCTCTCCCCACTCCCCCCACCCCACCCCCCTCTCCTCTCCTCCTCCTCCTCTTTTTTAGAAGCAGCGATCGGAGATGGATGTCTCTCTTTGCCCAGCCAAGTGTAGTTTCTGGCGGATTTTCTTGCTGGGAAGCGTCTGGCTGGACTATGTGGGCTCGGTGCTGGCTTGCCCTGCAAATTGTGTCTGCAGCAAGACTGAGATCAATTGCCGGCGGCCGGACGATGGGAACCTCTTCCCCCTCCTGGAAGGGCAGGATTCAGGGAACAGCAATGGGAACGCCAGCATCAACATCACGGACATCTCAAGGAATATCACTTCCATGTAAGTCAGGCGGCCGCTGCCCAACCCGCCCCCCCTCTCCACTCCACGCCCCAGCTCCGCGTCTCCCTCTTGCCCGCCCGCGGCCCGGGAACCGGCCCTGCGCTCCCCAGCTCGCCTCTGCTCGCAGCCTGCGGGGCGCGCGTCAGGCTCGCCCTGGCTCGGGAGATGCTGTAGGGCTGCGTGTTCCAGGTGACTCCTGCCCTAGTCAGGCGTGATCGGATGATGCTGGTGGGTACCTCTCCTTAGAGAGGACCCTTCCTGGCGGAGGGCACTCGGGGCCCAGCTCTTGTCCCTGTCTCCACCCTCTTGCCGGCTCATTTCGAGGGTGCGAATTGGGTTCTTTGCCCCCCACTAAATAGCAACAGTTTGGCCACGCTCAAGTGGTATAAAGTAGAGGCGGCTCGGTTTCCTGACAGGCGGTGGCGGATAGCGGCGGCAGAGGCAATGCTTAGCTGAGAAGGGAAGGTGACTGATAGGGACTGCTTGGGAACCAGTTGAGATTTTTTTTTAACTCTTTCCTTTTGGAGACAGCAAAATATGGCAATAAGTAAACAAGTTGGGAGCTGACTGCTCCCGAGGAGACTTTGGACGTGTTCGGGACGTCATGGATGCCTACATCTTTGCTTTTCCTCCCCCCCCCCTCCGCCGCCCTCTCCAACCCCATTTTGGGCATTTCCGAGATATCCCCCCCCTTTCCCACCCTCATCTGCATCTGGGCGCCTACAGACCCTTTCCTGGCTTGGGCTTCTTTAACTGCCCAGGATAATTCTGAGTCAGGCTGCTGGAGAGAGAAGAGAGGAGGACCCGTGTTTTGGGAAGGAGATTCCTTCTACAATTCTGCGATTCTGTTTATTTCAAAAATTGAACTCTGCTTGGCGTTTGCCTGGATTGCCCCGTCTGAGTGGGACCTGTGGTGGCAGTGGTGGCCTGCTCTTTTCTTGTTGTTGTGTTTCTTTGGTAGGGATAGGGACCAGAGGCCTGGGAGGGAGAGAAAGGAAGAGCTCAGGCACCCTGAGCCGGCATAGCCTTTCTTTCATCCCTCAGCCAGGTGACCACCACCCCTCCTACCCTGTTGCCACCCCCCACACCCACAAGGGTGTGGATGCCCCTGGGATGTTCAGAGGACACCTCATTGCTTTTTGTCCCAGGGCTTCTAAAGGATGGGTAGAAAGGTGGCCAGGCTCTGAGGGAGGCATTCAGGGTAGATCTTTTCCTTGAGGACAGACTAGAGCAAGAAGGGACTCAGTGTGCTATGGACATTGCCCGCTTGGTGTCCACCTTCTCTTTGCTCCAGCCATTGCCTCAGGGCTACAAAGCCTGAAGGAATTGTAGTCCTTGCTCTCTCCAGAGCCCACCAGCTTTCTTGGTTCTTGAAGCTTACACTTTGAGGGAAATGGACAGCCCTAAGAGATGTCCCTGACTCCTGGTCCAGGGGACAAGCCTGACCCATATCTTAGCTCTACTATTCACTCCTTACCACCTCCAGCCTGGCCAAGGATGACCAGATAGACAACCAAGGGAGAAGGGGAAGGGAGAGGAGGAAAAGGGAAAAGCCTCTTTCCCCTTACAGGCCACAGTGCCCATCTAGGAAATCTGAGGATGCCTGGCACAAGGTCTGAAGGGGGCTTGTCAGAGAAGCTGGTACCTGGAGGTGCACCCTCTGGGGGCCCCTGGGTGGAGGGATGGATGGAGAAAGCTTAGTGGCTTGCACTCTGGAGCTGGGCTTGGAGATTTTCAGGTGATTGGCTGTGCCAAGGGTTGGAGAGTTTGGGAGTCGGTGAGGAGCTGTGTCTGCTTGTTTTCCGCTCCATGGATGTGCATATCCCTGGGAACCCTCAGGGAGGCAGGGTTGATCACAATCACATCGGCTCTTTTTGGTCACACAGAGATGTCACACCTCTAAAAAGGAGGCTTGGGGAAGCAGTTCCGCAGGGGAGAGTAGGATTGGTCTTTTCTGGAGACATTGTTGGAAGAAGGGGACACAGGTGGCCTCTTGCTCCCTTTGGACATTAGAGAATCCCAAGAAAGTGCCAGCGGCAATATGAGCAGGGAGTGGATTGGGAGCCCCTTGGTGTGTGCTGGACTCTAGCAGGCCATCAGGACTCTCCCAAATCCGCCTGACACCACAGAGTAAGTGGTGAAGGAGGTCAGAGGTCAGGGATTGGATGACCCCTTCTCACCCCATCTTTCCCCCAGTGTCCTATTATGTGAGTGTCTAGTATCGACTAAACTCAAGGGCCCAGACTCCCAGTCTGGAGGAAGAGAATCTCAAGATGGGAGGGGAGTCATGCTCATCGTGCTCTCACTCCCAGCTTCTCCCTTTAGAAACGGAAGATTAAGGGAAAAGGTAGCCTTTTCCAGGCCTAGCATCTGATTCTAGCATTGAATACTGGTCTGCCCAATATCCCAGGCTCCCAACCAAGGCCTACTGGAAGGGGTGGGTGCTCGAAGGCAGAGAGGAACACAGGGCCTGGCAAAGGTGTCCTTCAGCTCTGTTTCTAGAGGTATAGGGTCAGGAGGGGCATGGCCTGTTAGCCTGGAGCTCTGGGTGATGACATGCAGCAGGACAAACTCTGCGCGGACAGTTTCTCAGGCTGTTCTAAGGTGTGTTTCTCAGATAGAGAACTCTGTGTGGAGTTTTAAGACGGACAAGGTTTGTTTCCTCATGGCTCCGGTTCTTTTGAGGTGCCAGTTGTGGTGACTGTATCCATCCAGAACTTTGTGGAAGAAACCCTACCCTCTTGACCACCTTGTTAATATGGGGAGGAACTGAGCTGCGAGACTTCGGGGGAAAAAGTGTGGGTCTTGCTTCCGTTCACAGTCCAGCTGCTCCAAAGGACCCCCTCCCGCCCTCAGATCCCTTCCTTCCTTCTGTTCCATTTCTGTTCCAAAGGGCAGCCTTTGTGCTACTGTAGCTTTTAATACACAGTAGACTCATCCAGAAGGGTCCATAGGCAGCCACACCCAACCAGTCTCTGACGACACAAAGGCCGGAGGGTAATGGCCAAGATGGTGGCTGGCTGACACTGCCTCCTTAGGCCAGGCCTACGGGGGTTGCGTTGGTTTGGGATAGTGTGTCCTTTGAGTGGTCGGATGATGGTGGAGGTAGAGAGTGTGCCATCGCTGGGGCAGATGTTCTTGAGATGGGTTGCCTGGATTTGCAAAGACCATGTCCTGGTGGCTGGGGCATTGAGCCACCATTTGTATATTGTATACAGGGTTCCAGGTGCTTGGCAGGTTTTTAACTTCTGCATTTCCCTTTTCCTTGAAAAACTCTCTGCTGACTGAAGGGTCATCTGGGGCCTCTGTTCGCTAGGCTCCTTGGTTCTAAGGACCTAGGTGGGTGACTCAGCCTTGACAAAAGCTGGTCAGAACTGGAATCTTAGTTAAAGTATGAACCAGGCCCTAAAGTCTCCAAGGCCCCGGTAGTTAGAGTTCAGAACCCCAGGATTGGGGTTAAGCCCGAGAGAGATAGGCAGAATTGAAGCGGGCCTTGGAGGTGCGAATTGAAAGGGAAGAGGTTATACCCTGGACAGAGTGATTTCCAGGAAGGAAACCGGAGCCCTGGACTTTTTTGGTGGCAGAATTTCATACTGTGGTCAGGTTGGTGGGCGTCAGCATCTCCCATGACCTAGAACCAAGTTCGAGTATGCCTAGGATGCTAAACTCTCATAGTACCTCTGGGGCCAAGGACATCAGCCCTGAGGCTACCTGGAAGCTGAGAGCATGATAGTTTGGACATATCTCGTGGAACCCTGGCTGTGGCTTTGAGAGTGAGTGCTTGGATGGTGGGACCAGGAGGGCTGAGCTGAAGTCTGGGAGATTCTCTAGGGTCCTGCAGGGTTCCAGCTGCTTTCTTTGCCTTGAAACCCCAATCCTTGCCCTGGCAGACTTGCCGGCTGACCCTTCATGTTTGGGAAGGATGATGGCTCCTGATGTGTCTCGGGTATGTGGTATGTATCTATGGCCCTCCCTGTGTCATGACATTTCTACTGTGATCTGGGGTTCCCATCTCAGTCTTCCATTGAGTGGCTCTTGCAGTGATCATGTGCCTTTGGGGAGACAGTGGTAGTCTAGGAATAAGAAAAGAACAGGATACAGTGAATTATAGCTTAGCTTTCCCCCATCTGCCTTGAGATGTCCTGGAGGGCTCCAGGTACCCACAGCCTGCACATCTAACCATGAATCCAGGCCTTGGGTCAGAGTGTTCCTTCCAACTCGGACATCTGCCATCCTAGTGCCAGGAAACATCCCCCAGGAGGCTTAGCCAGGCCTCATTTAAGGGTCCCTCTTGGGCGACTGTAGTGACTTTGTGATACCACTAGGAGGAGGGCATAGGTCAGTTCACTCTGGCTATGAGCCACTGCCTTTTCCCCATCTGCTTTCCCACTTCTGGAAAAGTCAGGTCACCCAGAACCTGCCAGAAAATGTGACACAGGACACAATTTGTCATCAACTACAGAGACCAAACGCCACACTTCAGACTGTTTGAGGGTCCCTGGCCTTTCCTTAGCGGTTGGGCAACTGACTCCATGACTGGCATTCCTATCCCTGGGCTCAGGCTTGGAAGAGGAGATGTCATCCTTGTGCTGGAGAGAGGTCTCCACTGTGTGTAGGAAAGCATTAGAGCATCCATCTCAAATTATTCTTGCCGATAACGAGAGATATTTAATATTTAATGTATGGATTGGCGATATCTAAACATATAATAATTTAATAAATATGAGTGTTTGGGGATTGTAAGATAAATATTTTATTGCTAAATCATGCATAATCAGAACAACATGGTGCCCTTGGTGTGAGTGGAGGACTCTGAGTTTGAGAGGGGATGGGACAGGAGAGGTGATTTGGGGGACTTGGGCTTGTTAACTGGTACAGAGAGAGGGGATGTAAGATGGGACCTGGCTGAGTGGGCACAGGTGTATTCAGCTCTCTATCCCCTCTGCAGTGGAGTCATGTCTGTAAAGAGTTCCGCTAGTCATTTTTATCAGAATCCCCATTCTGTTGCTGCTCAGCTTGTTGTTTTGTAAGAGCCATTTAAGTCATATTAGCAGGGCCGATTATTCCCATTTTACAGATTCATCAAACAGCAGCAAGAGTGGAATCAGAGTCTTAGGTGATTAAGCTACCATGGAGGTTCCAATGGAAAGAACCAGGGGTGTTGGAAGAGCCCACAGATGTTCCTCAGTGCATCTCCACTGCTGGTCCCCATGGCTCCATTGCCCTTGAGCTGAACCTTTAGCTGGGTATCCTATGGCCTATTTCTCTAAAGGGAAATGAGGAGGATTTTCCTCCAGAAAGCTCTTTTGACCAAAGAGCAGCATTACAGAACCACTGCGCTCTGAGGGCCTTGGAGAGGGTGGCTGAGGGTCATGCCTCTGGCTGGGGAAGATTGTGTCACCCAGATCTGTTGATGATCCGCTGGGATGGCCCAACCAGAGTCCAAGGTCATTCTCTGAGTCATGCCTGGCCTCTGCTTTGAGAAAAATCATAAACACTTCCTGGTGGCTAGGCGTGGGCAGGTTTCTTTCTGATGGTTGTCAAGAGGGAGAACTCAAGTGAGCCCCTTCTCTGGAGTCCCCTCTGGGGGAGCCCCAGAGTTTCTGCTTCTCTTGAGTGTAAGGTAAGGTTCTGTAAAAGTCAGAACTGAAGGTCCTAGAAGGTTGTAAACAGGTCTTCCTCATGTTCTCTGGGCCTCAGGGGCGTGAGAAGGGACTCAGCTGAGGTCCCAGAATGTTAGGGGACCTCTTTTCCCAGTGGTACCCCCAGGTGCTGATATGACCTCTTGTACTACCTTGCCTCCTGTTTGGGGGACTCTGTCAAAGCCAGAGCCTCCTCCATGCCTGTGTCTCCCTCCGGGGCAATGTTTCCAAATTCAGGGTCCCCAGAGGCAGCAACTATGCGAAGCTGGCAGCCCCAGGGCTCCTTGCAGCTTGCAGCCCACAGCCCCCGCCAACTAGAAATAAACTCAGCGAGGACTCTGCTGAGCTATTTACATGGATGACTGGAGAAAGGGGCACTCAGAAGTTTTGGGGGGCTCTTCCCCTGGCCTCAACTTCTGTCTCTGGTGTCCTTGCCTGGCTGGTCCAGTTTAGGGTGGTTGAAGATTCAGGAGTCTAACTCCAGGCATCCTCAGACATGAAGGCTTGGGCAACTTCCCTGTCCCATTGCTCTTCCCAGCCTGGCTTCTCTCGAGCTGTGCACAGATGCTCCCCTGGGCCTCAATTTCCTTATCTGAAAGATGAAGATAATAAAAACTAATATAGGATAGCACTGTTAAAGCTCAAGCATCCTGTGTCACAGCCTGATGACGAGAAAGCTGTCAATACACGGTCACTAACAAGAGCCAGTCCCTACTGAGGGCTCAGTAGCTGGTCACAGTGTGAAGTACTGATAACTGGCTATAGTCACCATTTAGTCAACACTTACTGTATCTCAAACACCGTTTTAATCCTGTCAATTAAATGTACATCAGTCCTGTTTATAGATGGGAAGCCAGGTCTAACAAAGGAACTTGGTTTCATATATATAGCCAGTAAATATTTAAGTGGTCTGGCATTTAAATATTAAGTCTATTGTCTGTATTATTTTGTATGCTACATATGTGTGTGTATGTGACTGCATCATAGACATGTGGGTACACATGTGAATATAGTAATATATTAATAATAATAGTAAATTAATAAATATAATTGTAAAATATTACTATTGTGACAAATTAATAATAAAATAAGAGAATTGACATGGAGACCGAGGAGGGCCTCAAGGCTTTATTTTTTATCTTTCCAGTTCCCTGGGTGAGAATTGCCCTGGCTGGTGTTGTAGGGAAGACCAGTGGGATATTGCGAGGGATGGTGTTTGAGCATCAAAGCCCCAGTCTTCGAATGGAAACAGAGGTTTTGGTCCCTCCTGGTCTGTTCCCAAAGTGCCCACCACCTTTCTTCCAGGCATCTTTGTCTTCTCCACATTGTCCTGACCTCTGAGGTCTACCAAATGCCACAGTAGCCCAGGTGCAAGCTGAGGCTGGCAGGGATGCAGGAAGATGCTTGCTGGGCAGTAGTCTTCCCCTCTCTGGGTTGAAGCCTGGTCATCACGACAATGGTCATGATGCTATGACTGGAGAGAGCCTGGCTAGGGGAGGAGAGGGCTGGCTAACTTCTCTTAGTCAGAGCTTTGGGGTTACCAAAGCTGTCTTTGGAGGCAAGCAGAAGGCATGTGGTAGGGCATCTGAAGGTCTGGTCAGCTAGGGTTGGAAGCTGATTTTGGGAGTGTTATTCCTGAAGGAGGAATTCCGGGTGCTTCTGGGCCTTCATCTTCTCTGAGTTAGTAGTCTTCATTCCCTCCAGCCCCCTCCTCTTGCTGGACTCTCCACCGTTCTTGTTCATAGATGAGGCTTCTGTCTTCCATAGGGATAAGCCATGACAGTGAGAGGTGACTACGATGTCCCCATGGAGACAGCTGGCGGGTCCTGCAAAAGCATTGCTGGGCAAACCCTGTTGCTGGCGCCTCTTGATGGCAAGAGTTCACCATGTCATAGAACCTCTGTGGCCTCAGTTTCTACCCTTGTAGTGGGGTCATCTAACTCTCTCTTTCCCGCAAGGTCACTGGGCGTCATTAAATGGATGGTTTGCCTGACCTCCTTCACAGGCTCTGTGGTCAGACTAGCGCCCTGTTGTTTCCATTTCGGGATGACTGGGAAGATTTGAATTAGGGAGACGATCAAGACTTCGAACCATAAATCAGGAAAAGGAGGGGAGTAATTTGGGCTAAATCCAATTTTTCAGTGGAAGAACTTGGCAGACAGATGAATTGATATGCCGCAGCACAGTGAGCTAGCAGACGAGGATGCTGGGCCTTGCAGCCCTAGGGCTCCTATCCCCCACCCCCGTTGATGTCTGCACCAGAGACTCAGGGATTGCAGAGGCAGGAAAGATTCCTGAGTTTCCCTGGAGAGGGAGAAACGAAGGGAGCAGTTTGAGACTCAAAGTCCTAATACCGGGGCTGCCTGCAGCAGTACATTGTGCCGTGCGTGCGCATCTGGGGGCGTCTTTGTACACGCACAAGTGCCTCTTCTCAGTGTTCCCTGCGCATCAAGTCTGAGGTTTCTGTAAACAAACGTTAAAGCCGCCGGCTTCCAGCTTTGCCGAGATTGTCTCTGTGTAGACTCCTGATGGCCACCAGAGGGCAGTATGATGCACGCGTCGATCCTTGGCTGGTGGTTTCACCGGGAGAGAGCTGGAACTGTGATAGCGGCAAGTGGATTGCCAGCTTGGATTTTTGGAGCCTGACAGGAATCAGGGCTGAGTTTCTGACTGGGAGGGCGTCT
Source organism: Dicrostonyx torquatus (assembly GCA_028555095.1). Classification (NCBI taxonomy): domain Eukaryota; kingdom Metazoa; phylum Chordata; class Mammalia; order Rodentia; family Cricetidae; genus Dicrostonyx; species Dicrostonyx torquatus. Next base: position 1,953,776 of record JAQHUG010000250.1, on the reverse strand, counting down.
CTGTATAGCCGGCTCTATTCTCGCTGTATCTGTATGGTCCAAAGCTGTGATACCAAGATACCAGTCTGGCTGTTTTGTCTTAGGGGTCACTAGCTCCGCGGGAGGAGGCTGTAGGGAGCCTAGGCTAGAAGGAACAACCTCTCCTCGCCTTATCTAGTGTCAGAAGCAGCAGGAGGGGGCAGAGCTCTGGCTTGGACAATGGAAATGAACTAGAGGGACATATGTTCCTGCTCAGTAAAAATCTCAGGCTTGATGGGGACACCGAAAGCTGGCAGTGACCCTGGAGTCAATGTCTTGGAAGAAGTGAGCCTCACACACCCCTTCCCTCAGGCTGCTGGATCTGCTGGCCTGAGTGTGAGCATAGCTTTCACCCTTCACTGCCTTCCACCGAATCGGGCAATTACCGAATGCCAAGTCAGCGATCAGTAAACATGATACCCCGGTATTTTCCAGGGGTGGGAGCTCAGAGTTGTCTGTTAACCCCGGGGGGGACCCTGAGTGTGCTTTTCCTCGATACAGGAGTGGGTACGAAAATGCCCCCTTTGTTAATGGTTGCCTGCTGTGAGTGATACCCACTGGTCCCCCTCTCTTCCAGGCAGTCCTGGATTTGAGTGGGATGCTTGATTTCCTGTGCTCACAGGTCCATCAGCCGACCTTGCCCCCAGCTCTAGAAGCTGGCTTGTCTGCTTTATGCTGAGCTCAGGGGCCCAGGGCCTGTCTCTGTCCCAAAGGCCAGCCCCTAGCTGACTGGCCCAGGCATACAGACGAGGCACTCTTTCTTGTGAGCCATCCCTGCCCAGCAACATCTTTTTGACTCTTTTTTTCAAGGCAGAGCCACTGGGAAGCAGGACTGGGGTGAACATCTATAGTACTCTATCCTAGCTGGGGTCCTTTGCACGGAGTCATGTATGTGGCAGTTACACATAGATGTTCCTGATTATGAGCCTGCCACTTTCAGTGGTGACCCAGACTGGCTATTCATTTTTTTTGACTCTTGGTTTCCTCATATGAAAATGGTGATAATAAAAGGGCCCAGAGTTGCTGTAAGATCGTGCGGGTGCGGTGCGGCTCCCAATGCTGCTTTCCTCCCTCTCATATCTCCCCCTGCTCCCCATCACAGCATTCCAGGCCGGCATATTCACAAGCACGGATATTTTCAAGCCCTTCATCTGTTCTTCCTACTTCTGGTATTTCCCGCATCCTGTTCATTTTGCATTCCCTAACAGATCCATCTTCTCTTAGGGGTTCAGTCAGAAGAGTTCCCATGCACCCGGGTTTTTAGTTTATCTTTTCCCCACTGAGAGGCAGCTCAGTGCACTCCAGGAGATTAGGAACTTTGGCTCAGTGAACATTCCTCCTTTGGACCCAGACAAGTCACTCAGGAGTCTGTTTCTTTAGCTAAAAATTGGGCCGGTTGGGTTATGAGGTACCTTTCATAGGATGGGGGTACAGAGGCTGACTGGTAAATGGAAAGTTGGAGGAGGTGGGGAGCAGTGACATTTTGGGGGCTCTGGGAGATATGGATGAAGGTATGTTTGGGGTAGTCAGCACCTATATATAGCTGCAGGAGGCATCAGGAGTGCCACCACAGTGTACAGTTGAGGAAGGGGCCAAGCAGCTGAAGTATGTGTCTATCACCAGGATGGGGAGAATGTGCTTTCTACTGATGTGACACTTGTCTGGCGTATCAAGGGTCAGAGGGCTTCAGGCAAAGCCTTTTCCCTGCCTACCTTCCCTATCTCTAGCCCCAGGGGGTTGGATGATAGCCATCTTTGACCAGGTTAAGTTAGTAGTACCTAGCTTCTGGCAGATATAGTCCCACATGGCTCTGTTGCTATTCTTGCTCTATATCATTTGCCATTCACTTACGGATTTTCTTTTGGTTACTGTAATTAAACCAGCCACATAGGGGGCTCCAGGAATTGCCCTGGAAGGAAGAGTTTAGGTATTCAATGTGGCAGGAGCAACCCTAGATCCCTCCTGTCCAATCCTATCCATCAAGTATATAGCTCCAGTTCCATGTTAAGTAAGCCACAAGAGGGCACTAGACCACGATTTCTGCTGTGTAGGTGCTATGTAGCCTATTGTGATTGCTCCTTTGAGAAAAGTCGGCTCTGCACCTGGTCCCTTCCCAGATGCCAGTAACTCTGAGGTCATGGCCAACCATCTTGATTTAACCACAGGTCACTGCACTGACTGAGGTCTCAAGGGAGGTCTATTGTGCAGCACAAAAAGGTCAATGAATTTGCTGTCAGACTAAGGGTTCTAATTTGTGCTCTTCTTGCTTATTTAAATGATAAGTCAAGTTACTTAGTTTCTCTAAGTAACCTTTTTTTTTTAAATCCACGTGAAAGGTGAGGTGTCACAGGGGGTGTGGTTGGGAGAAATTGCCGCAAGAATTAAATTGCATAATATGTGGAAAGTCTGGAACACGGTGGATTCTCAGTGACTGGCCTTTTTCTGGAAGAAGGATGAAGCTAGGTCATAACCCTGTGGGACCGATGGGGTCATTTTTCTCCTTCTTTCACAAATACTCCATGGTTCCAATTCACTAGGGGAAGCAGCGCTACCCAGTGGCTGAGATGAAGAACTGCAAGTCTTGGGTAGGTATTGAATATTGTGGTGATTCCGGGTTCAGAGGCTCCATGCTTTATTTTCTGGGTGCTGTGGGTGATTTTCTGAGGATGTTAGCATGGCAAGAGCCATTAGTGGTGTTTCTTGCCTGGACCTGTAGGAGGAAGTCACAAATGGACTAACTTTATTGTCCCCGATCAATTCTGGCATCTAATGTTTAGACCTTCCTTGGTGCTTGCTTCCTAGGGCATCTCTCCCTCTTCCTCTCTCTTCCCCACCCTTGATGGTAGGTGTTCACATTTTTGAGGAGCTTTAATATGTCTGGTTGGTTTTGGCTGAGCGATTGGAAAGTCTGTGGTCTTTGTATCTATCTGGAAAACAGGGGCTGGCCTCGTTGGCTAGCAGGTGCTTCCAGGCTGTCTAAATATCCTTTGCTTGGTGTGTGTACGGGGTGAGGTGGGGGAGGGGTCAAGTGAAACCTGGGTATTGATAACAGCTAAACCTCAGGTTCTGCAGTGATGCATACGGCCTGGAGAAGGCAGGAGGCTTCTCTTAGTGAAGGAGTGGCCCAGAGGCTGGAACGGGGATCTCTCTGGGTTCTTACCCCTCTTCACCTCTTCATGTATGCACCTGAGCCCCAGGAGGGAACATTGGCAGGCGTGCAGGCTCAGGAAGTTATTTAATATCAGCTTTGCTCCAGATTGTGTTTCTGACTCCCTGCCACCTCTTAAGTGGCAGTCATTTTAACAAATGGGGCGAGAAGACACTGAGTGGGAAATAACATGAGGGGAGTGGGGAGGGGCAAGGCTATGGGGAAGGGGAGGAGTTACATTCCCTTGGCAGACACATTGTCTCAAATGCACCCAGGAGGGAGCAGCGCAAAAGAGAAGTGAGGGCCCCTCATAGTCCCTAGCAGTAAACAAGAGGACTACCCGGAAGAGTCTGGGTATCTTAGTTTTAGGATCTAGGGTCATCGGTTCTAGCACTCCCTCTTTCACGGAAGGTCCCTGTGCTCTATGGAGGCTTCTGGCCTTGGGGTAGATGTTGATGGGCAGGGAACATTTCCCCAAGGACAGTCTTCAAAGTACACAGCAGACAAAGAGCTGGTAGAGCCTGATGCTGACACTTCGGCCCACTGTGAACATTGAGCTGGGGCTGGGCATACGCTGTGTGATACCCAGGTGTCTGGCACTGACCTCGTTGTCTAGAGTCTCCTAGCAACTAGGCTATGGAGGAAGAAGGGACAGCTGTGCTAGCAGGGCCGGCTCTGCCCTTCCAGTGGTAGGAAACAGAAGAAAGGGAGACTCCTGTTTGTCACCTAGGTCCCTGAAAGCATCCACAGGTCTGATAGGATGCAAAGCCTTGGGGTCCAATTTTTGGAAAATAAGCATTGTTTTTCACTTTCACATCTTAAAATTAGACAGATGATCTGTGGCTCTTCAGAAAGAGGATCTCATCTAATGAAAAGTTCAAAGGAAAGGTGTGGTGTGTGTGTGTGTGTGTGTGTGTGTGTGTGTGTGTGTGTGTGTGTGTGTAAACATGGATTCTCTGAGGTAGAGAGGGCATAATGTTCCTAAATGGAGATTTCCCGACTTACTTGCCCGGGGTCCTTTGAATGTTGGTTTTCAGTATTGTGTGATGCCAGGCTGGGGCCTCTTGGCTGTAAAGTTGGCCCCCTGGCCCTGTTGTTACCCACAGAAGCTTCATGGCATTTTAGGAAGACAAGGCAGGGGAGTTCCATTTCTACTGTGTCACTCTGTGGATGTGCAACAAAGCTCTAGAGACAAGTGGCTTGCCAGGAAGGCAAATCCCAGGACTCCAGAAGGAGAGAGAGGACATGAGGATGCTGAAGACCTGTGTGTCCTGTGTGCTCTCCCGTAGACAGATGTCCCTGGTTCCTCTTTCTTCACTGGTCTCTCTGGATATTTACTCGGCGTGGGGCTATTTGAGGGCCTCTGATGGGCCAGCTGTTTCTGTGGAAGCCACGAGAAAGCGATGCAAGGGATGAGCAGACATAGTCTGAGCTGTCCCTGTCATTTTAGGATGTGCAAGGTTGGGCATCAACTCTCTGGGGCTCTTGCCTTTATCCTTGGACCCTGCCACTTAGGATCTACCTTAAAGGCTAGGAGATGGCCAGAGGTGGCACAGCAGATCCTCTCAGACCCCAGAGCCAAGTTCCTAAAGGAGATTCTATCCGACGGTTGTGGAGTCAGAAAGCCAGATGGGTAGAGTGAGCCTGATTGAGAGGGGCTTAGGGAGGGGCACAAGGATGGAGGAAGAGATGGGTCCTGTTAAAGAAGAGGACTCCATCTGTCTGCCCCAGCCCCCAGGTATACTCTGCAGCCTGAGTGAACCTGTGCGGTCCTCACCCTCCTCTGAACCTCAGTCACAGGGGAACAGATATCCCGACCTCTCTCTGAGATGATTTGTGAACTTATCTCCCATCCGCAAAGAAATACTACCTAGTCTTTCCTGTTCCTTGAGCCCCATGCCAGGGCTGTGACCCACCAATCCAACTCCTGACCTCTGTGCAGTCTAGGCCACTGTGTCAAGCTCCCCTCTAGCACCCTTGCCTACCCAGGGGGGATCATGGGACAGATGACATTGGCATGGCTCCTTCTGCTCTGTCCCAGTAGTGGGCTTTGTGGAATAAAGACCGATAGACTAGAGCAGGCTCATTTCGTGTCTCCAAGCTCTCCAGAAGACTTCTGGGGTTGCTGATGGTCCGCGCCTCTCATCGGATGTTGGGTGTGATTTCCGTCCATCCTTCCACACTTTCCATCCTTCCATTGGTCTTGAGCTCTGCTCTCCTCCTACTGGAAATATCTTTTCGGGAAACTTGAATTCACGGATAGCGAGAGTGACTGTGTTCCACGAGCAATTTGAAGGCTAAGGGCACTCTTAGTTTGAGTCCTTTGCACGGCCCACAGAACCTCCTGAGACAGGTGTTACGACAGCCATACACCCCTCCTCTGAATAGCTTAGGATCACAAGTGCTTTGGATGTCAGACTGCTTTCCGATTTCTGAATATTTGCATTTATATAACAAGATACCCTGGGGCTGAGACTCAAGTCTGAACATGAAATACATTTATGTTTCATATATGCCTACTACACGTAGCCCGAAGGTTATTTATACGACATTTTTTAAAATAATTTTGTTCACGACCCAAAGTTTCATCTTGCAGAATTTTCCACAGCTGATGTCAGGTTAGTGCTCAAAAAGTTTAAGATTTTATACTTTACATTTTTAGATTAGGTTTGAGTGTGTGTGTGCGTGTGTGTGTGCGCGTGCACGCATATACACATGCACACTCCTGTACATATACATGAAGGCTTTCTGATTCCAAACATTAGCTGCTGGCCCGAGATGTTACAGTGTGGGAGAGCACAGGCTGCTGGACCATGGCTGCACTTGGAGTGTGACTGTTCATTCCCATGGCTCTCAAGCTGTATAGTCTGGAGTGGCTCAATGGTGCCTTCCCATTTCACAGAAGACTTCCATGAATAATTTCTCAAACTGTTACCAGTCTTAATGCTTCCCTCCTTGAAGAACACCAACCAGCCTGCTTCCCAACACGTCCTGACAGGGCTTGACACGATGCCAGGTTCCTTCTGCTTCCTTCTCTCCTTTGCACCCTAAACATTGCACCTGGCTCCGTCTTGACCTTGGCCCACATTCACTCATCTTTCCCCGCCGGGCTGCACTTGACCTGAACCCATTTAGACTTATGTAGGCCGATGTACATAGCTGAGGAATAAAGGAATAACTATTTTACACAATGAGAAGCAAGGGACGTCACTGTGTAGCTGCAGTTCAGAAGGCTTCATTGGCTCCACATTGTCCCCAAGGTAAAGACTAGAGGTGTGTCTGCATTTGGAGCCTTTGGGGTTTAAGCACATCTCTCCGGTGTTCGCCTCCCATAATCCTCCCGCAGGAATCCTGGAGCCCTTGGTCAACCTGACCTTTCCTTCTCCATTTCCAAACAACATTTCCCACCCAGAGTCTTTGGATCTGGATGCTTCTCTTGACTAATCGGGTCTTTGGTCTTCCTTTGGCTCACCTGGGGCCTCCCCGTCACTGTCGTCTTACCTTCAAGAATCTCTTTGTTCTCCAGATCCTGACTGTGGATTATTCTTTCGCTCCGGTCCCCAGAGCACAGAGTCAGAGCAGCCCGCTGTGCGCTGACTGCTTCCTGTGCACCTGGCGCGGGCTGTATAGTAGCTCACTTAATCAACACCGCGACCACATGTGTGACGATTGCTCTCATTTTGCAGCTGGGGAAGTAGGGGCCAGGAGAGACACTCGCTGCTGGACGGGTACGGGTGTGGGTGGCTGTGGCGGTTCAAACCCAGGCTGAACCTGGGTTCCCACATGCGTTGTAGCAGGATATGTCAAAGCAAAGTGGTGGGAAATAAGCAGAGGCGTCCCCATGTGACATTTCAACCCGGAAATGAGTCATGTCACAGGGAAATGACGGACTTCCGTGGTAAAGAGAAAACTTCGTTGTCCATAGAGTAACGCGGCACTGTTTCACAAACGATTAAAATCCACTACCTGCCATATATGTGTGCTGGCTAGTTTTATGTCAGCTTGACCCAAGTTAGAGTCATTGGAGAGGAGGGAAACTCAGTTGAGGAAATAGACCAGCCTGTAGGGCATTTTCTTAATTAGTGATTGAGGGGCAGGTCCAGCCCACTGTGGTTAGGGCCACCCCTGGGCTGGTGGTCCTGAATTCTTTGAGAGTAGTCTGAGCAAACCAGGAGGAGCAGGCAAGTAAGCAGCACCCACCCATGGCCTCTGTAGCACCCAGCCTCCAGCTTCCTGCCCTGTTTGAGTTCCTATCCTGACTTCCTCCAGTGATGAGCCTTGATTTGGAAGTGTAAGCCAAAGAAACACTTTTCTCCTCAACTTGCTTTTGGCCATGGTGTTTCGTCAGAGCAATAGCAACCGTAACAAAGACAATGTGTACAATATCATGACTAATAGCTACAATGTACTCCTGCTTATGATCACAGTTACATGGTAAGAGGACACACTAACTCAGCTTAAACCAGCTTCCCAACTGTCTTGGTCTCCAGGGAAAGAGAGGAAAGCAGGGTAGCTGCAGGGTCTTAATGTTATTCTGTAATGGTTTCCTTTAATTTTGTAGTTCTAGGCAAGCACACTGCACCCTCAAGCTCACCTTTCACCTTTTGTTTTGAAACCAGTTGTCCATGCTGGCCTGTAGCCCACATTGTATCCCAGGCTGGCCTCGAACCTGGAATCTTCTTGCTTAGCCTCCGAAGTAATTGAGATTATTTTTATGTTAGAAAGCCCGACTTTTCATTCTGTTTATTTTATCTTATTTTTTCCTGGCCCCAAATAAATGTCAGTGTTCTAGATGATAGGCAGATAATGCTTTTGATGTATGATCCTTCCTTTTGCATATCTATTAAAATAAAACTCTAGAACCTCTAAACAACAAAAATATTGCATCTATTACATTTGAAATTTAAAACAAAAGTAATAAAATTGAAATCAGTTAATGATGACTTCACAAAATTTCACCGTCTAAGTAGGTCAAATGACAGAAATGTGTTTTCCCATGGTGCTGGGGGCCAGACATCCAAGATCGAGGTATCAGCAGGGCCATTTCCTACCCAAGTCTCTCTCTGTAGACAGTCACCCATATGGTTGCCTCTCTCTCTCTCTCTCTCTCCTCTCTTTATCTCTCTTATAGTTTCTTTGAAACAGACAGGTTTTTTTTTTTTTGCGTGTGTGTGTGTGTGTGTAGCCCTGGCTATCCTGGAACTTGCTCCATAGACCAGGCTGGCCTTGAATCATAGATCCTCCTGCGTCTGCCTCCCAAGGTGTGTGCCTTCTTGTCAGCCCGGTGCACCGTTTTCTCTTGATGTATGTCTGTGGCCAGAGAAGGGGGGAACAGGCATATCATGTAAAACCTGGTGAACCTGGGCTTCTCATAGAGTTGATGATCTGGTTGCCAACTTTGGCAGAACATACCTGTAATCCAGCACTTAGGCGATAGAAGCAGGATGATTAGGCATTTAAGGCTAGCTTTGGCTACATCAAGAGTTTGGGGCTAGCCTAAGCTATATGATAAGAGTTTTGTTCTGTCTCTCAGTAATCATCTTGCCTCAGCCTCCCATATCTGGCTTTATCCTACTGCCCTGATGTATTTCAGAGAATGGTAGATGTTGGTGAATGCTGCCCAACTATTTGAGTGTATATGTCATTTGACTAGAGCTCGGAAGTGTTGGTGGACCCCACATCCACCCAGATCAAGGACATTGCTACACCCCCAAATTCCTTCATGTCCCTTCCAAATCTGTCTCTGTCACCAGCTTCTCATAGGTGACTACTGTTTTGAGCTTGCCACATAGCTTGCTGATGTGTGAGCACGGCTTCATACAGGTAGAATCACATACTTCACACTTAGCAAGACCGATGTGGTGTTGAGACTCACCCACGTGCTGGAGATAGCAGTACTGAGTTCCTTTTTATGGCTATGTAGTATTATACTGTGTGACCAACCTGAGTTTATCTGTTCTGTTTTTGGAAGCCGTGGGCAGCTTCTCGTTTTGGACTCGCGGCTAGAGCTGCTGTGGATACTCTCGCGCGAGCCTTTTGGCGAACATATGTTTTTTGTTTCTCCCAGGTCATTTCCCAGGAATGGGAATCTCCGGGATGTATGATGAATGTGTTTGACTTTCGAAGACTCAGCCTGGCTTGGCCTCTTTCCACAGGAGTCCTACCAGCTGACATGCAGGACAGCTTGTGGTTGACCTGGCTTAGGAGAAACTGTTCATGGGACTCCCACTGAGTCTTTGCCTTGCAGATAAGCAGAGGAAGGCTTCTCTGCTCAAGTTGGCCCATCTGTAAGGTGGCAGACCTGGGATCTAGTCTGTCAGAATTCTGAAAGTAGTTGGAAGCACCTGTGAGACTCGCAGCCCAAGGTACACTGGTGTTCTTGGAGCCCCCTGGTCCACTCTGCCACTGGGAAGCCAGGGCCAGGCCGACAGTGGGGGCTCCTTGAGAGCTGCTTTCCTGGGGAGGTGTGTTCTAGCTTACAATGGCACACTGCCACCCAGCGACCAAAGCTGCATCCCTTATGCATCCCAGAGGGAAGCCAGACAACTCCCCTGGGCCAGTGTCTCATTCTTCCAGTGATTTAGCTGGGAGTCCTGTGGGAAGGGTTGGGAAGTCTCGTGGGGCTTTTCCTGTTGAACAGGAGGTGATTCCTCTTTATCCTGGGAGATGGGCTGGGGAGAGGAAGGCATGGGTGAAGGGGTACCTTAGAGAGATCCTTCATCCAGGGGTAGGGTACATGGGAAATGTTTCTGGGTAAAGAGACAGCTAAACCGAAAGCTGGCGAAGGAGCAGACGCTAGCCACACAGAGAGGGCGGGTGAGATGGGTGTTATTTCAGGCAGCAGGAATGAAGGGAAGAAAGGGAACCCTGGGGAGCTGAAGGCAGTCCACCCTGGCTGGAGAAAAAGGGAGCGGACATCATGGAAAGCCTGGTGAATACAGGCTTCTCCTAGAGACGGTGTGAGAGCCAGGTTTGGTGGCACATGTCATGTAACCCAACAGTTGGAAAACGGAGGAAGAATGATCAGGAGTTTAAGGCTAGCCTCGGCTACATAAAGGGTTTGGCACCAACCTGAGCGTTGTGGAATTTCTAAAGAAAAAGCAAAAGAAATGATTGGGAGACATTTGATGAGTGGGGTAGGGTTTTGTTCTGCCTGTCTCTAGCCCGCTAGTACTTAGGTGTGCCTGGCTAAGTAAACACTAGGGTAATCCATGAGTGACCAGAACACCTACTGGGATCAGGAGGCCTGAGAGCCTCTGGAAGGTCAGGGAGGCCAAGGGACATTGTGGAATCCCTAGGGGCGATGTGCTAATATCTATTTTCTTTTGGGATAGTCGGCAGTCCCTACCTGGTTTGTCAACACATGGAAGTAGTTTAGAAGACTTTACCCCCACCTGGAAGGTACCTCGGGGCACGGTGACAGAATTCCAGCTCAGGAACACTACTTGCTAAAATATATTTGTTTATTCAGAGATTTAATTAACATGTTTAAATATTAAAGAGTAAACACCGTGTGTCTAGTGGGACTCAACATTTACCAACAGGAGCTCTGGCTTATTTAATTATTTGTGTTTTCTCTGCCCTAAGTCTCAGGTTTCTGGCTTTGTTCTAGGGGGCAGTGGGGAGTTGTGGGTCTCTCCCAGGACAGGACAGGGAAGTGAGCCTAGGCAGTGAGAAACTGTCAGGAGTTTGAGGAGGGAGAGGAAGAAGGAAAGCAAGAGATTTTCTCAAGAAATGGAGGTGTCCAAACTGAACATACCAACATCCTGTGTTCACTTGCTATAAAGAACCAGCTTTGTGGTCTTCAGAGCAGGTCTAAGGTGCGCAAATTCTGAAGAGTCGGAGACAGCTAGGCTTTCTCAGTTGGGGGAATCTCTACAGCAGGAGCCCTGGAGGGTTTTGAGATAGTCTGATGAGATGCCAACTTGAATTTCTCTGTGTGGACTTTGGGGAGGCATCTTCTGCCCGTGATCCCCAAGAGACCTGCAGGCTGGACAGTGGCTGGCTGGACAGTGGCTGGCTGGCTGATGCCTGGGGAGTAAGTAGCATTGCATCATCCTTTGCAGACACAGGGAAGGAAGGGCCCCAGCCCGAGCTGCAGGTAGAACTCTGAAAAGGAGATGCTTTGCGACTGATCTGCATTATAATATCAGCACAGATGAAGCCCTAGCTGCTGAGAGATTACACCCGGGGTTATTTATTGGCAATGTACTCTATGGTTTTAATTTTTTCTTTTTGCTTATTCAGGCTTTAGCTCCAGAGGAAAATAGCCTGGGGTGGCTCCGAAATAGATTCTCTCTGCCCCATTAACTTATTCAGTGAGTTTAATGGTCCTTTCTCCCCTCAGCCTTGAAGCCATCATTAAAAGGCAGAGATTTATAAGGCAAAGCCTGAGCTTTAGTCAAACTTTGATTGTGGGCCGGGGGAGAGCAAGGGGTTCAGGCAGCCTGGCACCCTCTGCCCTGATGCTGTGGAAGTGGACCATGACTCTGGCTTAGTAAGGGTTAATGGCCTTAACTTCCCCAAACTCTCAAAGGGCAGGGTGCCCATGGATTGCTCTGAAGTGGCTCTATAGGACTTGGAGCGGAGTGTCCTCTGGTCCTTAGCAGGATTCCGGTCCATTTCTTGGGATGTTCCATAGCTCTTCTCTTGCTCACCATCTGCTGATGGTCAGAGTCTAGAAAATAGACTCCTCAAAAGTCACTCACTTAGCCTGTCAGCAGACCGCTCCTTTCAAACGAAGAGACCAAAGTCCAACTTTCCAACTTACCAATGAGAAAAGGGCCAGCCAGTCAACCAACCAACCAATCAGCAAAAGACAAGCAAAAACACAATAGACTAAAGTCCCCGGGTACTGGATGGTTTGCCAGTTTTCCCAGAACGTTGGTTCAAAGAATATAATTATTGAATGAAGGTCAAGTCAAACTAGCCCAACTCACAGCTGGACAATCCAGTTCAATCCAGTTCACTATGCTCAACTTCCTCTGTCTTTGGGCATCTGTAGGGTGCAAAGCGGTCTGCTGAGGGTACAGCAGTGGGGTGAATTAGATTCAGGCTGATGAGACAAACACATTCGCAAGGAAAGAGACTGTCATTGAGTAGGGTGCAGTGGGGGTGAGGTGACAGCTTGGGAAACTGAGGTAGGAGACAATGTAGCCATGAACCTCGGTGTACAGGTGGGGTCTGGATATGGAGGGAGGTGAAGGAAGCTGTTTTGGGGGAAGTACACAGCAAAAGTCATTAGAGGAACCAAGGAAATGCAAGGCCTCTATTTACCCGAGAGTAGGGGAGCTTGAGGAACTGAGAGAGCTGACCAGAATCCCCCAGACTCACTTGAGGATGGCTGAGAACACCAGGCTTAGCCTCTGTACCATGTTGGCTTCGTGATCAGAGTCATCAGGGGGCTGGCAGGTATATCTTAAAGTTCAAGCCATTTTTTTTTATTACAAGCTTGTGAATGAAAATAAAACAAACCCAAAGATGAAAAGTAGAAAACAGGGAATCACTCATATGTCCAGACACATGCACACGCGCATGCACACACACACACACACACACACACACGTACACACGTTTTCCATTAATTTTCATAGTAAAGTGAATTCTAGAATTAATTCACAAGGTAAAAAGACAGAATGGTCTTTGAAAATCTTAATTCCTGGTTGAGTACTGCAAGTTGTGCCCACTCTGAGATGCCCTCGGCAGCCGAGGGACTGAGAGGGCTGTAGCAACAGTGTTTGAAAGGTAGCCACTCTTTCCCTTCTCAGTTTCCTGGGTGCACAGAACTAAATTTGCATACATTCAATATGTGAACCAGACAACACTATTGTATGTATGTTGTATATGTGTATATGCGATGTGTCTGCATATGTTTACATGCACCCAAGGAGGTATTTTTAGTTTGCATCCTAAGAATAATCTGTAGCAGATCATGGACTGAGGAGGGGAGGTGTAGGTACAAGTGGAAGAAAGATGGATGTCATTGAAAACCCCAGGGCTGGATGAAATGGGTGGTGGCAGGGTGAACAGAGTAACAAACAAACAATACATAAATAGATAAACAAACAAACAAATAAATTCAAAGCAATGCTGATTCTATGTTGCATGCAAGAAATGGCAATGTTAGGGAGGGCTGTAATCCATGAAGGCAAAGAGGCACCATCAGGCCTAGACTGTGTGGAGAGAGCTGTTCCTTCTCTTTGGTACACTGAGTTGCTGGTGTTTGGGGGAGAGGAATTGCATGAAGCCTAGGCATGGCTGGAGCAAGGTGTGTTGTTTCTGACTGGAGACCATAGTGAAGTGGGCCACCATGGGGGGATCAACAGGGCTGTTTGAGAAGAGGCAAAAGACTTGACCATATTCTGGGAGCTCCTTGTGCCATGTCCACTGGCAGCCTTCTCCATGGCTGTCCAACCAGCTAGTCTTCCTTCAGGCAATGGCCTTCTCTTGGGAGAGCTGCATTAGCCTCAGCGACAAACACATTTCATTGTTATCTGTATTCACGAGCACCTTCTGCTTCTATGGCCCTTTCCTTTCCACTCTCCTTCTGGTCTGTCCTACGGGCAAATCTTGCCTGTCCCTTGCTTTAGGCTTATCTAAATACTTGCCAGGGAGTATGAAGAACCAAGGTACTGGGTACAGTGGAAAGAAGACTGGGTGACACATTGGGTGACTCACAACCACCCATAACTCCAGCTCCAGGGGATCTGATGCTCTCCTCTGGACTTTGAAAGCACCCGCACTATTGTGTGCACACCCACACACACATACACATAATTAAAAATAACAAAAATTGATCTTCAACAAAGAAGACTAGGGGTCACACAGTTAATAATGAGCTGGAAAATTAAAGGTTATTTACCTATACTGACATGATTTCAGTGTGGCTGTTTATCACCTTAGGAGGAAGGCTGGCAAAATTTGGTTGGTTCATTGTATGAAGAAGGCAAGCTCTGGCTGCCTATTAGTGGGTTCACAGGGTTGTTTACAAATTAGGCAATCTTCCATGGTCGTGTTCTCTGAATCTAAAATGACACATGTTTTGGAGAGGTGACATACTTTGGAAGGATCAGGGTTCCATTAATAGACCTTGGAAAATATAGTATCATCTATGGCGATCCTTCTCAGTGAGGTGAGGAGTGGCTTATCGTGTGTTGATGATAATGATGACTGTGATGGTGGAGAGGACAATGCTAACAGTTGCATCCCTTTACATGGGGTAACAGCTACGCTGGGCATTTTTCGTTCAGTGGCCCTGTGAATTTACTGAAATCACAACGGAATGCACTATCTACGATTGTTCCCACTTTGTAGTTTTGCATACCCAAAGCCTCACAGCCAGCATCAATAGGAGAAGGGGAGCTCAGGCGGTCTCTATCCAGAATCCATAATTCCACCTGCACACGGCACACCACCAGCCCTGGTTCTCCCTGTCTGCCTCATCCAGTGGAGGTGGAGGAACCAGCGCGTGCTACCCAATTCTGCACCCCAGCTGCGTTATAATGTGGTTAGATTTTCCAAGCTGGGACAAATGTTCCCGATGTCAGTTCAATGAGAAATTCTGCTCCATGCTCCCTGGGCTACATTGATCTATTCACCTCGAATAGAATAACCATGTGGTGAACTAGATAAAATATTTGTACCATTGATTGCTTTATTTGTGCAGATGGGCGATGGGAGCGAGAAAGTGCCACAAGCATGTGTGTAGAGCCCAGCTAGGACAGGAACGCAGATCTGCCAGGCCACCAGGGTATGGTCTGTTATTTGCAGTTGACCCTGACTGACTGACTGACCCTGACTGGCTGACCCCTCTGGGGTTCCTCTGGACATCTCTGGTTACGGTTTGTGGCCAGGGCATCTCAGTGGAGAAGGAGATAGCCCTTCCAAACATTGCTGCAAGGTCACATGGGGAATGTTACAATAAAATGGGTGGCTTTCTGCTTATCAAACCACTCAGTAACATCATAATAAAATACAGGAAACATAAGGAGGCGAGACCAGCTTGAGATCAGGCAGATGCTGTGTGTGTGTGTGTTTACATGTATTCAGTCAGGTATTTTTCCCCATTGGTAGTCTCTGCAATGTTGGGTAATGCTATAATCTCACAAAACATGAGTTTCTTATCTGAAAAGCAATAGGATGTAGTTAGAGTGGAATGTAACACTGTATGTACAGGCAGGCTTGTATTCGGCTGCAAGTAACTGAAAACTGGCTCTGATGGTTGAAAGGTGTAGGGGCTTATTATTTTCTTGTGTATGTGTATGATAAAAATCAGACAATGTGGGTTCGACTGATGTTGGTCCGGCAGCTCAACCACATCAAGAGCCGTGTCAATGATTTCCTTGACTTTTCTCCCATCATTGCACAGTGCTTGCAGCTAATGTAGCCTGGTAACAAGCAGGCAAGAAGGGGGAGGAGCAAAGAGTGAGTCCACTTGGAAGGTAACAAGCTCCCAGAGGTGACCCAAGATCATTTCCCCACTGGATGTCTGCACAGGCCCTGGGGTCTATACTCGGTTACCTCTAGCTGCCTGAAAGGCTGACTGCATGGCTGCACGGTTTTTAATGTCGGTAGTGCGGCTGGAGGAGGTGAGGTGAGAGGGCTTTGTGCAGGTGCTGCCGCGTGGGGATGAGGGCTTCGTGGCTGGCACACAGGCGCTCCTTTTGTTGGCTTTGTGGAAGTCATACAGAGTAAGGGTCCAGCCTAATGACTTCATTTTAGTTGATGACCATTTCCAAACGAAGTTACAAGCTGAGCTTCTGGAGTTTGGACTGCCACACGAGAAGGCCAGTGAGAGAGAGGTTGATAGGGAAGTTGTGTGGCTCTTTGTTTGCTTGGTTTTTTTGTTGGTTGTTGAGACACAGTCTCACCCCGTAGTCCAACCTGTCCCCAATCTTTCAACCCTCCCGCTTCAGCTTCTTAGGTGAGTGTCACCATCCCAATTGGAAATGCATTTTTCAAAGTGTTGGGGGAGACCTAGATGTGCTTGTGGTTGAGGGAAGAAGGCATGGAGGTGAGAGCCAGAAGGAGCAGGAGCGACTGGATGGGGCGGGGGTGGGGGGAGAATGTGTTATAAAGGAGCTGGAAGACAGGGTGAGGCTCACACACTGAAGCTGCTATTTCCTGCAAGGCCAGGCCAGGCTGTGGAGCTGGGAGGCTGTGGGTGGGTCTAGCTTGATGGTAGGTTTTGAATGAATGAAAGAGGCAGCTGTTGTCTCTGTAGAAGGGAGGAAAGTGGGGGAAGTTACGTGCTTGTACTTCAGGCAGAAGAGGCATCTCACAGTGATGTGGATGGGAGATCTCCCCAGGTGAGGCAGAAGCAGGATAATGGTGATGCAGAGAAGACGGCCAGCTGCTGACATGAGTGTGGTCCAGTGCAGGCATGGACTTCAGTGGAGGTTTGCATCGGCTGCAGGCGCGGCACAGCCCAGAGTTGGCTCTAGAGTGTGGCAGGCAGAACCAGGTAGGCACACAACAGAGGAGGGACTTCTGACGATGGATTTAGCCTTCGGCCCTGGATCAATCTGTGTCCTAAGCCATGAATGTCAGATGGCTTTCCGAGAAGTGGAGGTTGTGAGTGAGGACCAGCCCAACTTGTGGGCTGTTCTGCTGCACCTCCGCCCAGCCACCACTGCTGAGCCCTGTAGCCTGCTGGTGGCCTGCTCTTGTAAAGCCACACTATCTAGTAGGGACCTCCGAGGTCCTACCTAAGTAATACTCCCTTGGTTGTGGCCCCTTTGCCTGAGTCCCGTATTTCCTATGGGCTGTGTGTGTGCTATGGTGTCTAGAGGTCTGTGTATGTCTTCTTGGGTTGCTCTTTGTCTTACTGTTTGAAACAGGTTCTGCCCAACCTGAAGCTTACCATTAGGGCTTCCAGGCAAGTCCCAGGGATCCAGCAGTCTTCAATCCCCCACGGATGTGATTACAGACACTCCCTTGCTTTTAATGTTGATGCTGGGGGATCAAACTTTGACTTTCACGCTTGCAAGGAGAGCAAGTTTTCAACGGAGACATCTCCCAGCCAAGGTTTTGTTTTTGTGTTTTGTGTGTCTAAGTGAAGATGGTGTCTCTCAGGCAAAACCCTGACTCAT
Organism: Dicrostonyx torquatus; assembly: GCA_028555095.1. NCBI lineage: Eukaryota > Metazoa > Chordata > Mammalia > Rodentia > Cricetidae > Dicrostonyx > Dicrostonyx torquatus. The sequence goes on along the minus strand of JAQHUG010000250.1, from coordinate 1,936,520 downwards.
CATGAAAGGCAAGGCAGTGGGCTCAGAGATAGAGATTCAATAGGGTAGTAAGGTGTCTTTTTTGTTTTTGTTTTTCAAGACAGGGTTTCTCTGTAGGATGGTCCTGGCTGTCCTGGAACTTGCTTTGTGGACCAGGCTGTCCTCAAAATCACAGAGATCAGCCTGCCTCTACCTCCCAAGTGCCCCTTCAGTTTCATCTAGAGTCATTTCTCTTGATCACTGCTGGCATAGCCCCCTGCCCCAAGGGTATGGCCAGCTACCCATTGCCCTGTGCCAAACACTATCTTTCTTGTATCTTTTTGGTGCTCTGGCATTAAAATGACAAGAACTTCCTAACTGCTAACGGGGAAGATGATGGAGATAATTAGAGGAAAATACAAAAGCCAATTTGATCAAAACAGTCAGCTTCTCAGAGCCCTTGTGGTGTTGATGCCCTGCTCCCCAAAGGATGCATAATTCTTCAGCTCACCCTCCAGAGCCCCACCCTCTCTTTGCTCCTGAGATGGGGGCTGTACACACCACTGCTGCCCTGCCTACCTCCACAGTGCTAGGATAATTTATGTATCTGTCTCTTTAAAGAGACTGGGGTGTCCTGAGGTCAGCAGCAAGCTGGGCTTATCAGACTCCCCTTTTCAGCTCCATGTCACTTCTGGGGGGCACCTGTGCTGGGAGCTCCTGGATAAGGGCAGCAGGCTGGACAGCAGGCTGAATGTCATGGTGGTGTTCGTGGTAGGTTCTGATTACTGGAGTCTTAGAATGCTTCAGGCCGTGCTGAGGACTGGCTGTATGGACATGATCTTCAGGAATCATTACGCATGTCAGAGTTTAGCCTCAATATCAACTCCAATGGGCTGATAAGGAAATCGAGGCTCAGAGGTTTGTTAGTCTTTCAGTTGGGCGGTAATACAGTATTTGGACTTCGCTTGTCCCGGCCCCTATAGCAGGCTTGTCTGGGTACACTGGGTGTGTTTTCCTGTGTGGGAAGCAGAACCTTCTAGATTTCTCAGTATTTTGTATCCCACCTCAGGGTCTGCTGGCCAACTTTCCTTCTAGGAAGGTCTGGGCTCTGGGATTGCAGGAGTCATCCACACTTTGCAGCATGGGTCACACTCTGCACTTGGGTTCTTCTTATCTCAGGCCCAGTGCTCACACGGAGTCCTTCCCACTCCGTCCCACTTTAGGTTGAGAGTCCAAGATGATGCTTCACCATTCCTGTACCAGCTCTGCAGTAGCATCCTTGATCACCCTGGGTCAGGCCACAGCTCTCTCCATCCCAAGGTGCTATGTGAGCCTCCTGGCTTGTGTGAGCACTGCCTGGTGATCAGCTTTGTGTCTGGTTAAGTCTGCATCTCCAAGGAGTGGGGGACGTGTGCCATCTGACTATGACTACTTGGTTTGCAGTTTCACACCGTGACTTCTTGCCTAGGCTCCCTCAGTGTTCTCTGTCTTTTCAGGCACTGCTTTTGTCTCTGGTCCCCACCCTGAGTCTTAACTCCTACTTTGACAATGTCAGTGCCACCTTCTGCTTAGCAAGTTAGTTGTACTAAGAGTTTTGCTTGACCTCTCATCTCCTCTTCCTATTCTACTATCCAATAAAAGTATACTGTTTTTTCCTTCTCACTCTGGTCAGATTCCTAACAAGAATCAGCTTAAAGGAGGATTGCTGATTTTAGCTCATAGTCTGAAGAGAGGCAGTCCATCACAGCCAAGAAGGCGTAGCAGGAGAGCACTCCATGGCAGTAGAAGTGTGTAGCTGGGACTCCTTACATCTTCTCACCTTGGAGGGCCAGGAGCATAGATGGGACAGGCAGCAAGACTGGACTGTGAGCTTCAAGACACATCTGTCCCTTTCCCTCCAGCAACTCACTTCCTTGGGCCCGAGTCCATTTCTGAAGACCACGTGTTGAAACACATGAGCCTGTGGAGAAGATTGGCTCCCCTGTCCAAGACTGTGGATACAGGGTAGTGTCACTGTCCTTGTCTTAGGTGATCTTGTACAAGTCTACCTCAGTCCTGCCTCAAGGCACCAGGGTGTACCCAGGCCCTGCTTTGGGAACACGCCGTACGTCGGCCCTCATTTCCATGGCTTTTACCATCCTGTCCCTGGTGCGGTCTTTGCCCGCCAGCTGGTCCTTCAACCTCCTAACACATGGGTAGAGATGAGCTTTGGGAAAGAATGGAGCAATGAGGCAAGAGGGGGCACAGCTGTGATCAGCACTCATGCTCGGCCACTCAGGCCCCTGAGCCCTCCCTGGTGGCTTCGAAATGGTGCTTTGCCCTGACAAGCCGGCCAAGGACGTTCTACTAGGTTGAACATGGGGAAGGTCACTATAGGCCCTGGGCCCATGTGCTGGGGTCTGACGGCAGCTGCTGACATCTGCTTTGGGCTGAGCAGCTCTGGCTGTGGGTGGGTGGGTGGGGCAATGAATGTGGGAATTAAGGGAGATAAGTGATTTCTCTCTGTAGCTGCTGGCCTCCATCTCCTCTCCACCTCTTCTTCCCAGCCTTGCTCCCCACTCTTTTGCATCTGCTGGTGTCCCACTGGATGTGAGCTCAGCAGACACCCATTGAAAGATCCCAGCATCCTCAAAGGACCCTGGGTGTCTCCCTGCAGCCCTGTAGTCTCACGCAACTGCTACCTGATGGCAGGATGCCTACTGAGCCATGAAGCCTCTTTTGTCCTCAATATGAATATCTGCTGTTACTGCTGTAGCTTGAGTGTGAACCCCAGTGTTCATGGGTGGTGAAGTTAACGTCATATGCAGCAGTGTTGGAGGCGGGACCTTTAGGAGGTGATAATGTCACCAAGGATCTGCACTCAGGAATGGATTAATACTGTTATCAAGGAGGTGGGTTAGTTATCTTTGGAGCGAGTGCCTTACAAAAGCATGGGTTTGGCCCTTTCTGCCCTCCCATCGCTTTCTCTTTTTGCCCTTCTGCCTTCTGACATGGGATGATGCAGCAAGTGACACTTCCCAGGTGCTGGTACCTTGGGATTGGACTTTGCAGATTCCAGAGCAATGGGCCATCAGTGCTTTCCTAAATCACCCAACTGTGATCTTCAGTCACAGCAATGCCGAGCGATGAAGACAGCTGTCGACAGCGGCACTTAGCTCACAGGGCAGTCGCGTAGGCATCTGGCATTCCATCCTTTGGATGTGGGAGCTCTGGCCACTGCTTAGAATTACTCTCTTCCAGGAGCAGTAAACTATGCCCAGGAGCCTATATGCTGCTACCTCTGGATAGCAGTAATAGCAGCTTTACACAGTTCATCCTGACAGCCGTTCATCTTAAACAACCTAAACATCACCAGCAAGTCTTTGTGCTCTACGTGTGTTGGTTTTCTTACCTATCCAAAGGACAGTTTACAGGTTACCTAGAGTCTATACCGAACAGGTCAGGGATGTGCTTTGTAGACTGAAAGTGACAGGCAAAATGGGGACATTGTTTAAAAAAGCATTATAGTTGTCATGTTGAAGGTGGGTTTCAGGTTTACGTATGCAGCCTGTGGAGTCTGCTTTCGTTTGTTTTCTCTGTGATTTCCTACTCCTGTTTCCTGGTCTGTAAAATGGGGACAGTGATGGCGCCTACCTACCTTGAAGGCTTTCTGTGAGGCTTGGGTACAGGTTTCATGGAAGGCAAGGCCAGGAGGAACATGTACTGTTGGGAGACAGAATCTCTACTGACTCCTGGATTACAGAGTCTCTGAGTTCAGATCTGTGTTCTGTTTGGTTAGCAGTCAGCCCTGGCAGTACCTCATCCCCCAAGGGGTAAAAAGTTGACTTTCTGGGACTCCGGGAGAAAAGAGATTCAGATGTCAATAAGGTATGCAAGGAACCCTCCTTCCCAAGAAGGGATGTTATCTCTTCAATACCACATAAGCCATATTGATAAATTAATCTCATATTGTTGGGACCAAACAACCCTGCAATGTTTCTATTGTTCAGCTTAATTGGTCTCTACAGCTGTGTCATTAGCTTGAGTTTGTTGTAATCTAGTCAGAGCCCGGGGAGCCATGGAAGAAGATGCTCCCTGACTTCTCCATCCCCCATCACCTGTGTTGAGACTCAGTGTCCCCCATCATTAATACTGTGGCTTCAGTGTGGTGAGCTCTTCTTGAAAAAGCACGCACCTCACCTGGGCCAGGCCTTTGGCGTTCATTCTTACTTTCTGTCTTTCTAACAGGTTTTCAATCTCTTCTGGTTTATTTTTTTAAATTCATTTTAAAAAATAAAATTCTAGTGACACCAGGAAATATTTAAGATAAAATAATAAGGGAAGACAAGCTAGGGTTCCAGTTGTCTACCTACCCACATCTTCTCCAGCAAGAATGAAGATGAAGACCGGCATAACCCCAGTGCTTAGCCTCAGGGTGGTTAACCTGGGAAAGACAATTGCTAGTGACTTTGATACACACACACACACACACACACACACACACACACACACACACACATTTCCCGTAAACTTTCTGCAGTGAATCTGTCTGATTTTAAAACTGGCAAAGGTGTAATTGAAATCACCCACCTGGAGTCCACCAGCTACGGCTGATAGTTTCCTTATTTGTCAAATTAAATGGCCGGTCTAACTTTTGACCTCCAACTGTTTTGGTATCCAGAGGAGAGCTGGCTAAGAACACCCTAGCTCAGGGATAAGATGACAGTCTTGATCTAGACTGGATCCGGCGGCTGCCCAATGTCATGCAGATAAGTGGCAGAGCCTGTATTTGACGCCTCCTCTGTGTGTACACCATAGTACTTCCTTGCTAGGTTGGTAGCCTTTGAAGTGCCTGGTGCCCTTCTAGGTATAGGGAGCTGGGTCTCCTTTGCTTCTCTACCAAGGAGTCATTCCTCCTTGTCTCCAGTAGGACCCTGGCACAGGGTTCTCCTGAGTGCCAGCCCCAGACATTGTTCCTTTCCTGGTATAGTTCCTGGAGCCGCCCCACATGTGGCCTGGAGTCATGGCCCTCTCTGCCATCCTGGCAATTGGTATACGCCTTTCCCTTTCCTTTCCTTTCCTTTCTCTTGGCCTTCTGAGTACATCTTCTTTTAGAGCAAATGAGATTGAACTGTATTCTGATTAACTTAGGGATCTCTGCAGGCATTTGAAGCGTTCCCCTCTGGGTGGTAAATACTTCTGCAGCCAGATTGGTGGGAGAAAGGCATGGGTAGAGGAAGGTCTTCCTGGGTTGGCATGTGAGTTGGACAGCCGGGGATGCATGACCTTGGATTTGGCTTCACTGCAGCACAAGTGCAGAGACCATGTCCCAAACTGATGTGGCACACTTGCTACCTGGCTGGCTCTCAGAGGGCCTCAGGGTGTGTTCTATACCACCCGCTCTTATTCCTTTCTTTTCAGTGCTGGTTAGTAAACCCGGCATCTTGTGCATGTTATAACCAAATGCTACATTTCAGTCCGTTTCTAGTCTTGTCGCCTTAACTTTCCCAGAAGCCTGGGAAAGTCACCCGCCCCAAGAGCTTCAGGTTCCTCCCTGGGACACACTGCTTTGCCAATGCCCTCCAGAACTGAGCTGATATGGTCTGGGTTTGGCCAGTTTTGTTCGGGGAGAATGCTAGCAGCATCCAGAACCTGGCACAGTGGGAGGGAACCAGGTAGTCCCGTGTTCTCGGCTCTACCGCGATGACCAGGGAAGCTAGGCCAAGGACTCTACCGGAAGTGGCAGCGTTCTAGCTGCTGCCCGAAGTTTCTCTGCCTGGCCTCTGTCTCTGAGTAGTAGAGATTGTCAGTCACTGAATATCGGCACATTGAGGGCTGGAGAGGAGGAAGCTCGGTTGGCTGGAGGTCAGAGGGATTTCGGGACTCTTCTGTCTGTTTCCACTGATGTTTTTTCTGTGATGTGGAAGGAGAGGGTCCAGCTCAGTTAGTGCACTTCTGTCTGTGCCTGAGCAGGTGCCAGCCCACCTAGGTGAGTGTACCCAAGCCCTTTACAGCCCTGCTTCCATTCAGGACTATCTGTTGTTTGAAAATCTCCCATCAGTCTGTGGTTAAAGAGGTTGTCTGCTATCGTTGCTAGGGCCGTTGCTATGGCATCTGTCATGCAGGCTGTGATATGAGAGAGACCAGGTGGGTGATCTCATGTCCTTTTTGGTACAGATGGTCTTCCCCACTGGGAAGGGGGAGGCCCTCACCGGGCACATAGACTGGGTTACAAACAGGTGGGTTTAGACGCAAATGAACAATTAGCTGACTTGGGAGGCCTGGCATTCTGCAGTCCCAGAGCACAGGAGAGCTAGTGTGGGGGCAGATATTGTAGGGGGGTAGGGGTGCAGTGGATGCGGGTTCTAGGGCTGGTGGTAGTATCATTGAGCTCTTGGACACCTTGGGAGGTGGTGTGTGAGGCATTGTCAGCATGTCACCTACCTGTAATACCCTGTCGGGGATCCTGGGCCAGGGGCATGAGTTCCTCCTGACACACAATGCTAACAAAACATCTGCCTTCTCCTCTTCCCTGTCCCACTTACCAAGTCCCTACTCTGGCCTGGTCCTGAGCAAGTACTCTCTTTAAGCCTCGGAACAGCCCCAATTTGACAAAGGGGGAACTATAGAGTAGGAAGACCCCAGTGAGTGGTGCAGGCCCCCTAAGCTATTATGTGGCAGATATGGGTGAGGTCCAGGTTTGTGCGGCTTCACACCTTCGATCTTCCTCATGGGACTATTGCTGGGTACTTTCCCTTTGGGAGGTTTCTAGAGAAACCAGGTAGAAATGGTTTCTCCATGAGAGACCTCAGAGTGGTACTGTCCTTTAAGCTGAAGCCAGGTGGTTCCATGTGTTTGCAGGCCATCAGAGTGACGTTTCGAACACACACCGACTTCAAACTCTAAGCTGCCGAGGTTGTCTCATTCTCGTGAGTCTTTGGAGTCCTCACCAGACCTATCGTTCTCCCTGACGATGGCAGATGGTCATGCGCAGTTGGTGGTGGGGGAGGATGGACATGCGCAGTCGGTGGTGGGGCACGCAGCCTCAGCAGTAGTGTAATACGGGAATGAACGTGCGCGTTGCCTGTGCTTTGCAAGTGACTGAACAGGGAGCGGGAGATGCAGGCAGGGAACAGGTGGCTGGGGCTGTGCTTGCACTGGGGCAGGACATCTCGCTTTGGTTCATTCCTGGTGCCAGCTGCTCTCTTTTCTCAACACCCAAGGGTGATACTCTGTTTGAATTTGGATTTGTCAGGGAAGCTGTGAACAAATTGGGAAGTTTTCCCTCTGATGAGCTCCCATTGCCAGATCTCAGAATGACTTCCCGAGCTGTAATGCTAGACAGCAAGCAAAGCACACCGCTTCTTGGGTGTCAGGCAGTGTGGGACAGAAGGCGAGGTAACCCAGATACCTTGACAGAGTGGCAGTTTCCTCTGCCAGAGAAGAGTTCTAGATGAATCTGCTGTGGGTCTGTGAGTCAGGTTCTTAATCCTCAGGTGTGGAGCAGCCCAGCACAGGAGCCAGGGGAGTGGGGAACCCTTCCAAATGCTACCTTGGTCCCACCCCGTTGTGGAGTGCCTCTCTATTATCCCTGTGTTTGCTTGACACTGCGCATGGGTGCCCCCTTCAGGCGCCGACTTGCTAGTGGAAGGCACACCCACATCCACTGCTTGTGATGCCATGGTGGCAGGCTCAGTTTTCCTCCGTAGAGCTGGCTTACTGAGGGAGTGTCTCTCACCTGGGAAAGAAAGTGCCCACTTGTGGGCATAGTTTTGCTCCTGTGTCCCCCTAACTTGGCTGACTCCTCTATCTTTTCCTGGAACAAAGAGTTCCTCCCAGCGCCGTGCCCCCCAAACGAGGCTGTGTGGCCCAATGACTACGGTGATCAAGTAGTGTCCTCCCACAGTGCGTGTTCCTGTGGATTTCTGCTGTGGGTCAATGGTCTGTACCCTGTCAATTATATTTTAAATTAACCCTAATTGGTCAGTAGCCAGGCAGGAAGTATAGGTGGGACGCAGTAAGGAGAGATGGGGCAACAAGAATTCAGGGAAGAAGGAAGTCTCAGTCTGGAGTCGTGACCCAGCTGCAGAGGAAGCAAGATGTGACTGCTGTGCCAGAAAAAGATACCAAGAACCAAGATAGGTGTGGCTAACTCAGTCAAGAATTATGGGCTAATATAAGTTATAAGAATTAGTTAATAAGAAGCCTGAGCTAATGGGCCAATCAGTTTATGATTAATGGAGACCTCTGCGTGTTTATTTGGGACTAAACAGATGTTGGACCTGGTGGGACAAAAACCCCAGTCAACAGATTTCTTGACAAATAGTCTTTGCAGCTGTAGGTAGTTAAGATGAGTTCGTATAGTACTGGAACAAGTGTCAGCCCTGTGACTGGAGTCCTCAGAAGGCCATTTGAGGACTAAGACATGTACATAGGATACTCAAGCAGAGTGCAGTGAAGAGCTACGAGCTGAGGTACAGGAAGGATGGACAGAAGCCATGGGGAGAGGGTAGAGGCAAGGGATGCTGCTCAGGAACTCTCTGAGGGAACAAGACCCTGGTCATACTTCAATTCCAGAGATACATTCTGGTGACCAACTCGTGACACAACACGTGGCAACCTCAGGAGCCCATATAGGGTTCTACGGGCATGGATGCTTGGCCACACAGCCTCACTTCAATCCCTAGGAAGCTGAGTGACCTTAGGGGATGCACACTATTCCTCCACGTCTGGTTTTCTTCTCTGTCAGTAAGTCAGAGTCACTTGGTCAGAGTCACTCAGTGAATGCATCGCATTTATAGTGCCTGGCACACAGTGAGTGCTCTGCCTTTGGAATTATTATTGTGGGTCTTTTTACACACCTGCCTCTGTACCCAGAGCTCTCCTCACACCAGCGATGCCAAGTTGCCAAGTTCTGTCTCTGGGCTTTGCAGCCTACTGTCCCGAGAGACGGCAATGGACTGTTCTGCGTCTAGGCTGCTCGTCCTCCTATTCTTGCATTTGTCCCTGTATCTCTTTTCATTCAATTCAGATCACAAGGATAAGAGGTGAGGGAAGTTGGATATTTTTAAAAACAGGCCTGCTTTCTCCTCCCACTCTCCACCAGCATAGCCCATACTACCTTCGAGCCTTTGCATTTCTTGACCTATGCCTTCACCCCTGAGTGCTGGTGTTACAATGTGAGCTGCCACATCTGGTTGACATCATTCTGGGCTTCAAACCCAGGACTTCATGCATGTTAGGCAAGCACTCTGCCACCTAAGCAACACCCCTAGCTGAGGCAGTTTATTTCTGGCCAGGAAAGAGCTGTAGGGTTTTGAGCAATTCAGACCTGAGGGGCCCCAGTAAAATAGGAATGTGTGGACATGCTGTGTAGTCCAATAAGACTCCAGATATCTTATGGGTAATAATGTCTCCCCGTTCTTTACCATATCCTGGGATTAGAAAGGGTCCAGACTGGAAAGACAGCTGTGTGGATCTGTGTTGGAAACAGAAATATTTTTCCTATGGCCCGAACTTAGATGCTCAGAGCCAAGCAGCACCATTGTGATGTCAGGTGGCTTGGACAGGGTCTGCCCTCGCCCTGCCTTGCTTGCTGGTGGGTGCGTGTGTCATGATGGGATGCTTAAGGAGTCTCTGATTTAGCATAGGGTGAGGTTAGGGTTGCGTCTCACCCCCTGCAGGGCATCGACTTTCCCACTCAGATTGGCTTGCAGTGGAAGCCTCTGGAAGTTCACTGGTATCCTGCTTAGCCCAAGACAGCTGTGGGGGTGGGGTACAGCAGGACAGGCAGCCAGGGTTGGGTGCAGCAACTGAAATAACTTCTGTGAAAGTGGCATCAGCATGGGAATTGGGATATGCTGAGAGAAGGCAGGTTGGAGGCAACCAGGCATAGGGGCCAGTGTGACAACGCAGGTGGCAACGAGCCTCATCCATAGGAGGTGGCTGCTGCAACGATAAGAGGGTGACCTTTTACCTGTCTTGTGTCTAAAGAGAAGGCTCTCAATCGGTGAATGATGTGTTTGCACCTGTCAAAGGGGCAGGGGCCCCAGCATTCAGGGACCTGGGAAGATAGGACCTTCTGAGACCTTTGGTGGGTCCTCCATGGCTGTTTCTTGGGGATTCTTCACTTTTGATTCATGTGTTATTTTGGGTATTTAGAAAGCAATGCATCCGGGCTGTATTTTCTTAGCTTTATTCTACAAAATTGACTTTATTGAATTACAGTTTAAGTGTGTTCATGATCCATATAGAGTTGATTAAGAAAAAAAGACCGAAACCACTCATTTGGAGCACATTTCTTTCTCTCACAGGAATATAAAAAAATACATTTTCCACAATGTCACACACAATCTTCTTATAAGAATCCATGTTATTTAGATGCCCTTCTGGATTTAATGACAAAAAAAATGTTTATTTCTACCAGTGACTTCGTGTAACTCAATTTGTTTCTCTTTTCAGGTTAGTTGCCAGGAAACATAAGAGTGTATTCTTGGTGCTTGATGGTAGGGGCTAGTTCATTATGTACTGGTGAATGTGGACTCTTTTGTTCCATCTTAACAATCTAATTCGCTTCAACTCCCCCACTTTTGCTGTTTTATGTATGTGTTATATGTTCTCTCAACCCTTTAAATATAAGCAGAGCTCCTACGTATGTACACCGAATAACTGAATAATACGTATTCAAACTACAGCTCAAGCTGAATGTTTGTAGCAACATTATTTTAAATCACAATCAAAAGGTGGGAAAACCAGCCGGGCGGTGGTGGCGCACGCCTTTAATCCCAGCACTCGGGAGGCAGAGGCAGGCAGATCTCTGTGAGTTCGAGACCAGCCTGGTCTACAGGAGCTAGTTCCAGGACAGGCTCCAAAGCTACAGAGAAACCCTGTCTTGAAAAACCAAAAAAAAAAAAAAAGTGGGAAAACCCAAACGCTCATCATCTAATGAATGGATAAGTATGGTATATTTTTTATGATGGAATATTATTCAGCTGTGCAAGAGGAAAAAGTCCGATTCATGCTGCAAGGCGGATGAACCACAAAAATGTCCTCTTCAGTGGCATTCACCAGATAGGCAGATTCCACACGGGTGAAATACCCAGGACAGGTGATTCTATCAGTTCTAGGGCAGAGGAGAGGCGAGACTGAACAGTTAAAGCTTACTTGAAACTAAACAGACGTCTTTGAATGGCATCATGAATGTATTTACATGCCACTAAAATTTTAAACACCATAAAGGCTCATTTTACATTGCATGAATGTTGTTGCAATCAAAAAGGAAAAATACCACACCAAATTTTTTTTTTAAAAATACAAAACCGATGAGGTTGGAGATTAGATGTGGCTCATTGGGTAAGAGCACCGACTGCTCATCCAGAGGACCTGTGTTTGATTTCCAGTGTCTACATCCAGTTCACACCTGCCTATAAACTCCAGTTCCAGGCAACCCAACACCCTCTTTAGGGCTTAACAAGCACCAGGTATGTACAGACATCAGGCATGCATGTGGTGCACAGATATACATGCAGGCAAAATGTTCATGCATGTAAAATAACTTTTAAATTTCAAAAATATATTTTGTAAGTGAACGTCATATAAAAATTATAGAGCATCCATAACAAACCCCTGAAAATCTGTGTTGGGGCCCTTGCTAGCTTGGGCAGAAGGGGCAACCCCCTTCTCTCATTGCTAAGTGTCTGTCTCCCAGCTGCTCTCCGTTGAAGACGGTCACAGCTCCAGGGTCATCAGAGGCCACAGGTGTGGTAGTGGCTGTGCTGGGCTCCTATCTCAGGTCCTCTCATCATGAAGAGCTTGGTGAGGCCGGCTGTGTGAGAGCAGGCTTCAGCTTTGCCTATGGCTGCCACACTAGTCAACTTCCAAGAATTCCTAAGTGATTTAGCTTTTCCCAGGAGGAGCTGGCAGGGGGTCCCCGGGGGCATTGCCCCATGAACTCCCTCTGGCTAGCCTGCTCAGTTCCTGGTCACACAGTGAAAATCAAGAAAGGACTTGAAGACCTGCTTGAGATCAGAATACAGTACTGCAGTCTTTTCAGGTTTCTTTCTTTCTTCCTTTCTTTTCTTCCAAAACTTGAGGCTGGGATGGTTTGGGGTTTCATTTTACTGCAGTTTCTCTCATCCTCAGGATTCTGCTTTGGAATCAACTTCTTTGACTCTCTTCCCTCCTGGCGCTCCTAGGCTGCTGGTGCAGTTACGTGGTCTGCCTCACCCTGGGCCTTTCTAGCCTGGACTCCCTCTAATTCCTCCCCACATCTTTTTCATGAAGCAGTGCGCCCTGAATATTATTGGTACCGCCCTGTGTACAGGGGCACCACAGGAAGGTTGAAAGGGTATTTGCAGGTAAAAGTACCTGTTTGGAAGCCTTCTCAGGTTCTGAGTGGATAGCGTCTGAAGTGGTGAGCTTTGTTCTAGGCTAAGATGGTTTTAGGTCAGGGAAAGAGATGAAAGGCGTGCCCAGCAGCGTCTCCCAGAAGCCCCCAGTGAACCTGTTGAGCCCTCTGACCCACTACTGCTTCTCAAAGTCTGATCTGTAGAAACTACACTTCCCAGGCTCCTTTGCCTATGGGAGGGTCTGTCCAACGCAAAGCGCTGTTGGAGAATTATGGGAAAGGTGACGAAGAAGCCTAGTGGCCTCGCTCAGGTATCTTGTATCTGAGTAATTCCTGTATGTCTTAGTTTCAGCTTGTGCCTGGCATCCTCTCTTGTTTCTGGTTCCTGACAGGTGACCCACCTTTTGTCGTTTTAGCGGGTGGGCTCCTTGTAGTTGCTATCTCTGGTTACACCTGGCTTTTCAGTAACTCTAGCATGCCGCTAGTCTACCATCAGATTACCTCCAGGTAGCAAGCTCTCTGTTTTGCTGAGAGGACTCTGATAAGGCTCACAGTTTTGTTGTGATTTCAATCCGTGACAGGAACTGTGAACTGGGGTCTGAGAACATGACTTAGATAAAGTGCAGGCCATGCAAGCAAGAGGACCCAAGTTTGAGTCCCCAAGCCCACCTTTCTGAAAATTAAGTGCAGTCACTTGCTCTTGTAATTCCAGTGCTAGATAGCAGGGGACGGGGGATCTCCATAGTTTGCTGGACAGCCAGCTTTACTAAATTGGAGCATTCTGGATAAACATGGGGGCCCATACCTCACTGAACAAGGTGGAGCTTGATTGAGAGAAACAACTAAGGTTGACCTCTGACCTTCATACACACACAATGCATATTCACATATATCTGCATCCATCCCCTAACCTATGAGAACATGTGTCAGAGTCACCAATTAAACACTGGGAGTGTCAGGCAGCTTCTTAGAATTCAGAATTGATAGCTCAGCACCATGTCACTGTGACCAGTCTGGGAGACCCAGCTTAGCCAGCATAGATAGGAAGCCATAGGGGTGTGCACTACAATGGAAGCTATGGTGAGCCAGCTCGGGTTTGTCCAGGAAGAAGCTCTATGGAGAGGTGAGTAGCCATGACTCCAGGGGCATCCCACCAAGTGACACTATCGAAAAGGCTCTCGTATGTTTGTCCTGTGATCCCCATAGGGGCCTTTTGGGTCAAGAGATGCAGATCCTGGCTACTGAAAGTCACCCAGCATCATAACATAGGAGGCTCGGAGGGGCAGCAGTGAGGTCCACATAGCATCTATGCTAGAAGTCCTCATGGTTTCGTTTATAAAGCTCCCAGCTGCCCAGACATCTCTGATGGCCATTTGTCAGCTTCTTACCTAGTCAGTGTTGGACTTCCTCTTTGCCCTTGTGGAGTTGGACTGTGGTAGTTCTGGACTTTACTTTTAGGCCAACACCACACACCTGGGTGATGATGCTCAGCTGCTTGGAGACCTGAGTCTGGGGGCGCCCCTCAGTACCCTCCTCTCCGGAATAGCTCTGCACACAGTTGCACAGGCTGCAATGAGGAAGTTGGATGAACCAGAGGGTGTGAGACGGCCTTTGAAGAGTCCCTGGGCAGCCACAGACCTCACTGTTGTGTTTGCTAAGTTGTGCTATTACCAATAAAACCTTGAGAGCCAGATATTGGGGTGAAAACCTTATAGATCAAAGAAGCGGAGGATCTGGCTTTCTCTTTCTTACCAGAGACCCAGCCAGTGCCTCTTCTCTCCACTTGTCCCAGATGGAAGACAGCGTGCCAGTTCCAAGTCCTTCTCCTTCCTGTTCATCTTCCCTATCCATGTTCCTAGTTATTCTATGGCTAATTTCAGTCATCTAGTTGCTGGCTCTGACCCCGGTTTCAAGGTTAACTATTAACACAGGCTAGAAGTGTCACAGTGCAATTAAATATCCTGCGACACCTCACTAGTTGAACTCTGAAAATGAACAGGAATGCCTCATCACTCCCATACAGAACTGTCCAGAGGAGACTGCTGAACACAGGTTGGGTATGAGGAAATACTGACCCAATCTCTAGGTCTTTTGAGGATCCTACTTTAGATAACGGGTGCTCTCTTGGGGCTGCCAACTATCATTTCAGGCTCTTCAAGTTCCCCAGCTGGGAGAGGAGCCATTTTGCCAAAAGTTGGAGAGAAATGACTGCCGGGAAAGGCAGAGAGACTCAGTGAAGAGAGAGATATCAGTGGCAGGTGAGGTCGGAAGACACTGAGCAAGGCTTCCAAGTTACAGACTGGTGGGGAAGGATGTCTGCCCTGCTTCCTTGTGGAGGTGACAGTCATCACAGAGCACCCGGGTGGCAAGTACCCGGGGCTGGGAGGAAGGGACTGGCTGCTTGGGGGCAGCTGGGAAACCCATTAAGGAGTGCTTGGCGATGTGGTCCGTGCAGTCCTGACTCTTTCACCGTGTAAACGCAGGCATTGCTTTGCCCACTTGAGGAATCCTCCTGAAAGTGTGCTTACCTCTTACAAAGGAAGGGGGCAGAGTAGAGAGTGATTTAACACAGCTTGTCCATCTGTGCCGTGAAGCTTTGTGTGCTGTATGCTAGGGTTTATCCCAGGAGCCTAAAAATGAAATCCCCCGGGGACAGAGCCAAAGGACTGGGCATGGATAGCACATGGGCTGTTTCCATCAAGGTGTAACTTGACATGGTGGTGCCCCTGGCCTGGTGTTTTGAAGTGTTAGGATCTCTAAGATATCCCCAGTGGTCGTGGGTAATCTCTCAGAAGGTCGAGTCCAGTGAGGATCAGATCCAGCATCTTATGTGCTGAGCAGGATGGTGAAAGCCACCCTTGAGTCTATAGGGGATGGATGAGGACTGTGCTCTTTAAAGTCCATGACATCTAAAGGTGCCTAAGAGCCAACAGGTTGCTGTCGCAGTCTCCACAAGGGGGAAGGTTGTTATTAATGTTTTTGTTTTTACCTTCAGAGAATCCAACAAGTCCTGGGCTGGAGTGATTCTTAACAATGAGTTCCATATAGTGGGGTGACTACCTAGCCCTGCTGTGCCCTCATGTACCTCACAGCCCAGAAACTGGGCCCTGGGGACACTTGGATGGTAGGTGTCTCCTCACCTACAAGTATAGCTACTAAGCACTCTGTATCCCCTGCTGGTAAGGAAGATGAGAGAGATAGGCACAGCTGGCCTCAGCCGTTGGACACATCCCTCGGGTAGCCACACTCTCATGCCAAGGTGACAGACCATAGTCAGGGTATCAAGGTGTGGGTCTGATCAGAGCTTGTCTGACTGACTACAGGAGCCAACATATGGGCTCTGATGCTGTTAAAATAAATAATGTGTGATTCCAGCAGCAGGTCTGTTAGCCATTAGCAAGTTGGAGTGAAGACATATATACTGGACTTATATCTAGTTAATAGGAAAAGGATACAATGTGCTAACAGGGCTGCAAAGGCCCCTGCTGAGAAGCTAGGATTTGGCCTAGACGGCTTAGAGTCTCACAGCAGCGGCTGTTAGTTCTCCCATCATACCAGTGAGGTGTTCAAAGTGAGCATGGGCGGAGTGCTCTGGCTTGTGGGTAAAAGCAAGAGAAATCCCTCTAGGGGTACCAGACAGGTGACACACAGGTGTGCTTTCAAGTGACCAGATGAAGTACAGTTGACACACCATTAGTGTTTTCTGAGGGGCGAGGAGAGTTCTCAGTTCTGCCTCTGAAGCCAACCTGGCTCAACCAGCCCTTCCCAGGCTTTGGAGGTGAAACCATAGAGGAAAGATGCCCTCAGATGCTAACTGGGTCTAGGCAGGAGAGAACTAAGGGAAGGAATCTGGCCCGGTAGGACATCATAGCCAGACTGGCTGGTTGTGGGTAAGCTCAGCTGGCAGAGGCTCATGGGAAGTGCTTCCACCCGCTCTTAGCTAGTCAGCCTCTGTGTTGCTTCCTTCAGACACATAGTAGGGCAGGAGAGCTGTTTGTGGTGAGACCTGAACTTCTCAGGGATAGTCTGGTTTGAGACCCCCCCCCCCATTATAGGTCTTTCTCTTCCTGTACTCAGAGGGGGACTCATCACTTCGAGGGAACTGGAGTTCATTTTAGAAGCCAGTTGTGCCTATCTGCTTTGCCTCCCCTGGATTTCTCTCATGAACCTCACTGTTGTATATCTTGAGGTGAGGGGTACCTTCAAGGGTTGAAGGTTTCCCCAGTTTCCCAGCTGTTGGAGTTACAGGAAGTGCCACTGCCTTGACCTTGAAGTTTCTATTCTGTAGACAGAGGGCCAGCTCAGCCTCCAGGGCTTGAGCTGCTTTAGCAAGCTTCTGACTACAGCTGTTCATCATCCTTACCGGGTCCACTTTTCCTAAACCACTGTGAATTTCCAAGGGGCACCTCTGCCCCCCACACCTTTGCCATTTTGAATGATTCCTTTAAGAATCCAAGGGTGAAGCTAGCAGCTCAGGGAAAGAGAGACAGCATAGCATCCCTGTCACATTTAGCAAGGACATTGAGTCAGGAGCCCTGCTTGACACTGAAGATACTGAGATAAAAGACAGAGCCCTCGCTCTAAGGATCTGAATTTGTACAGGGAAGATGGTCCTAACAGGGACAAGCACAAGAGGGCATCGTGAGTGATCATGAGACACTTGGTGATCTGTGTGGAGTTGACATTTGGTGGCATGGCAGTCAAGGCTGTGATGTTTACACGGCAAGCTACCTTCACAGTAGTAGATAAACCCCTACAGCTGACTATATGCTGAACTTTGGCCATTGACTCCTTGCTGTCTCCCCACCACCCCTCATTCTGTCCCTTAATTTGGGAACAAACCTTAGGAGGAAACCTTGGGGGCTCTGATCCAACATGTTAGGCAGTCTGTTTTACTCTGTGTTGGTGCTCTGCCAGAGACCACCCATTTCTTAAAGCGTGTGCGTGTATGTGTGCGTCTGTCTTTCTGTGTCTGTTTCTGTTTCACAAAGACACAGAAACAGACACAGACAGACACTTGGTGTGTGGTGTATGTGTTCATGTGGGGGGTATATATTTGTGTATGTGGGTGTATTTACATGTGTCTGCACGAATATGTGGAGGCCAGAGGTCAACCTTGAGATTCATCCTTTAGCCTGCTCTACCTCATTCCTTGAAGCAAAATCTCTTATTGAACCTAGATCTCATCAATTAATCTAGACCAGTTGGCCAATGAGATCCATGAATGAGTCTGTCTCTGCCTTGACCCTTCCTGAAGTCCTGGGGTTATAGAGTTTCCTGGCCTTTTACCTGGGTTCTGTGGATCTAAACTCAGATTCTCATGCTTGTGTGGTAAACTTTTTATACACAGAGCCAAATCTCTATTCCTAAAATAACTTTCAGGCATCTAGAAATTTCATTTATTTATTTAGTTATCGGTTGAGTTGATCTATCTATCTATCTATCTATCTATCTATCTATCTATCTATCTATCTATCTCTATCTATCGTGTGTGCCATGACACATGTGTCAGAGGACAGCTTTCATGAGTCTGTTCTTTCCTTCTGTCAAGTGGGTTCTGGGGATTGAACTCAGGTCATCAGACCTGGAAGGCAAACACCTTTACCTGTGGAGCCATCTTGCTAGTCCTAATAGCTTTTTTTCTCTCTTTTAAAGTAATATATATATACATAAAGGTTTCATTATGTCATCTTTAAACCTATGTGTCACTAGAGTTTGCTCTTACTCATCTCTCTCCAGTACTGCCTTCTCCAGATATCTTAAATATCAGTACTGTCTCTATAACAGAGGGTTTTGTGACCTGAAAAAGGGGTCCCAAGAAAGGCTATTAGGTAGGGACATCTGGGATGCGTTTTGAAGGGCAAGGACCCAAGGAGTGTGCATGCCAGTCAGCTCTCGTTTTCTTCTGTCCTTTGTTTTGTCTTTTTCTGTCCCTTCACATTGAACTTCAGCCCATTCCCAGACCTTGGACAGCTCTTCTCTGCCTCAGGACAGAGCTCACTTCCTCTCATTTCCAGGCTGGGACTCCCTGTGTGGTCTGAACACTAGCTGAGCTGAGCACAGAAGTGCAGAGACAAGAGGGCAAACAAAATAAATAGAATGCATCCGTCTTTGTTGTCAGGGAATTTTTGCTCTCACAAGGGAAGCCAGGCAAATAATGCTGAGCCTCACAGGTGACAGGATCACATCCGTACATCGGCAGCCGCACAGAAATAATTCCCCAGTAATTGGAGGGTGAGGCTGGGATCACTGAGTGACTGCGTCTGGGTGGTGATGGGTGGTTTGATAAAAGCTTGGTGGAGAGGGGAAGATGCACATAGCAAAAGCCCAGAGGATGTTGGGCTGTGCAGAGATTCCCTGAGACCCAAGAGCTGGCAGGATGAGGAGCATAGCCCAGAGGGACCGTACACAAGGCAAACCTGGGCAGCAGGTGCTTGTTTGGCTAACGTGTATAATGGAGGCTGGGTTGCAATAGGGAAGGAATGAGGGCTGGTAGAAGTGGACAAGGAGGTGCCGTGGCATTCACATCCTAACCTCAGCCACTGCAGTTACACACAGAGTCACCATAATGGTTAATCTTTACCGTCAACTTAAGTGAATTTAGAATCAACGAGGAGAAGGGGAGGTGCACCTCCTTCCAGAGAAGGTTAACTGAGAAGAGAGACCTGCTCTGAGTGTAGACAGTGTGTGTCTAGATGGAATGACACGGGGGGTGGGGTGGGAGAGTGAGGCCAGGTGAGGACCAGCATCCCTTCCCCTGCTTCTTGCTTACCATGAAGAAACCTTCCGGCCACAAGCTACCGCAGCAATGATGTGTCGCTCAAGTGTACAGACCCAGGCTCCACGGACTGAACCCTCTGGAACCATGGTCCATAATAAGCCCTTCCTGTTTCACTTGCTTCTGTTGGTGTTGGCGCAGTGACCAAAAATAACAAATACAGCCATTCTCCCTGCCGTGGTGGCCCCAGTCTCTGACTTCAATTCGTACATAATCCACGGACCAGTTTTCTTTTTGGAAGAGAAAGCGAACGCTCTTTGTGCTGTAGCGTGTTTAAGGTGACATGCCGAGGCTTTTGCCAGGGTCACTTAAATCCAGCTTTATAAGGTCTGCATGAGTTGTCACCACTGTTCCTATTACACTGAAGGGGAGAAC
This sequence comes from Dicrostonyx torquatus, assembly GCA_028555095.1. Taxonomy (NCBI): domain Eukaryota; kingdom Metazoa; phylum Chordata; class Mammalia; order Rodentia; family Cricetidae; genus Dicrostonyx; species Dicrostonyx torquatus. The sequence continues at coordinate 1,917,084 of JAQHUG010000250.1, read as the reverse complement.
CTGGCTAATCAGAGACTGCTGAAGCCCATCAGATTTTCACTCTACCAAACTTCCTTAGAAGTTGAGGGATGTATAGGCTTCGGGCAGGCTGGTGTCTCTGTTGACATGAGCACACCTCCCGTGTGGCTTGATTTTTATGGGGTGAAAGGATGAGAAGATGTAGGAAGGAAAGGAATAAGAGTCACCAATGTCACCACACCGGTCCCATTAGTCACCCCCACCCTGCTACTTTCTCTCGGCTTCACTCTAAGTCTGCTGCACTTTAGGAATCTTCTCAGTAGGGAGGTGGTACCCAGGGAGGCAGAAAAGTTGTCGCTACCCTCTCAGGCTCTTTAGGTCTTTATCTACCTCCTCCTTTTTACATTACAGATTTTCTAACAGGCTTAAAGCTTCTTACTAGAAATTCTGGTTTAGTGAGAGCTGTTTGTTTGCCGTCAGGGAGGTCTTGAGCCTGCCAGGAACATGTGTAATGCCATTTTGAGAAAGTGGAGCCTAGAACAGATGAGAACATGAAGACTGGAAATTGAAGGGTCTGCTAAAATATCACTGGACTTGTGAGCAGAAGAGTCTCTTGGACACAAAGACAAGGTAAATCAGAAGTTCAAAGAAGGAGATTCTGACAGGACTTGAGTCAGAGAAAAGATGTCACAGAGCCCCTTGGATAGAGATGCTGTATAGATGGCAACTCTCATTGTCCCTCCATCTCTTGTAACCATGGCAGACATTACTAACTGATCATAACTCCCACCATAGATTCATCTGTTCCTGAACATAGCAGTCTTGCGTTATCACTGGTATTACACATGTGTTAAGCCCTCTCATGGCTCCTGCTGTACTGTGTAAGTCAGGACTCAGCAGAACTATTTGGGAGAGTTTCAGAAGGCTACGAACGAGCTGTTTTGTTCATCTTTGTTTTCCGGGGTCAAGAGGAATCTTCTGTGATAGCAAGAACTACAGGACAGGGGACAGGTTAGGCAGGGAGGGGGTTCCGAAGTGGAATTAGTCTTTAATTAGATAGTAATTGAAGTCATGTGAATAGAGACTCCGTTTCCAAAAGAGTGAGCATATGGGGAGAAGAACAGATGGTTTATTGCTGGAGGAAAGAAAAGCAGTTATGATGCTGAAGCTGGGGGGGATAAAGGTCAAGGAGCCTCTCCTTCATTCGCTGAGGAATGAAGTCCATCTTACCAGCTCCCTATCTGGAGGTCTTTGGAGCCTGCAGAAATCCCAGAACTTCTCTGATAGACTATAAAAGCTAGTGTTGCTTTCTTCCCTTTGGATTATGAATGAAAATTAGTGACTTTTGGGACTGCCCTCCTCTTGCAAGCCCTGTGTATTCCTCTTTTACCCTAGTCCATCCCATGCTATGACTTTTCTTCTCTTTGGCCTGTTCCCATTTCAGCCTCGCGTGTGCAGGAGCCAAGAACCGTGAATGGCATCGTGTCTTTCTGATGGTTACCTTGACTAATCACTCTGACACTCTCAGGCTCTGGGATAATTATTCTTGCAAAGTCAAGGTCCCCCCTTCCTCTCAGTGACCTGGAATTGCCCTCTAACAGTGAAAATGCCCTGTGCTCTAGAGCGACTTCTCCACATTAGCTCGGAGACACAGTTGCAGTGAGAAAATCTACCCTTTTAATGGGGGGAAATATCGCCCTTGTAAGTCGTTATGCAGCATGCTTGAGCTTAATGCTCACTTACCAATTCGCCTTTATAACTTCCATATTGAGTGAATTAAGTCCTCCATGCGGGTAGTTATTAAAGAAGTGATAAGTGCTTTATAATTCAGTAAAGGGTGGCCTGGCCATTTCATGTTTTTCTAAGGAAATGGAGCACCTGAAAGCCAGTTCTCTCAACCCCCAAGGCCAGCTGATCTTAGGCTCAGAGCTCAGATGGTCACATCTCTTCTCAGCGAGCTGCTTGGGCCAGAATGAGACTCATCTTCTTGTTCAGGTTCTCCTCCAGGGTCAGAGTCAATGTCTGTGCTCTGCCACAGGCTCCTTCCATTCCCTTTCTGTCCTGTTTCAGAGCTAAGGTGTCTAGCAGTTCGAGTTTAATGACCCAGTTAACTCTCAAGGAGTCCGTTTCTCAGGACCACATGGATTCCAGGCTCCCATCCCCAAGCATAGACATGGTTTTCTCTATCTCTTGGTCTCTTCAGATGGCTGGAAAAGATGCTGGTCCCCATGAAAACCTTTGGAAGCCATAGCCTTTTCACGATTTGATGCAGGGTCATGTTCTGGGGAGTAACAATCTTTTATTACTTTATTTGTCTGATACATGCCAGGACCTGGCCTGTTGCAGGTTTGATAATGAACAAGACTGATAACTGTGATGAGATCTTGTTTAATCCACCCTTATATCCTCTCAGACAATTCAACTGCTCTCCTGGAGCTTGCACCACAAGAGAGGCACTATACACAGGAAACCACACAAGGAAGGGATTATGACTGTTGAGACAAAGAGAATATCTAGAGCAACATTGTCAAGCCTTGGTGATCTTGGTATTTTGGGTTGGAAAACTTTGCTGTGGGGGTCTGTCCTGTGCATTTTAGGCCTCTACCCACCAGATTCTAGTTTCATCTCCCTAGGAAAGGCAAAAATATCTCTGGGCATTGCCATATGTCCTCAGGGGGGACACAGCCACCCTGGCTTGATGACTGTTCATCTAGTGGAAGGTTATAGAAAGTGGTTGTGGCTAGGCTCGTTAGGAAAGGCCACAGCATGGCCGGGCGATGGTGGTGCACGCCCCTTTAATCCCAGCACTCGGGAGGCAGAGGCAGGTGGATCTCTGTGAGCTCGAGGCCAGCCTGGTCTACAAGAGCTAGTCCCAGGACAGGCTCCAAAGCCACAGAGAAACCCTGTCTCGAAAAACCAAAAAAAAAAAAAAAAAAAAAAAAAGGAAAGGCCACAGCGGCAGTGACATTTTAGAAGACGCTTTGGTGGCATCTTAGCTAAAAGAAATAGGAGATGCAAAGGCCCTGCTGGAGGGAGGGAGCTTGTGGTCTTGGAAAAAGGCAGACATCACTGAGGAAAAAAGCAAGAGAACTAAAAGGAAGCTTTGTGTGAGCTGGGGTGGAAGGGGTATGAGCCACACCACGTAACACATTGTTGGCCTCCATGAAGTCTGAATTTTATCGCAACTGCCAAGTGCAGAAAATAAAATCGCTAGAGGTTTGTGTGCTCATTTGTTTATGTTCAAATCTATCATGAGTTTCAAAATGCTCATGCAGGCTTCTGTGTGGAAGACAGATTTACTCAGGCTGAGTGGAAGCAGTGGCCATGTTTCGGAAGGAATGGTCTTTGTCAGAGTCAGTGGTGTATGCTCTTGACGCTGACTTGCTGGCCGTTTAGATACCGAGAGGGGAGAGGTGGTGGAGTTCTGTTTGCACAACTGAGTGGTGCTGATGCAACTTACTAAGACGAAGTTCAGGAATAGAAGGCAAGGATATTGGATAGGATAGGTTACAACTTGAAAATCTAAATTAGGAAGGAAGTCTGGCTAGGGACAGCCATTGAAGCTGTGGCATCATATAGGTGGCTTACAGCCAAACGCCTGGCTGAGATCATCGTGGCCCTGAAGGGAATAAGTGAAAGGGGAAAATTCAGGATGAGACCCAGCAGACACTGGCAGTTAGGGATCAAAATATATAGGATCAACAAAGGAGGCTAAGAAGGAATATCCAAGACTAGACAGCAACCAGGAGATTGTGCTGCCAAGAATGGCAGAAATGGAGTTTGTTTCAAGAGAAAGAGGGTGGTCAACGAGGTGACATGCTGAGAAGAGACTGGGTAGCTGAGCAGTGGTGAGAGTCTGTTGGAGTCATCCTCATGGGAAATACTGGCAGCCTTCCCAGTGTGCTTCCTGTAGAGCAGACAGAGGCAAATCAAGTTGAAACACTGAAGGGAAGTGAGGAAGCAGGGTCTGTGAGCATGGATTCTATCTCTTGAAAATCGTTGCCAGAGTGAGGGCTATGGGCATGGATGGGTAACTGGAGCAGAATAAGGGATCAAGATTTCAGTTTTAGATGGGTCGTGATAGATGCTGGTTTTATACTGATGGAAAAGTATGCAGGGGGAGACAGAGAGAGGAAGGGGGAGGAGGGGGAGGAGGGAGAGGAGGAGCTGTTCTGGGGAGGTAGGAGGTGGAAGGCAAGGGAGAAGATCTGGGGGGATCTAGACAGCTAAACACTTAAGTTCTGGCGGGTCTCTGTGGGATTATTGTTTCTCATTCACTCTCTTAGATGTCTCTCTTTGAGCACTTGCACAACATTGGAAATGCAGGTTCCTGGCCACTGTCCTTGGAAAACTTATGATCTGGTAGCAGCCATAGTCACATCAAGGGGTCAGTGAACTACACAGACTCAGGTGCCAAGGGCCATCTCTTCTTGGATTTTTTATAAGGAAGTCCCTTAAATTCTCAACATTGACCATGGGCATTAGACGTGGCCCTGAGAGGGAGCTGTGTATAAGGGTCTTTTGAGGCTTCAGGGATGTCTTTCAGCTTCTAGTTCCTTATTGATTACCCAGATTCCTGCCATATCTAAAACATTCAGCCTGTAATCTAAGACACATCCATCTTGGGGATCAGACCTGAGCTCTGGGCTATTCAAGGGGTCGGGAATCAGGGCCATTCGGGTAACCAGGATGGAGACCAGCTTGTATGGAGGTAGGGTGCCCTCCTGGAGGCTGCTCAGTTATGTACTTACCCTGAGGCTGCTGCCTTTTTGAGATTCTGGAAGTAAGCGGTAAACAAGACAGATCCAATTGGTGTTTCCATGCATTATGGTCCTAATTTAGATGCCTTTATGACAAAAATGTAATAAAATAATCAAATAAGACTATAGCACGTGGCTATTAAAGCCACAGAGAACATAGAACTTGTGATAGAGAACTGGAGGAGAGACCGGGGTGGGGGGGATCCAGGGACACGGACGGCGGGCTTCTCTGAGCATGGGAGATTTCATTGGAGGCCTAAAGGAGGCCAGGGAGTGTTCCCTGTAGAGGGTCCAGTTGGGAATACACCTGGTTCATAGGGACAGAAGCCAGGCCAGGGTGGCTGTAGCCAGCCTAACAAGGGGGTGTGTCTAGAGGAAGGGTCTTGTTGGCAGGCCCATTATGCAGGGCCACTTGCTTGCCATGGCATGATGCTTGGGGTTGTTGTGATTGTACGAGGAAGCCGTGGAGACTTCCATTCCTCTGGCATAGAGACGGATGAAAGAAAAGAATGAAGACAGGAAGAGGCTGGAGGTGGTGGTTATTTGGCATTGCTGATAGTGAGCAAGCTGGGTTCAATATCCAATCACAGCCCAAATGACAGCATTGAGACTAGAGAGGCATATAGGCTGGGGTAGGGAGGCCAGTCTGGTCAGGGCTTAGGACAGAAGACTCTGGACTCCAAAGGGAACAGGTTGACTTGTAGGTAAAATCTCACTCTGTGGAGTTAGATCTTTCTTAGTGGGGTGGCAGAGGGATTGCACCCTTGATCTTTTCTTGTTGGGACACGGCATCTCAGCACCTGAAGAGCACAGGTGTGCACACATACTTTCCTTATTTCTGGCACGGGCTTTGGAACTGATGAGGAAGCTTGCACAGATGCCGTCTCTCCCATCTGTTCTCCATAAGATCCGAATGCTCTTTTTGGTGTCTGAACGCGGGTCCCAGATGTGGGACTGGCATACATATACTTGTAGGCTGCTGTCCTAATGTCTTGGCATGCTGGAGTTGCCATCTCAAACCACTATCCCCTCTCTCTCCGTACCCCTCCCCCATGCCTCTGGGTTTCAGGTCTGGTTCTCCAGGCACCTAATTCTCCAATAGCAGCTGTTAAGGGAAGGAGAGTTGGTAACTCGGCTAGTATGATCCTAGGCAGCTCCTTCCTAGTTCCCTTTGGGGCCAGGACTCCATAGAGCTGTTGTTGTTCTGAAAGATTTGTTTATAATACTAAACATACCAAGTGAAAGCTAATGCTGCTGTCTGGATCACTGTGCATAATATGCCTAGGTAACAAATCAACTTCCTCATTGTTCTATAAGATTCTGAAGTCAAGTAAATGCATGGCAAATTGTGTATTGTAGACTCTCTCTCTCTCTTTCTGACACACACACACACACACACATGCGTGTGTGCACACGCACACACACATGCATATGGGTTCTAATGCTGGCTCATTAGGAAGTGGACTTGCAGGTTTGTTTCCCTCCTCCCCCCAGCCAACTTACATTTCAAGTCAGGCCTTCCTCTTAGAACAAGACTCAGGCAAATTGATGGGAGCCCCAGGCTTATCTGGGGATACTGGAGAGAGGAGATACCTGATATATGTGTGTGTGTGTATGTATGTATGTATGTATTATGTATGTATGTATATGTATATATATATAAAATTTGTTTTTGAAGTTATTTAGTTCTGTGTTAGAGGAGTGGGACTACACACACATGTACACACACGTCTCTCCAAGAAACAATTTCTACTACCTTTTGCCAGGAGGCAAAGTCAAGAGTAGATACAATGTACAATGGACAAGATCATGTGAACACATAGGTTTTACCAGGTAAACATGGATTGTGACTTCACCCGAGAAATGCCATTTACGCGGTAACTTCAGTCATCTAGAAAGAGGGATGAAGCAAAGAACAAGTGTTTACTGTGTATGTGTGTGTGTTTGTGTGCATGTGTGTGTAGGGTGATATGTGTGTGTGTGTGAACTTTTTAATTCTTTTAGACTCTTTCCAGATATATTTACTTAGCATATGCTTCTACCGTTAGGAACGGGACTACTGGTCATGCCCTAGTAATGTGCATTTCCTGTTGAGTACAACACACTGCCCCTCTGACCCTCACACTACCAGCTTCCGTAAGGACTGTGGAGGCTTGAGTGTCTGGCCCGAGGGCATCCAGCTCCCAGCTCTAAGACTGTTGCCCGTCCAGCCAGATTCCCTCCGTCCATCAGCATCTAGCTACCACGCTCTAAGAGGCTGCAGAGGAGACTGGCCACAGCACACCGGAAGGAAGGAGGCTGCTCCAGCTCTGTCCCCAACTCCATTGATAGCAAAGAACAAACTAGAAAAGCGATGAAATGGATGTGTTCTTTAAATCAGAAACCACGTCGGGGAGTCCAGCAGACATTGTTGCTGTGTTGTAGGGTTATTAGGAGAGTGTGACTCAAGCTCTGTGTGCTGGGTTTGAGGACTCAGGGCGACATGGACTGCAATGTAAGGAGAAGAAAAGAGATGTAGCAAGGGACTTGACAATGCAAAGGTTTAATTTTAAATTTAGTTGTCTGGCAAACTTGGTTATGGAGAACAGCTCGTTAATAGCTGTGTGATGTCACACTGAAAAGAATGGCAATGTGACCAGAAGGGAGGAGAGGGAAAAGGTTGGAAAAGGGGCAGTGCGGACACACTGTTTCTGCAGAACGGGCGATACCGAGTCCCATCCACCAACTTCCTGCCTTGCCAAGTACGCAAGTGACCAGGAAATTTTGGTTGTGGGATGGTACCCTGACCTTCTTGTGGGCTTCTTACACCTGAGTTTTCTCTAGTTATATAGCAGCAGATGTCTCTGTGTTCTGGAATTTTCTGGATAGAGGAATATAAACATCAAATACTGGGGTCATAAACGACACATGACATGTTTTTAATTAAAAATATGGACCATACAGTCTGTACCAACTGATTTTCAGATTCTTGGTTGTTGCCAGGTCATTTCCATATTGGCTCAAGTGAAACAGAAAGAGGAAGAGAAAGCTGTGGGACAAAGTATCATCTAATTTATTCCAGCACAAAAGGGCTTTGTATCCTCAATTAATACTTAATTTGTGCTTTGTCATATTCCAAAATGGGATCTGAATCAGGAACCATGGTCCTGGGTCTCTAGGATTCAGAGATGCTATTGTGCATTCTGAAGAGGGGCTGCGTTTCTCATGCTGTGGGGTAGACTGCCTAGTCAGTCCTTGACTGTACCCCATCTAACCCTGTTCCAAGAGGTCCATCTTGACTCCCATGGAATTGCTGAGCTGCACCTATAAGCCCGGTGTGGCCCGAGAAGTCTCTGTTGTCATGGACCATCCCACTTTGTCACACTCTCTGGGAAAGGGGTGCGTACAAGGTCCAGGCAGAGTGGACTTTGCAGTTTTGAGAAGAGTCCATGTGAGAGTATGGGGGAGGACATCAAGAGGAGTGTGGGAAAAGGCTCGTGGCAGGTGGATATCATCTATAACTCATTCACATTCCTGGCTTGACAGAGTCCTGAGAGCTGTGGCTTTTGAATTTCTCTTCCAGACTCACTGGAGCAGGAACAGGTTTTTTTTGGGGGGTGGGGTGGGGGCACAGACTCTGAGTGCAAAGCAGTCATTTTCAAAAGTGATGTTTTAAGCCATGGGACTCTAGCTTCAATGACAACTTTGGCAAGTGCTTTATGTGATAAGGCAAAGGTCTTCAAGTCAGAGCTGGGGACCTCTGGGGCAGACACTTTGCTACAGTCCGTCCTGTGTGTCTCTGTCCCTATCCACCATATGTTAGCATTATTCTTTCCCCGGCTGTGAGGATCAAAACTGTGTGCAGATAGGGACAACTTTCCCCTGGGAGACAAAATTACCTCCTCTTGAGAATTTTGCTGTTAGCATCATAATGTGGAGACATTTGATACAAGGTAAGGGAGAGAACCCAAGTGTACAGCATTTTGGTCTCTGTCTACCCTCTCCTCCTTGTCCTTGATTGGCATAGGTGATGCTGGGTGGATGAATGGCTGTGGGTCACTGGAGGGGACCTACTTGTCATGCATGTTACCATCTTCCCACCATCTCTCTGAGTGCTTACTTCCCTCCACACCCCACAGCAGGCTTTGTGAGACATCTGTGGGTAGAACCAGTCTGGTTCTTGTCACGAATCCTTTATTTGAGCCCTGACCTTCCTTTAAAGATGCATCCTTATTGAACTGGAGTACCCAGAAAAAGCGCCAGTCCTGAAGAACCCTATGTACTGGCACTAGGTTCTGCCTTCCCTATTTAGCGTTAATGAAACCATGCCAATTATACTCTCTTACCTCATCCTATTCATTTATTATACTTTGTAGATCCAGCCTTTTCCCACTGAAACTTGTGGCCTTCTAATAGCAGCCAGCAGAGTTACCATAAGTGACCTCCCTTGTTTGGTACCGAGCAGTGAGTCATGGAAGACTTGGCAGGCCATGGCCAGTGTCATTTGCAAATGGCAAGGCTGTACCTCAGCTGGCATGCTTCTCCTCTGTCCTGCTATTACCCACCATGGTGTTTTCTCTTTTAAAGATCTGTATATATATATATATATGTGTGTGTGTGTGTGTATATATATATATATATATATATATATATATTTATATATATTTGTTGCTGCTGCTGTTGCTGTTGATAGTGTTTTGTGTGTGTGTGTGTGTGCATGTGTGTGCATGTGTGTGCGTGTGTGTGTGCGTGCACGTGCGCCTGTGAAGACAACCAATCAGAGCTAGTGCTCCATTTTCATCTTGTATATTTCTAAATATTATATTCAAGTTGTCAGACCCAGTGGCAAGTATCCTTTTCCTGGTGACTCACGAGTGCTTTCCTGAAGTTTTCTTAGAAGCCATGAATGATAGGTTTCCTGTCCTTCTACCCTTCTGCCATAATAGGGCATTAAAATCATCGATGGACCCACTTTTCTGTTTTTTTTTAAACGAACTATGGCCAAGAAATGACAACTTCTAGCAGAAGCATGACGCCACCTGTACTCGAAAACCAAGAAAAGACTTCTCATAAAACCCCCATGGTTAGCGTCTTCTAAGGCTTCCTTTGTATCCAATCCTACAAGGGCTCTTGGGTGTGGTTGTTATTTTTAGTATTGTGTGGTGTTGGGACTGAAGTCAGGGTCTCAGGTAATCTAGGTGAGCATGGAGCTATACTCCCAGTCCCTTAGGAGCTTCTTAACACACTCCTTCAATTTTCATGTCATTGTTAGGAGGCAGACATTTTATCATCCCCATTTGACAGCTGAGAAAAGGGAGGCCCGGACAGGTGAGGTGGCATGGACAGAGTATCTTTGGTGGAGTGCTCCTGGGGCTAGGATTAGTATCCTGGCAGCCTTGCTCTAAGCGGGGGTTGGCAACCTTTTTATCTATAAAGAGCCAGAGAGTATATCCAGGCCTTGTCGGCCATATGGTCTCTGCAGTGATGGTTCAACTTTATAACATGGAAGTAACTATAGATGGCAGTGAGCAGAGATGAGCACATAAATGCACATTTTATCTAATTCTTATATGTCACAAAATATGTTTTTTCTATGATTTTTTTAAAAAAACAAAATATAAAAATGAATCTTCTTGAAGCTATAAGAAAGAAAACAGTGGGCTGAATTTGGCTCCAACCCATAATTTGCCAATGACTGTTCCAGAGCCCTGACCCCTCACCCCTCTGCAATGTGGCTGCCACACTGCTGCTCCCTGTCTGAGGAGCACTCAGACATCACAGAGGATGCTGGGGCTGTTATTTAATTTGCTGGAGGACTCCAAATCCACGCTCCACTCCTTTGCCGCTTCTTAGTGCGCGGCAAGTCTAGGAAGGATCCATTTGTAAGCATAAATCCTAAAGACTGAAATGAATGAAGTCTCAAAATGCAATGACAATCATCTCTACAATCATCAAAACCCATTTATGGAATGCTAATAGGGGCCAAGAAAGTGATTTCATTTATTTAAACAATTTGATTGATAGCTACTTGTTGGAAACAGATCCACAGAGGAAGCTGAGCTCCCATGGATGGAGAACATGCTGGATAAACACTGTGATCTACTTGGTATTTGACATGGCTCATGGCCCAGGAATATACACTGGAGGGGCTTAGTGGCACAGGTGGTCCTATTCCTCTTGGCTTCCCTTTGCATCTGAAATGTTGTCAGTGTTCCTACCTTGGTGAGACTGGGGTATGAAAACTGCCTTGAAACCATGAGGCTTCCTGAGAGAGGGCGTCAGAGTTAGAGGCCAGTGCCAACCTGGCCACCTGGTCAATGTCCCCAACAAATGCCAGTGTCTCTGGCTGCTCCATAGGAGCTCTGGGAGAATGTGTTTCAAAATGGGCTCTTGGCATACCTTGTCACTGTGCGGTTCTGAAATGCTGCCAGAAGTCCTGGCAAGCACAGCCCTGTTGCCTTCTTGGCTCCAGTTGGACTGGGTGGCAGATGGCGGAACCAATGGTGTGGTCGGGCTATGGAGGAGCTGTCTGGGGGAGTTGTGGTCACATTTCTGGCAAGAATGTGCCTTAGGTAACTGTATTCTTTACTGCAATGGTACTTAGACCTTTAGCCTATTGCAACTTCTGGATGGTGAGGAGAGAGGCAGGTTCCAGGAGGTCTGGGATGGATGTTTCTTATGATCTTCTGGCACTACAAGGAAGGTCATCTTTCATACAATATCAGAGAAACAGAAAGGTCCTGGTAGTTAGCAGTGCAATGGTTTTTGACTTGAGCACTCCTCAAGCAGCAATGAAGAAATTTTGGTCCCTTGTCAGTGCCGAGGAACTAACAAAAACTAGACCAGGATTCATGACAAGCCTTACATCATAGCAATAGCCTTGAGTTTCTTCTTAGCTTTGAGCTGGAGTTGATGTACTGGATCAGTTAACACTGGTTTGAGTCTGTTGATAAGGAGCCTCAATTCACAGCAAGTTTTGTCTTTGATTGATCTTAGGATACGGATTAGTTCTTACTTAATAAATGTAGTCTTGCTGGACGCAGCCCTCTTTAAAATCAACAACTCTCAAGGGAAAGCTCTAGAAAGAGTCTCCCGGAGGAGGAACTTCTGTGGTATGGTCCATCTCCTTCACAAAAAAGAGACTCACATTGGTTAAAGTGCTTACCTAATCTGCGACAGAGTCTCAAGGGTGAAACTGAACCTGCTTCCCAGGGTTTCCATGTAGCACTCTTCCTACGCTACTCTGTGGCACCCGAGTCATTAGGGGGCCCAATCTCTGGAGTCACTTTTCTGTCATCCCAGTCCATTGGTTTCCTTGAGCTCCAAATGGAGTGAACTGTGGTCGTGTAGATGGAGTGGTCTTCTGTGCCCTGGTGGGCACACACATCATGTATGTCTTTCTCCTCATCTTGTCTGTTCAGAAGCCATGCTCTCAGACAAGCCATCCTTCCCTTCCTAAAGCGGTGTCATTTATATCGTCTTGCTGCGCAGGCATGAAGAAAATTTTTAAAAAAAGTCTACAAAGAGCCTGACCTTAGAAAATCTTGAAGAGGAACAAGAAGGAAATAAATAGAATCAAAATTTGGGGGATGGGTTTGAAGTGTCCTGGAGCTGGGAATGGATGCTGAGTACTCCATCCTCAGGCTATACACTGAGGAGCTGTGAGTCCTTTGCTTCTGTCCATCCAGAGGGAGAAGCTGAACTCAGAGTTAATTGGTGATTTGTCAGAAGTCATGGCTCATGCTCCAGGCTTCAAGCTCATATCTGACTATAAAGTTGGCATCCTGCCCCTGGCCGCAGTGTCCTGACCTCTTCTCTCTTCCTACAGACACATAGAGAACTGGCGAGGCCTGCACACGCTCAATGCTGTGGACATGGAGCTCTACACGGGACTCCAGAAGCTGTGAGTACGCTGGGGTGGTTTGTGGAGCAACAGCTGGGACATTGCCTGTTATCTTTTGGGGTGCAGTAGCAGGAATGGGAAGTCTTCTGTCTCAGTGCTCCATCAATTCAGGAATCTTCTTTGGGGATGGTTGGCATCACCCATTTAGGGTTTGTCAGGGGCCACCTTCATCTGAATAAGTCTGGGGTTATCTGAGTTCAGCATTTCACGGCAGCCTTGTCTCCATGTCTGCTGGGATTGCATTCTTTCTCCAGTCCTGTGCTTGGCACAGCCCCACACTCCATCCCCACCCAGTGCTCCAGTCTCAGTCACAACTGCAGGGAACGTCAGTGCTTTAGGCAGGGAGGACCAGGTGTGAGGAGGAAAAGGCACAAGAGACTGAAATCTCCTTGTCTTTGGAGCACCAGGAGCCCTGATTCTCAACTGCTGCTCAGGATGGGTAGTGACTAGCTGCCAGCAGTGACTGCTCATGCTCCAACCTTCACTCAGATCTCCAAAGGAATTGGGCTTGTGTCTCTCACTGAGCCCACTGTTGGCCATCTAGGGTTACTAGCGATGAGGAGAGCCACAGCCCACTCACAGAGTTTGCATTCCTTCTGCCTGTAACCCCTGGAATTCTATTGACCTTCTTTTTCTCTCTGCTTAGGACCATCAAGAACTCTGGACTCCGGAACATTCAGCCCAGAGCCTTCGCCAAGAACCCCCACTTGCGTTATATGTGAGTAGAACTGGATTTTGGGAGGTAGGGGTGCATGCATGGAGATCATCTTGGACCACAAAGCTGGCTTTGATATTTGTTGTCCTTGGCCAAATCCTTTACCTTTCTTAGGTCTCCAGTTTTACCTCCTGAGCATAAGCACTTTGGATTTGGTAATCTCAAAGGTTTTAAGTAGAAGGAATCCAGGGCTGAGTGGGAGAGTCTCCTGGCTTGGGAGTTCGTACCTTTTTTATAATGAAATTTTCAGCTTTATGGAAATGTAAATGACAGGGACTTAATATGGACTCGACTCTTCTGAGAGTATGCGTAGGTTGTAGGGGTGTGTATGTGCTGATGTTGGGAATTACAGGAAGAAGGAAAGCAAGTCCAGACCAAGTATGAGAAGAGTCTAGATTCAATACAGAAGAGCTTCGAGAAATGGAAGCATCTACATAAGATCACAGGTCTTGGTTTGGGATGGGACAGTGGACCCATTATGATGGTTATCTGTTCTTATTTGTGCCTCCCTCACTCTGTATCCCCTCTTTGCCATGATTGGCTAGTGGAATAGATTCTTTAGGCACTGACTCAGGCTAGACCTTGCAAGAGTGGACTCATCCACATGTATGCTTCTTCTCCAAGTCTAGGTCTGGGTAGGCAGACTATGAGATTTGGAGGGAGGACAGTTACTTCTTGTGAATCAAGGGAACATGAAAGAAAGCCTCCAGTAAGTGATAAAGGACAAGACAACTGACACCTCTGCAGGGGTATACCAGTTGTCTGGGTAAGCTCTCTCGCTTAAGAAGGATAGCCTTTTGGATCTTAGTGAGTATACCCCAAAGAGCAGAGAGTATGCATGAACTGGATGGCATTGGGATCCACTGTGGAACAGAAGCAGAGAACCTACTGGCAGGTTGACTAGCCATTCTTTGGCCACTGTAGTTGGCACTTGATAATGGAAAGCAACTTGCTGGGTAAAGATCTCTTATAAAGAAGCAGAACTTCTAAGGGATGCTGTAAAGAAGTGGCAAGCAGGGGATGTAGGGGTCAGAAGAGATTCTGAACAATTATGATTGGGGAGTGGTTTCTTTTTACAGAGGTCCTGGCTATACTCTCAGGTTTGTGTGTTTTCTCAAGCACAGGGTGAATAGCTATTTCTTTCTTTCAGTCACTTCTGTTTTGTGTGGAATTTTCTTTCTTCCCTCTGGAAATAGCAAGCTCCCCGGCCATTGTTTGGGGCCATTTGTATTAACAATAGGGGACTGAGACCTCCCTTTTAACTGTCTAACTCAGCACTTGCTCCCTTGCCATGGTTTATGTCCCGTGGCACGATGCTCCTGATGTGTGTGTTCTTCACAGCCTTCGGTATAGCATTGCAACCAGAGAAGGGCCTTGGACCAGATGTTCCAGGTGTTTATGTTATTGGGGATTTGAGTTTCATTGTAAAACTTCCCAAGGGAAAGAGCTTTTGACATCTGAGAGGTCTCTTTTTTCACAACACAGAGGTCATGAAACCACATGTTCATGGTTGATCAGGTGGAGACAGTTGAGGCTCTGGGACCACATGACGGTTCCAGCTGACTCCTGTTATATGAAGTGCAGCCCAATGTCACCAGGCTTTCTATTTATTCAAGATGAGCTGAAGCATCAGCACCCACCCAAAGGGCTCTGTTAGACACGGTGGGCACTCCAGAGGAGGCTGAAGGTTACAGATCCACAGGGCAAGGCATACAGTCTGGCACATCCATGGGTTTTAGGAGCGAACTCTGGCCATTTATGAAGACACACCCCAAATCCCTACTGAGTGAATTTCCCGGCAGCTTTGGGACATTTTCTCCTGGCAAATGGTCCAGGTTTCACTCCTCTCTCACAACATCTTCTATTTCTGTCTTTTAAATGCATTTACAAGTCTTCAGGACCCAGCTGAGCAATCACAAGGCGATCACTTACTCCAACACTAATTGCCAAGCCCTGGCTTGGTTGCTATTTCTCCCCCCACTTTTTTTTTTTAAAGGGGAATGTCTGAGAAGATGTTTCTTCTCCCCTCTGTACAGAATAAGAAGCAGTAAGTGATATTCTTGCCCAAATCATCTCTTGGGGGTAACACAACCGTCCTTCATCTCTGAACCTGTCCCTGTGACCAGTATAATTAATCTGCACATCAGAAAATGAGCCTGTGATGTCAAGGTCAAGTTTTGACAGCAAGCATCCCTAGGTTGCCTTAAGGTCTATAAGTGACCATCTCCTATTGGCTGCTTTCTTCTCTCTTTTGCTGGACATGCAAAACTGAGGTATTCAGAAAGGCCTTTCTGGGCACTGGCTAGTTTTTAACTCTGTTACGTAGATCAAGGAGCGCCAAGCCTAATGACTTTTCAACTTGATAATGGAAACATCAGTTTGCTAATTGAGCAAAAGGGCAGTGTCTCTCCTAGGCAAAGACTACACAACTAATGTCCTGTATGGCTTGTAGCCTAGCAAGTAGAGTTCAGAAATTATGCTTACTGGTAATGATAATGTGTTCTGCTGTTGCTGATCACAGAACCCAATGGGAGAGGCAAGATGTTCTCAGTGACTTCCTGGACCTGTCTTTATCCTGGAGCAGCTGGGTTGCTGTTCCACACATTCCAGCTCCCTCATGCCGGCAGTATACCTGTTTTCA
This sequence comes from Dicrostonyx torquatus, assembly GCA_028555095.1. Lineage (NCBI taxonomy): Eukaryota > Metazoa > Chordata > Mammalia > Rodentia > Cricetidae > Dicrostonyx > Dicrostonyx torquatus. The sequence goes on along the minus strand of JAQHUG010000250.1, from coordinate 1,901,128 downwards.
GTGTCCGCCGTCATGCATCCTTGACTATGCATGCATCAACCTGGATACATTTCTTTCTTCTCTGTGCTCCGTCTCTTTTGCTTTAGAGTCTGTGTAGAGCACTCTAGGTGCTGCTCATCCCAGGTATGACCTCAGCAATGGATGAGTCTGTAGCTTCTTTATTTGTAAATGTCTAGAGGCTACATCCATACGCCTGAATATGGATTATCCCCTGAGTCTTCCAAGACCCACTTCTGTAGCTGGTTCTTTTTCCCCTTTAAGAAAGTTGTTTCTGTAGTGTGGTTCATGTACAGACTGGGTCTCGTTGCGGGGCGTTCCTCATAAGCAGAGTAATGGAGATGCCTTCTATGGACTGTGCCCCAGTGGTGGTGTTTCCTTCATCTCAGAACACTCCCTGGTTTCCCGGGAACTTGCGCATACTTCATCTCACCAAGTTCTCATAGCCTTCCTGGTGTCTGCTGTAGGAAGCTTGATTTCCAAGGCACAGAGATAGTCTTATTGGTAAGCAGCGGAAGTAGAAACTTGCCTAGGGTCTTACATTCTCTTTCCAGGAATCTTTCTATTATAGCTATGAGTGAGAAGGCCAACAACAACAAAGCGGTCAACCCAACCAACCCTGTGGTCTTGTTGAAGTAGGTAAAAAACAAAAACCAACCAACCAGCCAAACAAACAAACAAACAAACAAAAACACCTAAGATTCTTACAAATTGCACTAAAACTACAAGTCTCTAGAGGAGAGATTGCTTAGCTAGTAAAGTACTTGCTGCATTTGCTCTCTAGAGCCCTTCTAAAAAAATCCAGACATGGTTTTAGAATCCCAATACCAAGGAGGGCAGAGACAGGCTTGTGCTTTCTGGCATGCCAATGCAGCTGGATCAGCCACCCCAGGCCCTTGAGAGAGTCCATCTCAGAAAAACAACAGAACTGGCTCCCGAGGAATGACATCTGGAGTTGGCCTCTGACCTTCACATGCACACAAGTATATGTACACACAAACACACCCTGATGCACCACATTCATGCACACACACACACATGTTCATGCACATACAAACACATGCTCATGCACACATACACATGCATACATGTATACAAACATATACTTATGCACACACACATGCACATGTCTCAAGAAAGAAGAGAGGAAGGCTAATTACTACTCATTAAGAATTTACTATGAGCCAAGAAATGGACCTAGTGCCTTTGCAGATTTGGGCTCACATCACTCAGCATGGTGTCTCCCTGAGAGCTTCTTTGTCCCCATTCTGTGGATGAGCACAGAGCCCTGTAAGTCACCATTGATTTCTCCTAAGGTCATGCCATAAGCTAGTGCAGTAGTCAGGCTGAGGACTCAATCCCTCTGACTCTGAAGTCTGTGCACTTTCTTACATCCCCAAGTGTTTCTTCCCTCTGGTTTTCTTAGCAAGTGCTTCTGATGGGGCGGGGGTGGGGTGGGGTGGGAATGAGGAACGTGGGGTCTTTAAAGTTTTATTAGAGAGCTGCAATTTCTCCCTGGAGATTCAGCACCATCCAGCCTCAAAGAGCTTGGCTGAGAAAGCTCTTTCGTTTCTTTCCCTATTCAGGTCGCATCCTGTACCAACGGTTGCGTTACTATCTGAATATCTTTATTGTGAACGATTTCTTAGTGTTAGCCTATGGCCTACTTATTTCCAAGAATATTTAACATAAGATTCCAGCAAGCCAAAAGACTTTCTTCAATCCCTTGGAGTTGTTGTTGGTGGGATCTCGCTCATGTTCAGTTCGCTGGGTCTGTTCGGCTGGGAGCCCCGGCTCCTGGCTGCCGGGTATGAGGATGGGATAAGGCGGGAATGCCTCGATTTGGACATGATTGTGGCAACTATGTTAGGTTTCCAGGGAGAGAAGGTCAGCAGTGTTTAGGTGGATAGGGATAAAGGAAATGGCTGGAGGCCCCACCCTCCTGGCCACTGGCTGGACAGTATGCAATCCATTTCTCCCAGGGGAACAGGGATGAAAACATGGAGAGGCTGATTTATTATGTATTACAAACCACTAGAGGTTGAAATAGCCTGATTTTGGATTCCAGGCTGATTGGCTGATATTTTAATAATAAACGCCATGCCTGCCCCTTGCCTCTGCACTGAGACTTTTTTTCCCCTGAGTCTCAGTGGGGTTGGTGACTGACATGCTTGTCTCCTTACTGCCTCCATGCAAGTGGCCTTCCTTCTGTGTCCTATGTGGAGGATTCGGCCTCTGAATTCTCCATATTACTGACGGTCATGGACCAAGGGCTTTGGAGAGTCACATCTGAGATTTTTTTTTTTTACTCACTGATGTTGACCTCAGGGAAGCTAGGGAAATGCTGAGGGTTTGAAGTATAAGATCCCCTCCTACTTAAAACTGTTTGGGGCCTTCGTAAGACAAAGCATGGAAAGAGCTTAATTCAGCACATTATGAAAGGCTCGGCACCCCCACCCGCCTCACCCCTCCCTCTTGTATGCACATTATGGAAGGCTCAGCACCCCCACCCGCCTTACCCCTCCCTCTTGCATGCACATTATGGAAGGCTCAGCACCCCCACCCGCCTCACCCCTCCCTCTTGTATGCACTGCACATTATGAAAGGCACCCCCACCCGCCTCACCCCTCCCTCTTGTATGCACATTATGGAAGGCTCAGCACCCCCACCTGCCTCACCCCTCCCTCTTGTATGCACATTATGAAAGGCTCAGCACCCCCCACCTCACCTCTCCCTCTTGTATGCACATTATGAAAGGCTCGGCACCCCTACTCGCCTCACCCCTCCCTCTTGTATCTGGTTTCAGAGATGGCAGATAGTTAACCTGGAAGAGCTGCTAGAAGTAGTTCTCAAATTCAGATTCTTATCCCTGCTCCCAGACTTGCCGCTTGGCTCTCTGTTCCATACCCTTATGTGGGTGGCTAAATCAGACAGCAAGCATAGCTTGGCCAAAGTGGGAGTCTTCCTTTGTTTGGTTTGGATTTGAGACAGGATCTCACCATACCACTCAGCTTGCCCTCAAACTCGAAAGTTCTCCAGCCTCAGCTTTTGAGGACAAGCCCATCACAACCAGCCTGGTTCCACTTGTTACAGCTACAGTTCACTCTCAGGAAAGCTGTAAGCATGATGTCTTTCTTTCTTTATATTTTGAGACAAGGTGTCTTGTAGCCCCAGCTGGCCTTGCACTCACTGTGTAGCTGAGGTTGGTTTGAACTCCTGATCCCCCTAACTCCCAAGAGAAGGAATGCAAGTGTGTGCCCTCCGGCCTAGCTCAGAGTGATATTTTAAGCACATAGATTCAACAGCGCCACTTCTCTGCCTAAAACCCTCCTATTACTTCTTGCTTTATTTATGTAAAAGCCCAAGCCCTCACTATGGGCCTCAGGATTCGAGTCGTCGCTCCTGTCTCTGTCTAATTCCCTTCTGCTTTCTCCTTGCTTCTCAAGCCTTCTCTCACTTCCTGAACATGCCAGGCTCATCCCCACCTTGTGAGTTTTTATATCTGCTGATCCATCTGACCCAGAGAAATCCCCCAGCCTAGATTGGTCTACCCCTGCTCACCACCATTTTCTCTGATGTCACTTGCCTTTTCAAGCTTTCTCTGACCACTAAAACTGGGGTGACCCTTCTTCTCTTTACAAACTTATCATTTTTTTTATTATATAGTGTGGCTTGATCATTTCCTTGGGTATTTTTTTTAAAGCTACTGACTGTTAGAAAAATAACCACCCAGTTATTTGTATGATAGTTCATACTAGATGTTCTCAACTGCAATGTAAGCTTCTGTGGGATAGAGACTTGGTATTATTCACTGTTCTGTACCCAGTACCTAGGACAAGGTGAGTGACTCTTGTTGGCCTTGATCAACCTCTGGATGAGAAGATGTCTTGATGATGGTGAAGATCTCACTAAGATCTCCATGTGTAAGAGCAGGGACAAGGCAAAGACTAAATACTCCGTGTGGCCTTTCTTTTTACATTACCCTACCAACTTGGCTCCTGTTTCGCCAGCATCTCCCCAGACTTCTGTGTGTTGCAGAAACCATTGCAGTCTAATTTAAAAATAAGGATGTTTGTGAATTACTGACATTCCAAGAATGTGGGGGACCAGGGGAGTAATCTAACAGCAGAGAATTGCTTATGGTGTGTGGAGCCTTGGGTTTGAGGCCCAGCTTTACAAATGCCACACAGTGTGCTCCACCAAACCAACAAGAGCAAGAATGAACAAAAACTAACACTACGGAGTCAGAGTCAACAGCTGTGTCCTTACCATCCTGCTTCTCTGTGCCTTGCCTTCTCATTTGGAAAGTGGGGATAGTGTGCTTATTAGCAAGATGAAACGTGTTGAGCCTTATCAAGGATTAAGGAGAATGTCTGGCCCATAATAAGAATCAGTAAAAATTAGTTGCTATTTTTTTCCATTGAGAGTGTGGTGGTCAGTTTCATTATGTGGGTTAATAAATAAACAAAGCAGTGTGATTTAAAAGGTCTCCATATTCCCTCAAAATACTGCATGGTGCAGACAACTAATCAACACACAAGATGTGCTTCCTCTTCTTAAGATTTACCAATGTCAGAACAGTGGCACCTACTTTATTTGAACTTTTAGAGAGAATGATTAAAGTTATCGATTTTATCCCAATGTAGGGGTGATAAGGACATAGCTTAGTGACCATTTGTCCAGTTTGTAAATGACCCTGTGTTCAATCCTCGGCATTAAAATAATATAAATAGTTATCGTCAGAGAAACCATTTTTCTGCACATACACATACAACTTTCCTGAAAATTTCAGAGCTGTTCAGACTTCCTTTATACCCGAGTTAGGAGGTCCTTTGGAGGGTGTTCCAGAGAGGTGCACAGTTGAGCCATTTAAAAAAATCACATTCCTGGTAGATGTGGTGGCGCACACCTCTGTAATCCCAGTACTTGGGAAGTGGAGGCAGGAGGATCAAGAGGGAAAGCATTTGTCAAGCAAGAGGAGTAGAGTTCAGCTCTTTGGAATCCATGTGAAGGCCTGGTGGGCACAATGGCTAGCCTGTGACTCCAGCCTCGAAAGGTGAAGCCAAGGGACATCCAGAGCAAGTGAGACTTGCATTTTGGTGAGCTCTGGGTGTAACTGAGAGACCCTGTCTCAAAGACTAAGGTGCAAGAGTGATTGAGAAATATTCTAACATCAGTCTCAGGTTTCTACATGCATACACTCATATATACATGTATACCAGCACACACATGTATGCCTGCACACATATGAACACACACACACACATACACACACATCTTGTTTTTCTTCTTGGCAGAAGCTTTAATTTTCTTGGTTCTCATGAGGCCACTTGTAAGCAGAGACTGCTCATTCATTTCTAGGCTGCTCAGACCCAAATAATCACACAGAAACTATATTAATTACAACACTGCTTGGCCTATTAGCTCAAGTTTTTTATTAACTAACTCTTACATCTTAAATTAACCCATTTCTATTATTTTGTATCTTGCCACAAGGCTTGTGGTTTGTTATCTCTTGCTTCTTCGGCAGCTCCATGACATCTGCCTCATTTGGCAGCTCCATGGTGTCTCCCTGAATCCGCCTACTCTCTGTTTCCTGCCTGGCTTTACTCTGCTAAGCCATTGGCCAAAACAGCTATATTCATTAACCAATGAAAGCATTACATATACAGAAGGACATCCCACATCAGCCACTGTATCTCTTTTCACTCTGCTATGGAGCAGGATGCAGTGATGCTGCAGATGGAGGCCACTCCATTAGCCTGAGTCCTGTGGGGAAGATGATGGGGCCACACCACAGCTGACCTTTCCTGGTCATGTAGAGTGAGAAAGAAATAAAAGTTTGCTGTGGTCACTAGAAGATGAAAAAGAGAACCCATAAATGACAGTATCTCTACCCTGTACATGAAGTAGATGGGCCACCAGGAACCTACCACACTCTTGATGCCTTGATTGCTACTACATTCTTTCCTCCACTGTGCAGGGGAGAAGACCAGGGAGGGGCTGCTCTCATGGGGCTAGCTTTGAGCCTTCTGTCATTTAAATATACAAACTAGCAGATAATGAGCTAGTTACAGTTCTGTAAACTTTGAATGCTGCACAGACAGCTGCCATTTTCCGTGTCTTCCCACCGGAGGTGCTGGAGCGCTCTGGAATCCTCGGAGGTTACTGGTCAGAGCTGGTCTGCAGTGGAGGAGGTGACTGTGGAGTTGGGCTTTGGAAGGGCGATGGGTCTGGGTTAGTGAGAAGCCTGCTTAGGGCACAGTCGCTGCAGTCTTGGCTATGTGATGCATGATTAAAAACTCAGAGAGAGAAATTGGGATTCAACCTGAAGGTCAGAAAAGCAAAGCAGCCAGTCACTGGCTCTTACCTCCGCCTCAGACTGAAATGGCGATCCTGCCTCCAGGAATCTCAGAATGAGACTGAGAGCTGTCTCCTCTAGTTCTGGAATTAAAGTAGTACATCACTGGGATTAAAGGCATGCACCACCAAGTCTCTATGGTGAACTAATGTGGCTTCTGGGATTGAAGGAGTATGTTATTGTAGCCTGGTCTGTAAGGAGGGGCCAGTGGGGCTGTTTTACTCTCTGAACTTCAGGCAAGCTTTATTTATTAAAATACAAATGAAATGTCACTATAGATATGTATGACCATATCCACATAAACTTCCTCCTAGAGCTGTTTAGACACGTTTTTCTGCTTCTAGGCTGTTGTGTCTGGCCATCAGGTAAACAGAGAGGACTGCCAATGGAACAGGACTTGTAAATGGAGCCATTTGCCCACGGGATAGGATTTCCACAGATCCACTGATTTGCGAAGATTGAGCCAGGACCATATGCAGTGGTGTGTTTGAGTGGCGGTCTGGAGAGGAGCCAAGGGTGGGAAGGGGGCTCGTGAGTATGGCTGTCGGTTTGTGAGAGGTACTGTTTAAATGTAGTGGCTCTGGGCAACCGTGCCTCCTTTCCCCTTGCTTCTCTACCGTGCAGTGATCTTGGCTAAGCTGCTTAGCCTATTAAGCCTGTTTCCACACCTCACAAAATGAGACACCCTTTGGATGACCCAGTCTCGACCTTACAGCAGTTTGGGAAATTCTTCCTGGAATAAAGGTCCGAGCTAGGACACAGCTGGAATCCCAGGGCGCCGAGGCCAGAGGAAAGCTCTTGTCAGTTTGTTTTGGTCCTACCCGCTGCCTTCTGCCCACCTATCTGGTCTCTCTGGAGTGCCAAGTGTTCCAAACCAATGACTTTGAGGATGTGGCTTCTGGGAACCACTGCTGTGGGCTGAGCTTTTTCCAAGGGCTCTATATGCCGTTCTGTGCTCGTAACAGTGAGTACACGCCATCGCCCTCCCCGTTTCACTCACGGCCATTTGAAGCAGAGAGAGGTTTAGGCAGATTGCCTAATTCCACCAAATGGCAAAGCCAGAAGCCAACTACAGGTAACCTGCTTCTGGGACTCTAGTGCCCGTTCTCATAACAGCCCCCATTCTGCCCTCTGTTCAGCCCTGGCTGTTATCAGTTCTCAGGAGCCAGGATCGAGAAAAGGAAGGCGATAAAGGAAGGCCTTTCCTAGAATGGGCTCTGAGAGGGAAGGTCCATGAGAGACCACCAAATGAGCACCTGTGGCTAATACCTGGCCACGGACAGGGCGTAGGTGGCCAGGCAGTGCCCCTTAGCTTGCAAGCTGGTGTTCTGAGGGCCATCATCAGTTCTTTACACTGGGTGGACGCTCTGCAGAGACAAAGACACTCAATGATCAATGATGTTCTGTTGTAGAGAGACACAGTTGTGGGAACCCAGGACTTTCAGCCACTCATTTCTCTTCCTGTTCTTTGGACCCTGCCTCAGGCAGATCCATGTCTGTGTGTGCTCACCCACTATCACGTGTGCGGATGACGCTGTTCCAGCGTTCTGTGGCTTCAAGCCTTCGGGTGCAGCTTGGGTAGCTGAGTGCCCCCTAGAGATGGGTGGGGGTCCCTTCATTCCTCCCACAGTCCAGCTCCTTTGGCATTCAATGACACAGAACACATCTTTGCTTGTTCCTTTCACACAGATCATCTTCTAGAGCCGCAGATGAATTTGTGCTGCAGAATTCACCAAGCTGCGGATTCCTAACTGGACTTTTTCAGCTGCTACCCATTCATCTGCTGCCTGTGAAGACAGTCAATTCCCAGTCCACTGACACCATTAGTTGACTGGGCAATTGCCTCTCCCGGGGCCTCGTGTAGAAATTATTCCTTGTTCCCTAGTGAGGCAGGTGGCAAGCTTCCTCAATTGATTTTCTCTTTTCGTGTCCATTGTGTCTCTCCTCCAGTCTCCTCTAGTCCTGGGTACCCATGTCCTCCCTGGCAATTTCTCTTTGTTCACTGTTTTGATGGTCAGCATTCTGATCCACTCAGGGCAGGACCACTGTGACCTAGATAACATGGCCATGGGCTGCTCTTGCTGGCCCGCTGCATGCTCTCTATAGCTTTTCACACAGCCCTCTTCGCGGGAAGTCCCAAAGTCACCTTATAGAAGCGGTTCTTCCCAGTTCCAGACATATTGGGTCTCGGGATCCCCCAAACCAAACTATTAAGGTTTTTTTTTTTTTATAACCTTGTCAACTTTTAATCTTGAACTACTCAGTCCACTGCTGGGCAAACATTTTGGCCTCTGGTCTGCGTGGTTCCAAGCCTTGGGAGTTAACGCAGTGTGTTTGTATTTTCTGGTCTTGATTATTCTCGATAGATTTTCTTTTCTTTTTTTCCCCTCCCCTAAGGCTTCATTACTTCCCATTTGTCCACATCTCTTTTGTCCATTTCTCTTGTTAAGGACAGATTTAGAAAATGAGTTTAGTGCCTTGGCTGTTTTGGAGTCATCATTAATCTCAGTTCCACTTCATCCCTTAGCAAGCTGGCGCCTCGTGTCTCCTCCCTTGTTTCTTTCTGATGAATTTGCAAAAGCCTCTCTTCCTCCCAGGTTAACCCCTCTGTCTCTGAGGGTTTGCCTTGGTTCTGCAGAGCTTCTGCCTTTCCTGGATGATCTTTTAGGTGAGTCAGCTACGGAGACTGCCCTGAGCTTGAAGGGTCCAAGTCTTCCAGAGGGGATAGCCTTGCATTAGCCCTGGCTGACTTTGTCTCTGGATTCTAGATGCTGTCTCCCCCAGCACGCCCTGAAGCCAACATGAGAAGCCCAACCCAGACCCCAAAACAAACCTGTAGAAGGGTCTGTTTGTGCAATCATGACAAACATCCCCAGTGACAAAGACTGTGTCTTCTTAAATCAAGCTTTCTCAATATTAAGAGAGTCTCTGAAAAACGAGTAAGAGTGACTGGAAAATGTGAAAATGAACGTGGTTTTAAGCCATGATTTAGCCATGTCATATCTTTCCTCTTATCACCTTGACTGAAAAACTGTGTCCTAGGATTTTTCTAAAAACACTAGGGATTAGTAATAGTCACAGGACACCCTCTCTTGAGACCGCATAGAGTCGGTGCCTACTCAGTGGTATTTCCTGTTTCCAAATCTGTTTCAAAAGGTCATTCCTTGTTAAGTTCTACAAGGACTTTGAGGCTCCTCTGGGATTCTGGCCCACTGCGTGCTTGTGTGTGTGTGTGTGTGTGTGTGTGTGTGTGTGTGTGAGTGTGTGTGTGTTTGTGTGCAGTTAGTGGGCGAGGAAAGTAGAGAGTTATAGTGGGGAGCTGATGAGAGCCAGGTCGGTGCTGTACAAGTCTTCTGGAAATTTTCTAGTACATACATCCTTGGCAGTTCTTAAGAGGGGTTGGTGCAGCTATTGTCATGAGAGAGTTGCGTCAGTGTGTTATTGTCATCCTGAATGAGGGATTCGAGACAGAAGAGAGGGAGGCGGTGACCCAGAACTGGATGTAGAGAATGTAGCTGGTCGCTAGGCATCTACTCCTGCCCGCGTTTGTTCCTTTTTCTCATGCAGATGTTTCTCCTGACTCTGGTCATCACCGCCACCTCCACGTTTACAACCCTGCTTCTTTTGGGTGGCCTTTTTCTGTGATTTTTTTTTTCTCTCGCCAGGACAACACTCACAGATTTTCCAGCCTATGCAGGCCAAGGAGGCTGAATTCCTCAGAGGGTCTGGGATTCAGGGATCCATTTAAGGTCACCTGTGTGCTGGTAGAGGGCACCTGTCTTGCTTGTGCTGGGAACTTTACTGAGTGTTGAAGTCAGCTGGGGGAGTTACTTCTTGTGTGTCAAGAATTCCAGGGTGATATGGGCACTTTACAGTGGGCCTCTTGGGAGCTGGAATCCAGAATCTAAGTTCGGAGATGTAGACATTGGTCCTTCTAATGCCTCTCGTGCCCTGATTGATGGTTGCCATGTTGTCATGGGCAATGAAGGAATAGAGACATGCTCTGTCAAGAGTGAACAGGTGGCTCCTCCTCTTCATACCTCATCAATAAATTGGGTCTAATCTTACAGATGTCAATCTTTGTAGTCCCCAGGGTCATTGTGAAGATGGAGTGGACGGTGATGGCAAGGGACTTTGACCAGCATCCTGGAGCACCTTGGGGCATGTCATAGCCTATGTTCACTTTGGGAGAATAAGCAATGTCGAGCCAGGGAGTTGCCCATCTTCCTGAGCTTTCTCTTCTTCCTGTGAGCTCAGTGCTTAAGTGTAGAGGTTCCTGCTGGGTGAGACGTCCCCCCCCCCTTGTCAGAGTACAGAACTCTAGGGGAACGTGGCTAAAATACCTTGTCCTCTTGTACTTGGCTAAAGATGTTGATGAGTGTGTGTTACTGTCTTAGTTTGAAGATCAAGTTTTAAAGATTTTGAAAAGAATTTAGCTGATGAAAATGACATCAACCTCATTCCCAGGGACAAACTTCTCCCTTCCCTGGAACCTGACATTTAGCACCTTGTGCTTTTGTGGTTTAGAATACTACAAAGCCCACTTATAATAGTCCTTGGAGTCATGGGGCACTTTTTTTGAAATATGAATGCATTCAATCCTTCCAAGGACATCTATTGATGTTCTGCTCTGCCGCGGACAAAGATGCCAGTAACTTTATGTTTAGGTTATCAACTTCATGGAGAGAGTTTGGGGTGGGAGGTGACAGTGTAGAGACAGTTAAGTTACAATGGGATGAGAACTGGGGTCCACTGTGTCATTTAGCAAAGGCACATGATGTGTCTGTTGGGAAGGGAAGGGTTATGGCAGAGACAGCTCCTGGAGTGATGGCAGGTATCCTTAAGTCCATCAGTGTCTGGGACTTGGCATCTGCCAAAGAGTTGATACAGGGAATAGGTAGAGGACACTGGATGCTGTATGTCTAGAGACACAATGTGTTTGTAGGGCTACATGCCTTTGGGGGCTGACAACACAACTCACAGCCTTTCTTCAGTGTGGCCCTTTCTTCACCAGCGTTCTGTTGATGTGAAGAGACATCATGACTATGGCAACTCTTATAAAGGAACATATCTAATTGGGCTGGCTTATAGTTTCAGAGAGAGAAAGCTAGTGTCAGCTAAAACCTCAAGGCTCCACCCTCAGCGACTCAATTCCTTCAGCTAGACCTTGTCTCTCAAAGCTTTCACAACCTCCCAAAATAGCGCCCCCAGCTGGGAACCAAGAGATCAAACACAAGAGCCTATAGGGGACATTTCATACTGAAACCATAACACTTTGCTTCTAAGGACCCTGGTGGGCCCTGTGACCTGATAACCACTCACTGGAGCAGGGGAACTGTTCACTTTTGAGCACTAAGAGGACCCAGGGCTGCGGGAGAACAGAGCCTCCTCTGGTATGGCTGCATCTGTTGCCAGCCACAGTGTAGTGCCTCTGTGCCTCCTTCCACAAGGATATCTTGGTGGATCCAGCCTCTCACACTGAGCCCAGTGAACCCGACTGAAGATGGTGTCAGTTCCCTTCAGAGCAGACTGTCAGCAGTGCCCATCCCACAGGGGAATTTAAGTGACCTCAGCCATCCCCACTCACACCAATATCTTCCCAGAGTGAAGGGGCACCTTTTTTTTTTTTTTTGTCCTTTCTAGTCTCTGGTGAGTCCTTCTGTACTCTGGGCAGCTCACCTCTCTGGGTGGTAGTGGGACTGTTCCTGCTCCTCAAATCCCAGGTACTAAGCATCCCCCCACCCCCCGACAGCTCAGAAACTCCTTTTGACTCAAGGAAGGGTGGTGTCTGCTAAGAACAACTGTGTACTCCTTATTTATTGTGCAGAAAAGAAAACAAATTAAGCCCTTGTAATTATACAGTCAGGCGTGTCCTTAAATAAAGCTTAAACAGTCAGAACTCCATTTAGGATATTAATAACTGCGTTTCTGAGCCCTGAGCCCCAGCATCTCTCTCTCTTCCTGGTTCATCCCAGCCACGTCTGTTCCTTCTCTCCTTGGTTTTCCTCTTTGGTGCAGACCTCTTCATAACCCCGGGCCATTTTGAGAAAACCCGGTTGTTTGGTCCAGCAGCATGCAATGACCGCTCTGGATTTGATGCACTTTAAGAATTCCATGGATGTGGTACTGTGCTAGAATTTTCTTGTTTTGTTACCATCTTTCTCATTTTGCTTTGATGCCCTGAATACTGGGGCAGAGGAGAGTGGGCCTTTGTTTCCAGCTGACTGCTGACTAGCAGGGAGATCTTGGTCAAGTCACCTAAACTCTTTAAGTTCCTGGTAACGTTGTGTCTATCCCTCCGAGGCTTTTGTAGGGTCCAGGGAGAGGGAATACATTTGAATTCCTGGTGTATGATATGCTCATTTCTTTTCCGTACCTCTGGGTGAAGCCTTGTACCAGAATTCTAGAGAAGCATCTCGTTCCCTCTGCTCAGGATTCACACTTTTCACTGTCGGGCCTCAACAACCAGACCCCTGTTAGATATGGTGAAGAAACTGTGAAGAATTGGTGCATCTTTGTTAGGGGTTGGGGGCTCAAAAGGGCCCAGAGCAGGCATCATCAGTGATGCTGTGTGGTTTGTATTCCATGTGCTGTTCCGAGGGTCTCCTTGGCACGCTGTCTTCAGCATCCAATGGTTAATTACTTGAGTAACACGCTGCATTAATCAACAGGCTGCGGTGCTCTATAAACACATGTCCCAGGGACTATCTCATTATATATGCAGTACTAAGACAGAGTAGCAACTACTACCATCCCTGTTTCATAAGGGAGGCATCTGAGTGAGTGAGTGGCTGAAAGCCACACAGCTAGAATTAGTGCAGTGTGTTTAGGGACCTCGGCCTCTGACTCTGAGTCTTGTGTCTTTTCTGTGCACTGGGCAGCTCCTTCAGCCACCACTACCACCTAGGAGGAAGGAGGACCGTCACCTGCTTTCTAGACTTGGGCATCTTGGTGTTGATTCAGGACTTACCCCGGGGCAGTTGCCACCTTGCTCTTCTTCCTGTCTGTTCTGATCCCATGGCATAGAAAACACATAACAGTTTGCAATAGTGATATTATGACAGTTGAGCAATTGCTGGGAAGTAGTTGGAAAACACCGAAGACCAATTCACAGTTTCCATCAGGCAGTTTTGTGACTAGTATAGCAATGGCAGCTATGAAAGGCAGGTGACAGGTGCTTAGGAAATGACTCCCCCGGTAACCCTTTGGGGTGGGAGAGAGAATTGAGGACACTGAGGTAAGATTTGGCCCAGGCAGAGTAGGGGTATTCAATTTAGTTGGGAAGATAAAATTAGCTTTCTTAAGCGAGTGATGTAAACATATTACCATCTGTTGGATGGTGCTGACCGTTGCAGGCAGAGATTCTTGTACTCCAGAGATTCTGGGAAAGAATTCAGGAAGGTCTGGGCTTGTTCGTAGAATAACATTTGTAGTAATGTATAGCAAAAGGGAGAGAATGGATGTAGTGTGTGTGTGTGTGTGTGTGTGTGTGTGTGTGTGTGTGCGCGCGCACACTAATCCACAAGCAATCAGGGTGGGAAGCCAGGCTTTGCACTTTCCCAACAATAACTGTGTAACTGGCACTATCCATGTTTTACAGAGGAACACTGGGTGGGGCAGGGGGATGAAGGAGGACTCCTGATCTCAGAAACGTTAATTTGTCCATGGTCACATAGCTAGTAAAAATGGATTTATATCTTTTAATGTCCGCTCCAGATCTTATGTTCTTTTTGTTGTAACTGTTGAAAGGAGCAGTTGGCTTCTCTAAGCATGGCCAGGAATTCAGCATCTTCAATCAAGCACAGGGGTATTATGATGTTTTATTCCTTTTGGCCAAACTCACTATTCTTGTGCCCACCCCCACAGATTCAGCACCATGGCCAGGGCTCAAGCCGATCCCCTCCTTTACCCCCAGGGTACGAGTGCACACCTTCATGATTCAGGCATCCAGGCTCCAGCCTGATCTTTATTGATCTTTTGGCATCCTCCCAGATGCTGGTGGCTGACTTGAGTCCTTCAGTAAATACTCCCAGTGTATGTCCAAGAGCCATTTACATATAGTAGACAAGGGCGTTGTTCTGTTTGCCAGTATCTTGGGTGGGATGCAGACCTACAGGAAGAGAGTAGAGCTCTTCCCATCACCTACCCAAGGATATCCCAGACTGGATCAAGGCTGTGATGTAGGATCTGGAGTGATTTGAACTGAGGACTATTGGATCCTGAAAGGTTGTGAGCCTCCATGATCTTCTTTATTTCAGGGAAAGCTCCTAGGGTGAGTCTTCCATGTTCCTCCTGTCAAGTAGGACATGGAGCAGGTGAACTTGGCATAGATTTTCCCACAGGCAAGGGCAAAGAATGCCAAACTATGGGAGCAGCCCAGCAGAACTTGTAGAGTTACGTTGTCTATAGTAATAAACTTTCTTCATTCTTGGAAGGCTTTCATCTATGTGCTACAAAACAGAGTCCCAGTCTGGAAATTTAGACATCTTCCAACATGTGGACATATGCATGCGTGCACACACACACACACACACACACACACACACACACACACACACCTGAACACCCGCACACCTGCACTGCATATTGGCGTGTACATGGTGTGTGGGTTTTGGAATTAAACACAGTGGACTCAGGTCCAATTTTAACATTACCAGCTCTGTGACCTTGAACAAGCTACCTCACCTCTAAGCCATGGATTCTTTATCTGTCAGATGAGAACCAATCATTATAATAACACGGGCCATAAAATGTTGTCAGGAAGAGTCAATGAAGAAATATGTTTAAAGCACGTGGTAGTTAGTGCCTAACTAGCCCTCAATAAACGTCACTCGTTATTTCGATTTCGCTGAAAATGATTTCTGTATTCCAATTTTCTTTAGTTTACTCACATGATTATTGTTACTAATACAGGAAAGTCCTCGTAGCAGGGAAATGATTAGCAAGTTAATTAATTGTTTTCACTCTGGTACAAAGTTCAAGGTTTTAAATGAAGTTGAGGTCAGCCACTGAGGAGCAGGAAGGAGAATTATCTCAATTTGCTGTCTTGGTCAGTGAAGATCCGACCATGCCCGAGTAGACACTTTCCTTCAGCAGCAATCATGGTCAGCATACAGATGTCCCTCTCCTCTGTGTCAAGAGCATCTTGTCAGAATTTTAGTCCACATAAATCTCCGTGTTTATGGCCACACCGCAATGGCCAGCCCATGAGATCCTGTGTTCTGTTCTCTCCCCTTCCTCATTCCTCTAAGCTCAGTTCAAAGTGCCTTATGTCAGAGCTGAGCGTGGTGTCACGTATCTCTAACCCCAGAACTTAAGGCAGAGGCAGGAGAATCACATGTACAAGATCAGACTCTCTCAACAACAATAATAACAACAACCAAGCAACACTAACAACAACAACATTAACAACACCCCCCAAACCCAAACCAAACCAAACAACCAAAAAGCAGGGTGGCGCTGGGGATGCAGCTGAGATGATACAGGGCTTACTTAGTCTTGGGTTCAGTTCCCAGTACCACAGCAAGCTGGCATGGTGGTGCATGCCTGTAATCTCAGCACTCAAGAGGTGGGGGTAGGAGGATCAGAAGTACAGTAGTGTTGTTGGCTACATAGTAAGTGTGAAGTCAGTCTGAGATACCGTGAGACCCTGTCTTAAAGACAAAAACAGAAATAAAAACAAAAGCTCCTCCCAAACTCGATCTTTATTTATTTCTCAGCCTGAAGTGAAGAAGCAGCTCTTTGGTAATGTAACTCAGTGGGGTAAGGGTGGGCACTATGTTCTAAATGTTCAGCAGGAGATGGAAGTGAGCTATCTTGTTTCTCCTTTGCAAGTCTCACTGGAGCTGCCATCAGGGGAAAAAAAAATGGACATTGCTTTTTCCAAACATTTTTGCAGAATTGGGCAACAGAGGCCAAAAGCCTATGCTTGGTATAAATTACAGAAAACAGTGGTGTAATGACATTGTTTGGTGAATAAATTAAAGCCTTGAGTCATGAGGCCACTAACAGAGAGAGCAGAGAAGTATAATTAAAGGAGAAAAAAAAAGGGGCTATCAGCTGACACTGGGAGCGAGACAGGGACTAGGCAGGCTCGTGGGGAGGGCAGCAGGTCCTTCCTCTCAGCTGCAGCTTAGAAGAGAGGCCATGGCTGTTCCTTACAGTCAGGGAGGCTGAAGGAGGAGCGCTGTCAGGAGACAGCAAAGGGAAGGGAACTCTAGTGAACAGTAATCCCTGTGGACTTTAGGAGGAAGGACCGCTATCAGGTCCTGAACTCTGCAATAGCTGGGAATAAGCTTGGATAGAGCTCTGCTAAGGACAGATGGGAATCTGGGGTGCGGGGATGAGGCCAGGGTGGAGCTGGGATTCTAGGGAGTCATCCCATCCTGGGAATAGTTATCCAGGGCCTCTTGTATTTGTTGTGGGCCCTTCTTGAGAACGCTCTGTGACTTTCCTTTTCTAATGATTCAAATATAATCATTTCAGGGCAAAGATGCCTATCTATGTATATGGTGCTGCAGCCAGGTTCTCAAACCATAGGGCCAACAAGGTGTGGAGACCATGGGGAAAGTGGAATTCTTATCTGTTTTGGACAATAGTTGTCTAAAAATTGTTCCTTCTGTGGGTTGTTTTAGAAGCACAGTGAACGAACAGATTGTTGCAGGGAACCATGGCTCATTCACCCTGTACACCCAGTGACTGGCATTTCCTAACCTGGAACAGCCACCAAGTGAGAACGTGTTGAGTAGTGGAGAGAAAGCCGTCGTGTACAGAGAAAGCAGGCTGATACCGAAGTTCTGGGGAATCCGCTTTCCTTTCTTGTTCATAGATAGGAGCTGGCATTTAACAGGGTGTGTGGCACGGAGAAGGCGCTCAGTAAACGGGACGATCTTACAGTATGAAATCCAAAGTAGGACATGGGTAGCGGAAAGGAAGCTAACACAATGGGATTCTGGGACAGCAGCTGTGAACTGAACTGCTTGGGCAAATCAGGATATGTGGTCTGCTGTCATTGGAACTTAACTGGATACACGACTCTTGTGCCCTTGGGGCTACGTAGAGAACAATCAAGGTCTTAATCTCTCTTTATTTTTCCATTTTGCGCCTGAGTCTTGCAGTGTATTTCAGATTAGCCTGGAACTCACTGTGTAGCCTAAACTGACCTGGAGTTTGTGAATACCCTGCCTCCAGCTCCTGAGTACAGGGCTTACAAGCATCCACTACTGTGCCTGGAGTTATCCCTGTTATATATATTTACTTTTTAAATTTTATATCGCTTTTATGTATGCTTGATCCCACTCAACAGACACTTACTGAAGACCTGTGTTCCAGGTACACTGATAGGCATTAGGTATCCATGTAGGTAGAGAAAAGACCTGTCTTTAGACTCTTAGGGTCCCCTTTCTCTAATGGAAGCTAGATACTTTCTTGTGTGACAAGTCCTAACTTACAGGGATGGATAAAGTGCTCGGGGAGCTGTAGGTGGGGAAACCAGTAATCTCAGAGGTGGTGGCCAGGAAAGACTTCCCAGAGGAAGGTTGCTGCATCACGAAGTCACAGAAGAGGACTAAGAACTCAGCAGGCATTCTGGGAGGAGCTAGAGTGTCAAGTCACGATCCCCTCCATACAGCGTCTCCAGAATACAAAGGATAGAGGAATGATCAGTATGAATGGATGCTTGACCCCCGCACACAGAGACTGGTTGCTATCGGATATAATATCATGTCATCCTTCAGAGCTGTTGTGGAAGATGACAGTGTGAGGTGAAAGTTTGCAGGAGGGGCCTCTGCTCCACGCATAGGGCTTTGCATTTGAGGTGTCGATTCTGGCAGAGGCACCGGAGGAGGAAGAAGTTTCCAGACACCAAGAACCAAGAAGAGGTTGGCTGAGATGCTTTCAGTGTTCCTGACACCATTCAGTGATGCAGTGCCTAGTATCCTTGGCTAACGTCTCTGCCTAGGCTAACAGAAGAGCCATGTGCAGGGGTAGCAAGGACACAGGTCTGTCTCCAGGGTCTTCCCGGAAGTGGGAGATGAGTAATGAGAGAAAGGAGCGAGGAAGCCCTAAGAGGAAGCTAGGCTTTGTTTAGGTAAAGCCCATCTGCCTCCCTATCCCAGGCTTTCGGATGCAATATGAAAATGTTCCTCGTTATTTTCCTTGGATGAGTTTGCTATCCTGACGATATTAATTATTCTTAAAGGTCAACAGCGCTCTTTCGAATCCCCTTCTGTTCTATCATGTAATCAGTTAATTAATTGGAAACCATTTAGCCGCGTCTGCTGAGTGAGTTTGCGTGGTGCGAGTTTTCTTGTTTGCTTGCTCCTGTGACGATGGCTCCCTCCATGTGCCTGTTTCTTCCAAGGATTTGGAAGCTAGAGCGTGGGTCCCCCCCCTTCTTCCCACCCTCTCTGCTGGCTGCTTCCTATTCATTCACAGCTGTCTTATGAGGTGTTACCACATCAGATTTTCCCCTTTGTTCATCCATACTGGTAATGGTCCCTTCCCCGAGAGTGCCTGTCAGATGACAAGGACTACGTGGGCTGCCTGTACATACTGCTTTATTGGATGCTGCTTGCTAGTATGGTAGAGATACTCCCTCCATCCAGTTCAGCAGAGAGGTCTCAGACTTAGCACGGCCAATGGAGCTGTCCAAGCATCATAGAGCTAGAAACCGCGCAGGAATGGGGTCCACCGAGGGCCTTATTTCCACGTTTGCTACAATGCTGGTGTTTCCTTCCGAATAGTAGGGGAGGAGACATGGACAGATCTCATTTACAACCCCAGTTCTGGGTTCCACGTAAGTATGCCACAGAGCTGAAGCGGATATCTGTGCTTGTTGGATAGGAACAGTGTGATCTTATCCTGGAGGCGGTGACACCTGAGGGTCACATGAAGAGCCCAAACAAGAAGTCCAATAGCACAGCGCCTCCTCCTTCTGCTACCAGCAGGAAGAGAGACCACCAACTCTGAAGCCAGACAGCTGGGGTATCGTGCCCCTCTTTTGCAGTTGCTCACTGGGATCAATCACTTATGCCCTTCCTTTCTTTCCTCCTCTATTCCTTCTCTGATGTCTGGTGGTCCCTCTCATGTTCTCTAGTTTATAACCCCTGCTTTTATCTTTTAGGTTCCCAATGCATGGGATTTCACAAAAGTATCTCTTTTTGGGGGTGGGGAGTCCCCACAAACTTTTATAAAGGTCTCCGGATTCTGGAAAACTTGGAGACTGAATTGTAGCACCAAAACCAAAACCAAAAATCAAAACAACACAAAACCTCTGTGGAAATGAATTGCCCCTTCCTGTGTGTATGTGTGTCTGTCTGTTGGTCTCTGTGCATGTGTGTCTGTGTCTGTCTGTCTGTCTCTCTGTCTGTTTGTCTGTATGCACTTGTGCACGTGCAAACAGGAAGCAAGCAGGTCCTGTCTGCAAATCCTCTGGACAGCAAGGCCTTTACTTGCTCATTTTGTTATTTCTCAATGCAGTGACAGCCTTTCCCCAACTGACTCATGGCTCCATCCAATTGGGCATCCTCCTCCAATTTTCAGGTGGGGTATGCCAAACCGCCTTCCCAGTTATTAGTGATGGCATTTGCTCCTAGGAGCCTGTGCAGGAGGTCTTTGGCTCCCAACAGGTGTCTCTTTACATTTGGACATATGTCCCAGTGGGCATATTCTCCAGCAACCTAGTGTGTTTGAACTATCAGCTTTTGAGGGTGTGGATTTGATTGGAGTCCTAGTCCACTCATCCTGGAGGGAAAATCACCAAATCATTGGTTCTCTCAGTGTGCTTCTAAAACGGGGGACACCAACAACATTCCAGGAACCTCTTAGAAATGCAGATTTCCTCCTCGCATCCTCCCTACTCAGAAACTCCTTGAGGGCAATGCAGCTTTTACTAGCCTCTGGGTGCTTGTTAGCCTCAGTGAAAGAAACCTTCTAGGGATTTCTCTAAACCCACACCCCCTCATCCTGTGTTCTCTCTCGGCTCTCCTCTTGAAGGAGAACTTGTCTTCAGGAGAATCAGACCCTAAGACCGAAGCCCCAAGTAGCTTTGCCCTCACAATTTTAATGTTTTTAAGGCAGTCATATATTTTCTTTTAAACTCACAGGTGGCTGCTAGAAAGAGGGGAGGTGGCTGGCCCCCCTTAAAGGAATAGCTTCTCCACTTCAAGTGCAGCCTTCTGCAGTCAGGTTAGTCCCTAGCAGTCCTTCCCAGGGCTCAGGTTTCCAAGGGCAAGTTTTCTCTTGCAGGCAGCTCCTCCCAGCCTGGGGCGTGGCCTGCAGGACCTTGACTCCCTTCATATCCCCCCCCCCCCCCCCGCACTTCCCGAGAGTCCCCTCCTTTGGCTGTGTAGGGTTTCTTGATGATCAGGCTCTGCAGACTGTATTGTATTGTATCTTTGTTTTGTTCTGGTCACGACAGCTTTTGAGTTAAAAAAAAAAGAAAAAGAAAATGAACGCACGACGTCTATCATGCGGAGCCCCTTTAGGGCCATGGCCATGACTGCCCAGCTTATGCGCCACGTGGGTGGCCCTGGCTGAGAGCCTGAGTCCAGTGTTCTCCCCTCCACCCAGTGCCTCTCTGGGGTTCTAGAGAGTCCACGTGCTTTGGGTCAATTAGCTTTTGGTAATTTGAAAAGAAATTCAGAAGGAGCAGAATCCCCCAGAATAGCTTCAGAAACACTCGGTCTGGTGTGAGGTAGACAGTATGAGGAGGAAAGACTGTATGGAATGCACCCTTTCTCTGCTTTGCACAAGAAAGGGCTGCAGGCTAGGGGCATCCGGACTCCGCCCACAGGCTGAGGGATCTATGGTATAGAAATGCAGCCAGGCACCTCCTGGAAAAGTGGGCAAGCTACCTGTTTCCTTATCAAAGTGCTTTCCATATTATTTTGGAAACTTATGTGTTTTATTACATTAAGTGTTGTGGGAATGCAGAGGATCATGGCCTGGGCAGTGTTATTTGTTTATCGGCCTTGGGCCCGATGACTAGAGATGGGTCTTCTAATTAAGGGGAAAGACGGGCCATGAAAGAAGGAACATAGAGCCGGGTGGTGGTGGCGCAGGCCTTTAATCCCAGCACTCGGGAGGCAGAGGCAGGCGGATCTTTGTGAGTTCGAGACCAGCCTGGTCTACAAGAGCTAGTTCCAGTGCAGGCTCCAAAGCCACAGAGAAACCCTGTCTCGAAAAACCAAAAAAAAAAGAGAGAGAAAGAAAGAAGGAACATAGGATAGGCCTTTCCCATTCCCCAGTCACATCTCCGAATTCCTATGGGGACAGGCCTGCTGTTACCACCCCCACTTACCGGGGAGCAAACTGAGGTACCAAGAGATCAAGAGAATCCATAAATTAGTCAAGGTTCCAGGGAATGGGAACTATAGAGCAAGGACTGGCGTATATGATTCCTTGCGGGGCCAAAGACCATGATCGACCTACCCTTTCCATTACACACTGAACCCAGCTGAGAGCCGAGGACTCTTCAACTGCCTTGATGGACGCCTCAGCCGCCTTGATGTGGGTACTTCCTGACCCTCACTTTAGTTCCCGTTTGCTGGATTATCTTGTGACATTTTCCTCGCTTGTGTCCAGGCTCCAGCACTGGTGTGTCCAGTCATAGGGAAAAGAGATTCTCTCAGGCTGAGTCCTGGCCTTCTGAGTGTACCCTTCCACCCTGAGGCTGTGCTGACACAGGAAAGTAGTCTTACCCCAAGAGAACATCCTGGCCAGTGGGCTCAGCCCTGGTCCTCTGTGCTGTCCCCTTGATATTCTGGCCAGGCTGATGGTGACTTGGAAGGGAAGGTTGCCAGAGGTCAAGAGGAAGAGCTCCTTCATCCTCAGATGAATCCATAGATTCTTCTATGTCTTGTGGGGGCCGGACTGAGATCTGAGATAGTGAGTGAGGGGGAGTGTGCAAATCCATGTGAATTCAAACCTACTTGTGAATGTAGCTTTGTTTGTGTTTGTGATGTGCTACATATATGTGATATTTGAATGTGTGCCGTGTGTTTATGTGCTATACTCCTGTGTACGTGTGTGTGTGTGTGTGTGTGTGTGTGTGTGTGTGTGTGTGTGTGCATCAAAGGGAGGGCAAGGGCTCCTCCTCACCCTCCAGGAGAGTCTTTGCTGCTCTAAAAATTGCCAGCAGTGGAGATTGAGGTTGAGGTCTTAAGACCAGTGTGTAGGTGAGAGAGGGACATGGGAAGAAGCAGGAGCCACATGTGCTGCAGCTGGGATTGTCCTTGTTCCTTGGCTGTCTCCTTGCTGTGTCCTCTTTGTTCTTACACCACGGCTGCCGAGAAGAAAGATCCTCCTTCCCTCTGGTGCCCTCGGAAGTCTGTCTCTTCGAATGAATATTGAGAGACTTCAGTTAAATTTGCTGCGCATCTATTGAAGACTTCCTGGGTTCTGGCGCTATAAAGGGCATACGATGGAGAGAAATGGTTCTCTGCTTCCAATGCAAACAGCACGATGTGGGGGCAGTATACACACAGCTGGTGTTCAAAGTCGACAGTCTGAGATGTGGGCCGTGGACAGTGTTCATTCAGAATCCAGTTGGGGGAAAGAGGAGGCAGAGAGGATGTCAGCATGGCAAACACAAGCTGTCTTGGGGGAAGACCGTGAACACTGGCCTGAAGAATGAGGAGCAAAGGTGTGAAGGGTGCAGGAAACACAAGGTACAGTGGTGTGCTAGAGAAGGGCTGGGGTGCTGTCAGGAACAGAGAGCATGGAGGTACTGGTCTGTGCATGGTGAGTTTTCAGGGCTAGATATGAAGTTGAGACAAAGGATGGCAGGAGATGGACCATGAGGAGGAACAGGAGTTTGAGGTCCTCTCATAGACATGCTTGAAGTATAAGGTAGTCTTCACACTTGACCAAGAAGGCTAAGCCTTCTGGAAGAGTCTTAACTTTTTGTACCCAGCTGGTCTCCTGGGTATGCAGCCAGGGTCCTACCCCACACTACTCAGCATATGCAAGTCTTGGTCCCCTGCTTCCTGCCTTGAGCTTCTCCAGCCTGTGGGGCTGGACAATAGGAGGGCTTTCCTTTCTATAACACAGACTTCTTGACAGCTGGATTTGGGGACAGTGTTGTCCCGGCTTGACTTTGTGAGCTTATAATTACATTTTTCCAGCTGTTGACAGCTGCTCTTCGCTGAGGACTTCAGTCAACAACTGAGTTTCACAGATGGTGTAGAGTTCTGCCTTGGACATCTGTGGCTGCTGAGCACTTGAAGGGTGGCCAGTTCAAATTGTGATGTGCTTTGAATGTCAAATACACACGGATTTCAAAGACTTACTACACAAACATAACTGCCTAAGAATAAAAATATATCTTAGTGGTGGTTTTCGATGCTGATTACAGGTTAAATTCATGATGCTTTCAATATGTTCATAATTCTTTCTGCCATTTAAAATTACATTAATAAGATATTTCTAATGGCATATGGGTCTTGTGTTTATTTTTTTTGTTGAAAAGCGCCAGTCTAGATTAATGTGGTAGTGTATACCTTTAATATCAGTATTTGAGAGCCTAGTCAGGAAGACTGAGAGTTCAAGACCAGCCTGGTATATATTTAGTGAGGCACTTGACTCCAAACCAACCAACCAACCAACCAACAAACCAATCAACCAACCAACCAACTAACCAACTAACCAATCAACCAATCAACCAGCCAACCAACCAACCAATCAACCAGCCAACCAACCAACCAACCAACCAAGAGCTAAACGATAGCTCAGTTACTAAAGTGCCTGTCTTGTAAGTACAATAATCTAATATCAATTCCCAGAACCCCAATAAAACCAGACAGGTAATTCATGGTTGTAATCCCAGTGCAGGGGAGGAGGCCAAGGCAGGAGGATCTCTTGGAATTTTTGGATAGGCAGCCTACCCTGATTGTCCAGTTCCATGTCTCAAATGGAAACGATAAACGCTAAACAGCCCGTGATAAGAAACACTTGAGGTTATTGCCACAAGCATGTACACATATATACACACATATGTACACACACATGCACACACACATACACGAAAGGCAAGCAGGAAGGGAATGAAAGAAAAAGATAGCACAGGAGAAAATTTCAGCCCAGGATAGAAGTTGTTATGCTTTTCCTGTGAGGGACCACCTAGCATTTTGGACTTACTGGCTTTTGCTGCATCTGTTTGACTCCTCTATGCTAATGTGCATGTAACCTGTATCAGTTATCCATTGCTGCTAAAACAAATAAAAACAGTTGGTGATGTAAAGCAATGTAAATAGAGTCTTATCCTTCTGTGATTTGGAAGTCTGCAGTGGGTCTCCCTAGTCAAGAATTAATGTCTTAGTAGGTCCATGCTCCTGCCTGGACACCCTTGGGAGAATCTGTTTCTTGACATTTGCAGTTTCTAATGGCCACATACATTCCTTGACTCACGGTGCATCCTTCATCTTCTTGTCCTCCTGTGCCTTGTGTCCTTGGCTACATTCTCTGCTTTCTGCTTCCACTAAAAATAGGTATTTTTATTAATTCTTTGAGATTTTCAGACATTGTATTTTGGTCACATTCACCACCTCTCCAGACTCCTCCCAGATACAACCCTTCTTCCATACCCACCCAACTTTGTGCTCTTCTTTCCAAAACTCATTCAGTCCAATAGCTCTGGGTAGATATTCTTAGGTGTGTGGCGATCCACTGAAATGTCTTCCACCTTTTAACAAAACTAATGCTCCTCCCCTAGCAGCTACCAGTTACCAATGGTCCCCTAGGGCTGGAATTCAGTGATTGCTTTCTGTCTCTACTCTGGAATTTGTGTGACTTGAGCTGGCTCAGGTCTTGTGTATGTTTTTAAAAGGCTAGTGTGGCTACATTTGAGCAACAAAGTAACGTAGGGTAATTTCCCAGTATTACCTTCATCGCCCCCACACCGCCCCACACCGCCCCTTTTGGAAGTGAACAGTGTGTATCCCAGATTCTGCATGTGGGTATCTTTGGAAGGCTATTATCCTGCTTAGAATATGGCCATAGGCAACACAAAGACAAGAAGGAATGGCTGCTTTCCAATAAAACTGCAAAAATAGATCACTAGCCTGCTGGCTGGGGCTTGCTGAGTCTCGGTCTAGGACTGCCATCTCTAAGTATGTGAAGAGGGAGTTGTTTTTCTGGTGGGTGTGCTATAGAGAGGGGTCTGTGGTTCAATAACTTTGAGAGATCCAGTAAGCCAGATCTTTCTCCTGGGAAAGACCCTGAGAAGTTCCGTAGTAAATAAGCCTTTTTGATTTTTTGTGGAGGAATGTTTGTCAAATAGTATGATCCCACTTTCCCATAATACTAGTGAATATGTTACAAACTTAGATTCCCAGGAACCCACCGTTGGCAACCCTGACCTAGTCCAGCCAAGGACATTTTTGAGAAAGTTGCCTCCAGTCTCCTGATGTAAGGTCAAGACTCCAGGCACGTCACTTGAGATTTGATTAGAGAAAGCATTTTGGCTTCATTAAAGTTCATTAAATGAGCCAGCCAGTGTAATTTAGCTGAATAAAAATGGCTCAGATGACTTTAACCCCCACCCCTTTTTACAACAATTTAATTGAGGGAAAAGCAAATATATCAGCAATGGAGAAAAATGTTTCTTGGCCTTCAAGAGGAAGTTTGAGCACCAGCACCTGTTTTCTGGTCAGGGCTCTGAATTTTAAAGGGATGGATTATGGGGTTCCCTCAGTGCTGCCATTAGGTCCTGGTGATGAGACCCCCCCCCAACACTTTTAGCACATAAAAGTCACAGAGTCAAGACCATGGAGTGGTTCTTGAGAAATTAGTCGGTAGAACATCAACCCCATCATTCTCCCATGATGCTTTTTCTTCTCAGGAAACCGTATATATGGTTTGATGCTACAGTTGGGGATTTCCTCTGTGCTTTCAGTAATTTTAAAGGAAACCCAGTGTGGTGTGTCAGGGGAGGTGGATGTTGTGGTCTGAATGTTGGTGTTCCATAGACTCATTTGTTGAGCCCCTCGTCTCCAGCATGCTGGTTTTAAGAGGGACACCTCAAGGAATGGGATGAATGCCCTCATAAAGGAAGTCTGACCGACTGAGACTCTTCATCCTTTACAGCATGGGAGGTTAGAAGAGCCTATGATGAATCAGCCATCACAGGCTGCCTGTCATCTTCTTGCCGGTGGTTCCTCCATATCCCAAGAATGCATAGAGCTACGACAAATAGATTTCTCTTGTTTGTAAGCCCCCTAGTCTATGATTTGTGTGTGTGTATTTGTATGTATGGTTCATGTTTATATGTGTGTATGTGTGTATGCATACATGCATGTAGAAGCTAGAGGACAATCTCAGAAGCCATCCACCTTGCTTTTCTTTGAGACAGATTTTACATTGCCCTTTCTGGCCAGTGAGCCCCAGGGATCCACTTGGGTCTTCTTCCCCATGCAAGTATTAAAGTGCATCTTTCCATTTCCAGCTCTTTTACATGGTTCTGGGGACCGAACTCAGGTCCCCATGCTTACACAGCTACCACTTTATGGACTGAGATGTCCCCCTGGTCCCTAGCCTATGGTATTTTATTATAGACACTCACATGCATTGAGCCTAAGACCAAGTAGTTCTCTTTCATGTGGTGAAAAAAAAACTGAGAGGAAAAGGCAGACAGATAGTGGAGAAGGTGATAGAGCGTAAGGAAGGGAGAGATGCCCCTTTCCAAAGCTGCCTCTGTGCAAGAAATAACTAAGGTTTGCCTTGTGATATTTCCAACTGGCAAGCTGCAGCCTAGGATCCGTGGGATTGGGAGGGGTTTCTGGGTAGCAGCGCTGAGTGCACGCATAGAAAACACGTGATGCACGGAGGAAATGCCCTTCGGTAGCTGCATAATGAATCCTCCAGGAAAATCAAGTGCTCATGGAATTTGTCTTTGGGATGCGAGCCGAACATCATTCCGGTTTCCCGTTTTTCTATCTCACTAATCTTTTGCAGGGGGAGGCTGGGGGATACCTAGGGGGTTAACAAATGGTCCAATAGAAGATTGGATATTAGCAGCTGGAGCTTGTCTTGGAGACTGGTTCCTCAGTGTGATCATGCGTATAGAGGAGCGTGAGGGATGACAGAAAACCATGGCTTGGAGTCCTTCCCAGGCTATAGTAGGGCATTCAAATTGGTTGTCAGGGCCTCAGGTCAAATGAAAGGGCTGAGGACAGGTGCATTCATTTTTTAGGCCTACTATGACACAGCCTTATAGCTCGAGTGGCTTCAACAAGGATATTTATTTCTTCAATTCTGGAGGCTTAGGGTCCAAGATTAAGGGTCTTGGCAGGTTTGATTTCTTTTGAGGTCTCTATTTTTAGTTTCTTGGTGGCTATGTTCCCCTTGTGATTCTACATGGTCTTGCCTCTGAGTGTGTCTGTGTCCACTTCACCTCTTCTTATAAAGACATCAGTCAAGTTGAATTATGACCAGCTCTGATGATCCCTTGTCATCTTAATCACCTCTTTACATGCCCCCCATCTCGGAGAGTATTAACATCCTTAGGGTTCCAACATGGAACTGTGTGGGGAAGACACCATTTCGGCCCATGATCATAGAAGTCCAAACCTAAGCTAGAGGGATGGAGGTGATGCACAGGTGGGGCAGCCATCTAAGAGTCGGGACAGGAGGCAGCTGACAGAGAGGTCTGTGATGCTGATGTGAGTATTTCAGGCTTTGAGTGGTTGAATGGTGTGTCAATGGAGCAGGATGACAAAGAAGTCAGGTGTCCTCGACACGAAGGAATAGTAAGACATACTGCGTCTGCTTCTGCCAGTATAAGCGCTGCTTCTAAAAGTTAGTCCCGCTCTTGGTGCAGGAAGTCTACCAGCCTCTGTCTTCAGGATCTCTGTTGATGGCTCTTACTGTCTCCCTTTCAAGTCTCAGTGCCCAAGTATTGAGGGCCACAGAAGAGCTCCTCTGCTTGGATTCTTCTGGCAGCAGGGCCCATCTTACTGACCCTTCCATAGTGTAACTGACTTAGGCTAGAGGGAGACAGAGGGCTCTACTCCTGTTAAATAAAGGAGGGTGCTGCTCTTAGCAAGGCCCATCGGCTGCTTTACCAGGGGACCTGTCTGACAGAGTGGCAGATTGCCTCAGGGGATCCCTGCTTCCTGCTTAGTTAATGCAGGGAGGGCCACCTCAGCCCAGTCTCTCCCCTGGGCCCGGAATGTGGTCATATGCGTGTCTATCACTTCACTTTCAAAGCTCCCGTCTTTTCTGTTTATTACCTCTGGACCCCAGAGTCTGACTGGGATAGAGACAGTTGTGCAGGACAAAATTAATGGCTGTGTTTGGAAGTCTCAGATGAGAGAGAGAGAGAGAGAGAGAGAGAGAGAGAGAGAGAGAGAGAGAGAGAGAGAGAGAGAGAGAGAGATTGATTGATTGGTCGGTCTTGGGAAAGTAATGCCTCATCTTGTAAAATCTCACTCACCAAACTAATTTGATGGTCAGGTGACTTGGATCTGGCCATTGACCCAAGCAAAAGTCAAAGGCAGGTGACAATGGATCTGCTAGAGAGGAGGCACCAGGAGGAGGCTGCTTGGAGCTCTGAGGCAGGGTGACTCTTAATTAAACTCTTGTCTGATGAGCAGCATAATCGGACCATCAATAACTGCTGACAGATGGATCCAGGTGACGGGTCAGCAGAAGGAAAACTGGGGCAGTGAGTTTTGCCCATGTGGGTGCTAATGCCCATCAAAACCCCGGACCTCACTTTCCCCATCTCTCCTGTTTCATGGAAATGTATAAATGGCCATGAGGACAGGACCGCCAGCCGCACACCCTGTTTGTGTTTGTGGAGTGTGTGTTTGACCTGTGTACTTAGGTGTTGAGGGTAGTGCATTGGGAACAGTCACACACATTGCCCTTCTGAAGCCATGTCCTTGTATCTAGAATTGTATGTGAGCATGTGAATATATATATTATATGTTATATTATATACATACACATATGTGTGTGGACAGAGTGAATGCGTACTGCAGTGGCCACTTTATAATGTCCTTTATCCTCCAGGTGGGGCTTGGTGGGTGGAGGAGGGGTGGGTGGGCTGGAGATGAAGCTGTACCCCGGTGGGAAGAACAAAAACTCACTCCTCCTTACTAGGTGTCCCAGGCCCCCAGCCGCCTTTCCCTTGTAATAAGGAGGGAATAATGCTATTTCTTATTCTTTATTTGCCCAGAGTGCCTATGATTTTCTTTCTTTCAAAATCCAATTTTCTCTTGACATTTCTGCCTGATGTAGCAAAGCATGACCTTTGTAAGAGGACGTGGCTGGCAGCCTGTTTTCTGCCCGGGGCTCCCCAGAACTCCTGGAAGGCTCTCTGCCTGTTCCTTTCTCAGAAAGGAGCCAGGCTGCCCAGCGTACCTGGGCCAGTTCTGCCTCCAGGATGTCTTGTTCCTCACAGAAGCCTCTTTCACCAGAGGTGTGCTTCATCAGAGGCCTGCTTCTCCAGGCTCAGTGAGCATGCGCTCCCTGTAGGCTGCAGGGCTCAGATTTTTGAAGCGTAGGTTTTGTTCAGTGAAACACTGAAGAAAACTAGGGAACTAAAGGTGCAGGCTGGGAATCTTTCCAAATGTCTGCAAGGATTCTCTCGTGAATTTGAACGTTTAGGAATTGGTGTGTGTGTGTGTGTGTGTGTGTGTGTGTGTGTACATATATACACATATGGGTGAATGCCAGAGGTCGAGGGGGATATAATCTCTTATTAGAATCTGGAGTTCTGTGATTAGGAGAAGCTAGTTGGCTGGCAGGCTCCAAGAATCCACCTATTTCTACCTCCCCAGTGCTCGGGTTACAAGTTTGTTCTGCCATACCTGGCTTTTTATGTGTGCTCTGGGACTCTGTCTCAGGTTCCTAAGCTAACATGGCAAGCATTTCACGGATGGAACTATCTCCTCAGTCCCCATTGTTCAAGTGTTACTCCCAAGGATGCCATTGTGCAGAGACAACAAGCAGGCAAAACAGAGATGGTCAAAAGGCTTCTGCCTGGCTGATCCAAGCACTCACATTTGCTACAACATCACATAGGCTAACGGCAATCAAGACCCAGAGGCTAGCAGACTGGTACTGAAGCCCATGGCCTTTGATCCCAACTTCTGAGCTTCAAGACTATTGGTTATGTTTGGGCAGTGACTGTGGGAATTTTCTAGACCCATTGTTGTTCTCTTCCTCTGAGCAGGAGTGTTTGCTTTGGGGAGCTTGGCCTAGGGGTTACCTGAAATGGTCTTGATACAGTTCTTGTGTAACCCCAGTTCTTCTCACAGGTGCATGGGTAATGGTAGATTTTTGTAGGAATAAGTCACAGGGGCTTCGTGAAGCATAACATGATGAATGGCTCAAGATGGCTCTTAATGAACATGGGATATCACATCAGAACTCTCAACCCCACAGGGAGGTGTGGGAAAGCTGGGCCTATGGGGTCATCCCAGAGAGCTCTTTGTGGGTTCAAGGCCTTTGGACTGAGACAGCAATAAACACAGGGAAGAGACTAGAGCAGCAGACTTATGAGATACCTATGTGTGGTCTCTTTCCTTTCTACAGCTGTGCACTGTACCCTTAAGAGCTGGGTTGCTTTACCAACACCATCATAAACTGTCTTAGAAAGTTAGTTGGTTTAGGAGAGTATAGGATCCAGCCAGCTTATCACAGATAAGCTGCATCTAAGGGAAAATGGGATGTTCTATTTCTTCCTGTTCTTAGGTTTGAGTATCCATTCTTGTTTCATATTGAACACATTCTCAATTATGTAGGTCTCAGTACAAACATATCTCCCCAATAGACTATTTGATTTCACTCTCTAGTTATCTAACAGGCAACTCAAGCTTAATGTTCATAAGAAGTGGGGAGCTCTTCTGTTAACACATTAACTTTTACTAATAGGTAGATATAACTTGTATAAATGATGGGTTTATTGTGATGTTTTCACACTTGCATATAGTATATGAGTTTATTATATCCATCTGCCATTACCTTCTCTTGGCTTTCCTCTGTTATCTGATCCAAGAGGATCATTTTGGTCCCACTGTCCAAATGTGATCTCTTAGTAGGCTTCTTCATCTTACTAAATGCCCCAGTAGTAAACAGTATATTAGTGACTTTCTTGGTTGTGTGACAAAAGGCTTGACGTATGAACTTAGGGAAGACTATTTTGGCTGATCGTTTCAGAGAGTCCATGGTCTCTCTGTATTGTGTCCTTAAGCATCACATCATGGTGGTGTGTAGAAGGCTGTTCACTTCTTGATAGACAGGAGGCAGACAGTATTACAAGAAGGGGTCAGAGGTAATACATTACTAAGGATGTATCCCTGGTGATCTACCTCGAGTTTTCATGACTTCTCAAACTAGTGCCACAAGCTAGAGAAGAAACATTCAAAATACATATCTGTGGAAGCCATTTCCTATTTCAACCGTAATACTCACCACTCAGTTCGCTCTCCTCTTTCCCCAGAGCTAGCTGAAGGTTCTGATGGCATTACCCCGAGCACTTACCTTCAGCCCATCTCTCCTCTTATTTTTTTTAAATCTCTCCTCGTTTTTCTTTTCTTTTCTTGTTTGGAAGCTAGGTAAGGTCTCCTAACTAGCTTGTCAGCTTCCATTTTAAAAAGTGATATTTAGTTTATGATACATCACCACTAAGCGCCGCCCCTCCCCAATGCTTCCTGTTGCTCTTTGGAGTAATGCCAGTCTCCTCTCAAGGTCTACAAATGTGGCAGGAGTCCCTCTTCTACTTGTCCCCAGTCCATCTCCATAACTCTGTTTCTCAGCTCGTTATCACTCTTTCTGTTCCAAGGTCTCTTGTTAACTATTCAAATACCCAAGTGAAGTGGTCAACTCCCAATTATGCTTGTCATTTTGCTTATGCTATTCTTTATGCTTATTCATTTGTAATTTGAAGATAAGGTTCCATCTTCTTTGTCAATGGTCTACCCCTCCCCCAGACCTCAGCATAGCCTATATCTGACTCTTCTGTTTGTTGCAGAAGTCACCAAAATATAAGTGCACATGGAAGCGTGTGTGTGTGTGTGTGTGTGTGTGTGTGAAAAAGAGTATGTGTTTGCATTGTTACCTGTGTGTT
Source organism: Dicrostonyx torquatus (assembly GCA_028555095.1). Classification (NCBI taxonomy): domain Eukaryota; kingdom Metazoa; phylum Chordata; class Mammalia; order Rodentia; family Cricetidae; genus Dicrostonyx; species Dicrostonyx torquatus. The sequence goes on along the minus strand of JAQHUG010000250.1, from coordinate 1,868,696 downwards.
TAATAGATACAAATATACACATGTTTATGCATGGATGGGTATTTATCTAAATGAAACCCACACTGCCATCCATTCCCATCAGCAAATGAGTACATTGTTCCTGGGTTGCTACTTCATTTCTTACAGTGCCTAACTACTGCCTTTAAGGGCTGTTACCACATCAAAAGTTGTTTGTTGAGCCAGGCAAAGTAATAACTGTGGGCGTGTTGCTTCTTTTATTCAGAAGACTAATGGCTGCTCCCTTCCCCTGTACATCCTAATGAGAACAATTAAATAGCCATTAGGAGAAGAGATGTGTGAACAAAAGGCTGATGTCTTGATCTCTGGAATGGGCATGTGTTCTTGGGGAGGGGTGGGTGAGAAGTTACAAGGAACCTGAAGATTCCCTGCAGTGTGGATGTAAAGGATGCTGTGGGCTTGGCTATCCCTGGAACTATTGTTTAGAGAAGGCTGCTTCCAACAGGCTCCCTGAGGTTTTATTAGAGGACAGCATGAGGAGTAAGTGAGAGAACCATATTGTTCCTTGGATGTGTAAAGCCTTACCCTGGAGAAAGGCTTCAGCATCCCTTTCATAGCTACCCAAAGGTCTCAACTCTTCGCAGGCTTATCTTCTGCAAAATTGGGTGAAGAAAAGGACGTGCACCAAAGCCTGCCTTCAGGGGACCAAGTCCTCCATGGAGGGCATTCCTGTTGCTGGCTCTGTCCTTTAACTACCTCTTTATTTGTCAATTTTTTCAGAAACTTATCAAGTAACCGGCTCACCACGCTCTCCTGGCAGCTCTTCCAGACGCTGAGTCTTCGGGAATTGTAAGTTCGGAATTGAAGACTCTGTCCAGGTGGCGGAGTGCTGGTAATGGTCGGGGTGGGGAGGAGTGTCAAGCATTGGAGCTGCCTGGTGGCTGGGCTGTTTGGGTTGGGTAGCACTGAGCATACCATGTTCAGTGACAGTGATCCACCCCTATCCATGGACTTGACTTTCGATGCTTTTAATAAGCACACTCTGTTTCAAAAGACAGAAGCTCATCTTTTATCAGCCTTTGGTTTTGTGATCTGCACGCAGTTAGCAGTGACAATTTTAATATCCATAATAAAGATATCAATAAGTTTCTGATAAATAATATTTTCTATATATAACTTTGTAACTTTATCAGGCATGCTTTTGTTTATATGATCGTAGATTTACCATAATAAAAGTTAGGGAAGGCAGCTATAATTTTCTGCATTTTGGTGGACTCTAAGTCCTAGGAACCCACTCAAGAATCAGCTACAGTTGCACTGCTAAGGACTTGCATAATTGATACTTGAGCATGGCCTTCCAGCTTCAGACTGTATGGCCCTTACAGTGCTCATGAGCTTGTATCAACTCATTTGGCTTGATGTCTGGGTATTTTGAGCACGGAAGAGGGCATATATTTATTTTCTCTGTGTGTGGACTGCTTAGCTTTGCTGCATTCCAAGGGTGATCAGTGCACTCTTACCCCAGCCAGCCATTTTGTGCAAACAGATGTTGGCTGGATGGATGCAAATTCGTGACCACTGCAGGAGACAGGGGAAAATAACTTATGTTGCAGTGTGAGTCATCAGGGTCCTCTCTGTGCATGAAGGACAGTGTATTATGTGGAGGGAATAAATCGAGGAATAAATTGAAAAGGAATTGAGGCATGGATAGAGTTAGGGAGTCTGGGTTTTAGAGAGACTGCTCATGTGTTCCTTTTTACTTGGTGACTCAGATCCAAATTCCCTGTCTGTAATCACAGCATTTACCAGGAAGCAAAGACCTTGAACCTCTGCTTTGGCTATGGGCCTTTTACCTTCTCTTTCCACCTGGCCAGATCTATGTTCATGGATAAGTTATAACTTTGATTTTTCAGATCAGCTGAAATGAGACTCATTATCCTCGACAGCTTTGCATATTATCCTTGTCCTTGTGGCCTGACTGTTCACATGGTCCTTTCCAAAACCATCCTAGGGATGGATGGAGAGAAATGATCACTTTGAAGGTGTTGCTAACAGGGATTCCTGATAGTCTCAGTATCTGGAAGGTAAAAGCAGAAGGATCAACAGTTTTGGTTTAGCCTGAGCTACATGAGTTACAGGCTAGTCAGTCTGGGCTGCGCAGTGAGACCTAGTCCAGAAACAATGGGCATTATTACCATATACTGCTTTCCCTTAGAATTGTGTCCCTCCCTGCCAGGCTCCGATTCTGATATTCTGGAACGGGCAGCAGTAGACCTTGTAGCCAGAGTTCTTAGTCCCATTTGGTTGAGATCTAGATGGGCACCAATCAGCTGTTTTAATAGCTAAAGGAAGATGAGCAAATTTGTGTTTATGAAGCATTCTCCCTAGCAGACTTTTTCTGTGATCTCTAATGTCAGAGATGTCATACTGGTTGTGTTCTACTCATTCCTACCTTGAATGAGATGTAACTTCATGGAGGACCTTAGGGGTAAGTTGGCATGGCCACGGCAATGATCACTATCACTGACTTCCTAACTCTTCCTTTGTGCCAGGTACTGTGACAGCAATCTATTGAGTTGTGGATGCTATTTAATTTAATCCTTAGGACAATTTTGTAATGTAGACATTCTATTACCATGCCACATTGGCAGACACTGGGTTACTTAGCAAGGGAAGACTTATTTTAGGCCACCCATGAGAGGAGCAGTGGTGTGTAGACTCAAAGCCTGGACCACTGCACTTAACTGTCCTCTACCTCTTTTCAGCCAGATAATATATTCTACAAAAGGCATGTGGCTGCGAGTTTTTGCTAGGTGTCTCTCTACATCAGTTACATTTTTCATTGCTGTATCATTACGTATTTTCCATTGCGCAGATAAGTTATAACTTTGCTTTTCCAGACCAGTGGGTAGAAGTGTGATTGACAAGATACACAAAAGAGAAGAAGGGTCTGTGTTAGCTTACAGCTCGAGAGGATGTTGTCCACCATGGTGAGGAAGTCATGGCGGCAGGTGTGCAGTGAGGAAGCAGAGAGAGATGAATGCTATGCCCCACTTAACTGTTTCCCTTTTACTCAGCCCAGGACCCCTACCCATATAAGGGTGCCATACACATTTTTGGGCATGTCTTATCTCCTCAGTTAACCCAATCTATGAACTCCTTCATAGATAGATCCAGAAGCATGTCTCTTAGGTGATTCTGAATCCAGGAAAGATAAACATTAAAATGAAGCAGGTACTAGTTAGTTTTCTGAGAAACAAAACCATATGAGCCATGTAGCTCATAAAAGGAAAGGTTTCTCTGGGTCTTATAGCTTCTGAGGGATAGGAGTCCATCATCAAAATGGAGCGGAGCATTACAGCTGCAGTCATGACACTAGAGGAACAACAGGAAGCCAAGAGAACACACTGGGGACGATTGTGGGCTTTGGAAAACTAACCCTACTCCAATGACACACCTCGTTCTGCAAGGCCATACTTCTAACTCTTCCCAAACAGCCACCAACTGGGGCCCAAGTTTTTAAATGCCTGAGACTTTGGGGGGGCACCTCATTAAAACTACCTCAAAGCATAATGACCTCAAACTGATTGGGGGGCAGAGAGTCTGTTTTTTTGTATCTAATTCTCCTAGGATCCCTGCCCCTCAACCTAGGGGAGGCCAGAGACAGTGTCCCCCAAGAAGATGTCAGGGTCTGCTAGAGGCTGAATCATCGAGAACATGTTCAGTGTTCTCTCTAAGAAATCACTGGTTGTGAAATCAGTGGTGTGCCACCCTGCCGACCTGCTTCATGGAGATTTAGAAACAGTTGTTCTGTGGATATATGTTTAAAGGAAATGTCACATTTCTCCCAGAGGATCATGGGATTCTTCATTCTTCTTTGCCTGGGATCAATACACTGGTGAGCTGGATGTAACTTATGGAGAAATGAAGACATTCCTTGCAGAGTGAGGCAGTGCGTGAGTGCCACCATACCCAACAGTAGTTTATTTCTGTCATCGTCTTAAATCAGGAAAAAGTCATATTGGCGGATGAAGAAGCCCCTCTCTAAGGAGCAATCATGCTAGTAGGGGTCTAGTTGTTGAGGAAGAATTGAATGTTGAGAGTGGAAAATTTATCTTTGGGTTGGAGGGGGCTGTGCATTGGTTCTCAGCTGTGGCTATGATTAAAATCCAAACAATCTCTTTTTCTGGCAAATGGAAGAGGGGGTAGGATTTTCTTGTCTGACTTCTTGATTAGTCCACATGGCACCATCTGCCCATGAGCCATCTAGACTGCCAGGGTCTGCTTAATGGGGTTTGGGGATATGTCTGATGTTGTCAGGAGGAGATTTGGCCTTGCAGGAGAGGGACTCAGTGTGCTCTGATAGCCAGGAGAGTCACAAGCCAGGAGAGTGAGATTTCTAGTGAGTGTCTGCAGAAACAGACAGGGTAAATGGGATCTTTAGCCATTTCTTGGTACATTTCCTTCTTCCATGAAGGCTCTTTTGAGGGTCTTTGCCATGCCCCAACCAACCTCTCTCATACGGCACAGTCTGTGTTTTAACAGTTGATGCTGTAGTGGACATAGTTGAGCCTCTCGTTAGAAGGGCAAGTATGTGTAGCATTCTTTCAGGAAAAGAGAAGAAAGACACTAATTGAGTAATGAATATATACAGGATTCTGGCTCATCCTTGAAGCTACCCTACAAGGGAGCTGCTATTATAACCCGTTTTGCAAATGAGGGATTCAAGGCTAAGCCAAGTCAAATAACTAGACCAGGATCACATAGCTGGTGAATTGGTCATTTGGAGACTAATGTTATCATTTTTAGGATGACCACCACCTGAAGGCACTGTTTACAAAATCCATTCTCTTTCAGTTCCTAACTTAGTGCCATAATCTGAATGTTTAGCATGTCCTTCCAGGAGCCAAGATGGCTGTCTCCCCTGATTGAAGCCATAGCAAAGCCGAAATCATCTCAGAGCTCTTGCTGTGTGCCAAGACCCTTCTTGTACTTTTAATTTCGTGAGATTGGAGGGAGGACTTTTGGAAAGTGCCTGACCCAGTCTCCCTCCAGCTTAGGAAGTGTCCTTCCTACTGAGCAAGCTAAGAGTATCTTCTGAGCTTTGCTTTGGAGTAGTTGGCAGAAATTCAGTGGTAGATTTGATGGAGTCTGGCTTGGCATTGTACTGTACTCAGGAGTTTCTGGTTAAGGCAAGATATAATTTTTTTTCCCCTGAAATTAGAACTGTCTTTCTTAAAATCAGCAAGATTCTGAGAGACTGTCTTAGAGATAAAGGGTGAGTTAGGAAGAAAAGTTGCTTGAATTTTGAATCCCATGGTACACCTTAGGTGATGGCAAGAGGCATCAGAGGTATATCAGCCCACACCATAGAACCCTTCAGAAACACTCTGAGGATGGTGAATGCACAATGAGCAGGCTTCTCTTAATACCCCGCAGGCATGGAACAGACACGATTGAAATAGATTGGAATATTTCATTTTCTTAAAGCAAAGTGATAATTACCTCTGCTATAATTTGCAGATTTAATTGACTTGGTAAATGCTAACTCAGTGTTGAAGAAGGCTGGGCTGATCCTGGCCCTGTCCTCCCTCCCAGTCTTGGTTGTGATGACTTTGAAAGCTCTCAGACAAGACACCAAGCCGTTCCATCACTAGTGCTATATTGCTGCTGTGATCACTTCTGGCTTCTTTATGACTCCCTTTTAATCCATAAAGTCACATATTAGCACTAATGTAGAGAAACGAGGCGGAACACACTCATCCCCATCTTACAGATTTGAAAGTTGAGTCTTGAGGGGAGGATTCTCTGGCAGTCCCATTTCTGATAGCTGCCTTCTCAAGTCCCTGCAAACCAGAAACGTTTTTGCTCATTGTTCTGAGACCAGCGGTCTGAGTTGGTATTATCAGAGCCCCTCTACTTTCTGAGGCTCTGGGGATTAAGCCTTCTTGACATTACCAGATGCCAGCTGGTCCTTGTGCTTTTGAACCTGTGGCAGCCTTCCTTGTAGCCTCTGCCACCTTCTCCATGGCTGATATCCATGCCTCCTTTTTCTTTAGCTTCCTTCACATCCTCTCTAAAGAGCCCCACCCCAAATCAGAATGATCTCAACCCCTTATCTTACCTTGATTCTGTCAACAAAGAAGGTCATATTTATGAGTCCTGGGGTTGGAACTTTTGGACATAGTTCTTTGGAAGGCACAGTTCAACCCATTGCTCAGCATAACTGAGTTAGCCCAACTTACATCTTTTACTTATGGAATATTAACGCAGTCTTTTATCTTGAGGAGGCCTAGTCTGTGCCCTTTGTCTGGTAGCAGTGGCCGTGCCTCTGCTTACATGAATCTTTTCCCTCTTTTGCCCAGCCTTGACCCAGGATTGTACCTGGCAGTGCTGATGGTACAGAGGGGAGAAGGAGACCCCCCCAAATGATGACTGGAGGGCAATCAGTGTTTTCTGAACATAGAGTCATGACTTTGGCTGATCCTGCAAAGTGGTGGGTTTTTTGGGGGAAGGGGAATGCTGTGTCTGAATGGGGCTGAGTTAATCTGCAGGAACTCCCCAGGGCCCTGCAATTAGGCCTTGGGCATCTTGAGGCCAGGACTGGGCAGCAGTAAACTGTGCCCTGAAGCAGTTGCTGCTGTATTATTCATGGGGCCTCTTGCATTATAGATGGGGAACAGAGCAGAACTCTAAGCTTGGCTAGTCCGTGCCCTGCAGCTATGGTTGAGACTCTTCTGTTGAGCACTGATTGCATGAGAGAACTACAATGTCCAGCTCAGAACTGGGACTTTCGTGTCTCTGTCTTTTGCCAACATAATTTAGTCTGGACGTAAAGGTGGTTGTGGTTTGAATCCATGGGACATGCAGGATGCTTCTGTTTGGAACTTTGGAACTTCAAAGCATTTTGCTAGGTGTGTCTTCCTAAGAGGAGGAACCCCCCTCCCCCTGCCCGGTTGCTATGCAGTTCCTAGCAGACCCTGGTGAACAGTAAGACACTAGCTCTTCAGGTACATCCCTTCTGCTGGACCAGACTATATAAGCAAAGCCTGGGACTGAAAGGATGGAAGAAGAGTATGAGCTGTTACAGAGCCAGCGCCTGGCAACATCTGTAGCACATTCCAGACAGCTCAGCTGTCTCTGCTGCTAGCCTCAGGACACTTTGGCATGATCTGCCTTTTGCGCCACTGAGATGCTGGTTTGTGCCCGCACAAGGAATCCAACAAGAGGATGGACTGTATTACACTCTATGTGGCTTGAGGCAACACCGCAAAAGCTCTCCACTAGTCTAGCTTTTTCAACACAGGCAAATAATTTGTAGCTTTATATCCATTTAATAATGAATGGCTGCATCTTGTCAAGTGAGCAGCTGGGGAAATCCAGACTGACCTGCTTCAGTTTGCACATCTTGAAACATCTGGATTCTCAGTGCCATTCAACGGGGTTACCAGGCCTCTCCACAGGTCTCTGCAAGGGGAGCACAGACCATTCCATTCCGAGACTGTCCTCTTTTACTTGGAATCAACACTGGTCTTGATCATCTGCTTTCCTAAGGATGTCCTCAGATGTCCCTGCCTTCTTTACCCTGTTCCCTTGTGAAGGTCAAACAAAGTCATCTGTGTAGGACGCTATGACAAGAATAGTACAAATGCTATTGCACTTCATTCTCTTCATGTGTGCATTTGTGTGGATACAAGCACACATGAATTGCATGTGAATGTGGAGCCCAGAGTTGGCCTGTCATTTCCCAGGTATAATTTACCTTGTTCTGTGGGCTAGGTTCTCTTCTTTGTCTGGGACTCACTAATCACTAATTAAGCTCCAAAGATTCTGGTTTAGCCACCCCAGCGCTAAGATTCTGAGTGCTCACCACTGTACCTGACCTTTGCATAGGGACCTAGGGCCCAAACAGAGGTCCTCATGATTGCGCAAGACGTCCTACCCCAGCTGACCCATGTTCACACACCCACACTGCACTCTCATCTATTTCTCCTTTACAGTTTTCTCTCCTCTGTCTCATCTCCCAGCTAGAGAGGCATCTGACATAGCTCCATGTCCGGGTCTTCCAAGGCTTCCTGACTGACCCTTCCCTTTCCTTCTCCAGGACCTGGTCTCTCCCTTCCCTGCCCTGACTTTCGTTCCCGCTGGGCTCCTTCCATCTTCCCCTGTCTCCTCGTGCTCTCTCCTCTGCTTCCGGCCTAGCCTTTCCTCTGCTGGTTCTTTCCCGCCCTCTGGAGACCGACAGCCCCTCTTTTGTACTGCCTTTTCTTCCTCTTCACGTTTCCTCTCCTCTGCCTTCTACTCTTTCCTTTTCTTCTTCTCCAGCAAAACATCAAAGCATAACTTGCTGCTTTTGTGCTATCTGCAGAACGCTTGCTGTCCCTCTCCCCAGATCTTGTCATTGTGTTCCAAGGCCTCATGTTTACATGGCGGGCCAGGAAGACCTGGGGCAGAGTCCCCAGGATCCTCTCAAGTGAAGGTAGAAGGTGAGGTAATGTCTACTTTTATAACAGCCCACAAACATTGTTTGTCCTTTCCACTCTTCTCCTCTGAGGGGCAGTGGGGCCTTCCAGAAACTGCATGGCTGTTTTGATGACCAACGGAATTTGTGGTAATGTACTGTGGTGCTGTACATACTCTTCGGCTTCAATTTTTTTATTCATTTATTTTAAAATATTTTAAACTTAAAATATAATTACATCACAACACTTGTTACTTATACCTATGTATGTACAAATATATAGATATAACCTGCCGAGTCCATTTTTGTGCATGTCTATGATTTCAGGACCAACCACTCTATATTAGATAAACAATTAGGGAGGAGGCTCATCCCTAGGAGAGGCTAATTCTCCCTCTCTCTTAATCGTCATTAATTCTCTGCCATTCTTGGTCTTGGGATTAGAACTGATGTGATGTCTCCATTTTTGCTTTAGCATTTATATTGCTATTGTCATTGTTCAGGTCTTCTTAGGCAGCCATTTATAGGATACATAACCTCACTGCATACTTCCTGGTTCTCTGGTTATTACAGTAGTTTTTCCACCTCTTCTTCAATGGGCCTTAGGTGTAGGACTCATGTTGTTTATGTGTCTGTTGGGTTTGGCTCTTCTTGATCCATTGACTTCTGCATCATGTCTAGCTGTGGTTTTCTGTAATGGTCTTTGTTTGTTGTAAAGAGCAGCTTTTTTTGATGAGGAATGAGAGCTCTACTTATCTGTTGGTATAAGGATAAGCTTTAGCATGTAGCTAGAAATTAGACTGGTCTAGTAAAGTAAGGGTAGTAGGTTCCCTTCTGTGATCTGTGGCTTCCCTAGACCCAGGGAGTTGTCTAGGTTTCTTGTACTAGGCAGGATTCTTCTGTATGGTGGGTCTTAAGTCCAATGAGACAGCTGCTGATTACCTCCAACATGAGTGCCACTATTGCAGCTTTAGGGATATCATGCCATGCAGATCATTGTTGTGACTGATAGGCTGTATAGGATTATTGATTGATTTTTCTCCTCTGGTAACTTGCATAGAACTTTTTGGTATTATGTAAGATAGATTGCATGAAGAAGGCTTTCAGGCTAGGGTCATGGTTCTCAACCTTCTTGATGCTGAGACCCTTTGGCACAGTTCCTCATGTTGTGGTGACCCCAACCATAAACTTATTTCATTGTACTTCATAATTGTACTTTTGTTGCTATTATGAGTTGCGATAAAATTATCTGATTGCAAGATATTTGATATGTGGCCCCCAAAGGGGTCATGGCCCACAGGTTGAGAGTCACAGGGCTAGATCTGTCTCTAATAATCCAAGTCCTGGGTCTCAACTATGTGATGTCTTCCCCAGAAGGGGCTTTCCTTCAGTCTCTGAGGGGCAACCAAGGGCAACAGTAAGAGTCTGTATTATTTTGTGATTCCCTGACCAACAATTCTAATGGAATTTCTCATGCCTGTTACTGGGGTTTTTGCCACACAGTCTGTAGCTTTTGTAGGGAGTATTATCAGCACAGGTGACATAACTTCACTTCATATACATTATTATTTTAGGTAGATGTAAAATGATATGAAGAAAAACACGGAACAGTCCCATCTAAATCAAGAATAAGAGGACTGCCCACTCTCCCCACTCCCTTCCAATAGAGTACTCAGAGCACTAGCTGGAGTAATAAGGCAAGAGGAAGAAATTAAGGGGATACAAATAGTAAAAGAAGAATTATCCCTATTTGCAGATGATATGATCTATATAATAGGTCCCCCAAATTCCACCAGGAAACTTCAATTTGCAGCAAAAATAATTTCAGCAAAGTGACAATATGAAAAATCAACTTATAAAAATTAGTAGCCTTTCTATATACCAACACCATATATGCTGAGAAAAAGGTAATAACACATTCAAATTTGCAATATTCTCAGACAGCAAAATGTCTTGAACTTAACCCAACCAAGGAGGTGAAATAACTCTTCAATGAAAACTTCCAGTTTCCAAAGAAATGAGAATACTAGAAGATGGAAAAATACCCTCTGATCATGTCTCACTAAAGTTACCAAAAAACAGTGCACAGTCTCTGTGCAATCCCAAATCAAATATCAATAGCATTTTTCACAAGAATAGAAAAAAATTCTGAAATTTACATAAACTCAGAAAAGATCCTGGGTTGCCAAAGCTCTTCCAAACAAAATGAACAATACTGAAGGGATGGCTATTGCAAATTACAAGGTATATTATAGAGCTATCGTAATAAAAACAGCATGGAACTAGAATCAAAACAGACATGTAGATTAATAAAGCAAAATAGATGACTCAAGTATGAGTACTCATATCTGTATCCATCTGATATTTGACAAAGAGCCCCAAAACATACATTGGAGAAAAGACAGCATCTTTAACAAATGGTACTGGGAAAATATCCAGTCTACATGCAGAGAAATGAATTTATACCCATATCTACTACCCTGCAGATCCTCCAAGAGGATCAGGGGCCTGAGATTTGAAACCTGAAATGTTAAAGCTGCTAGAAAAAAATTAGGCAGAACCCTACAAGATACAGGTTTTCTTTTTTCCTTCCTTCCTCCCTTCCTCCCTTCCTCTCTCCTTCCCTTTCTCCCTCCCTCCCTCCGTCTCTCCATCCTTCCCTCCCTCCCTTCTTTCCTTCTTTCCTTTCTTCTCTTTCTTTTTCTTTTTTTGGACTCCATTAGTTAGTCTTGGAATTAAGGCCAACAATTAACAATAGGCTCTCATAACACCCCTCCCAAACCTTCTGTGTGGACCAAGAAGGAGCCCATAGAGAGGGAGATAATCTTTGCCAGCTGTATATCTGTCTATATATCTGTCAGAGGATTTGTATCTACCATATACAAAGAACACGATTTAAAAACAACACAGTCAAGAAGATAAATAACCCAATTAAAAATGGGCTATGAATCTGAACAGAGTTTTCAACAGTAGAAAAAATGGCTAATAAATATCTCAAAAGGTGTTTTTCATTCTTAGCAATCAGGGAAATAAAAATTAAAACAACACTGAGATTTCATCTCACCTGTCAAAATTGGCTGTTTCAATTTCTAACATCGTAAGTAATGAGAGATAAAACCCACATGCCCAAACGCTATCGGAGACACGCAGGAAATGTGTTCTGTCAGGAGAACAGAAGTTCAGGAACACAGACTCTACCAGCCAGCCTAGCTGATACCCGTGTTCATGAGTTTGAGAAGATAGTCCCTCAGGAGTGGCGTAGCCCCACTCCAGAGCACTGGGTCTGAATTCTAGCATTGCATTGGCTGGTTTCTTCAAGAAATGCACAAACTGTACAGCTGTACATGGTGACTCCGTGCTTATAAAACATTGTCACTGGTGGCCTAGTGGTTTCTTTTCTTTTCTTTTGGTTTTTTTGAGACAGGGTTTCTCTGTGGCTTTGGAGCCTGCGCTGGAACTAGCTCTTGTAGCCCAGGCTGGTCTCGAACCCACAAAGATACGCCTGCCTCTACCTCCCAAGTGCTGGGATTAAAGGCATGTGCCACCACCGCCCGGCAGCCTAGTGGTTTCTTCACCTCTCTGTGGACAAACTCCAAACTCCCCAACGGGCTGGCAAAGCCCCTCTACCACTGACTTCTCTTTCCACTTCAGGTGCTCCCTGGACATGACCTCTGTGCCCTGCTGATCTTTGCTTTCCTTGATTGCTTCCCTCTACCTCTTCTCTTAGTCTTCTTGGCAAGAGCCCCAGAAGTCAGGGGAGTCCCATGGGTGGGCCCCTGGGCTCCACAGCATTGGCCCAGGAAAGAGGCCATGGGAAGTATACAGACAGGTTTGTGTGATGGCTGGAGCATGGAGTGTGTATCCTAACTCCTGTTAGTTATTTTTCCCATTGATGTGGTCAAATAACCAACAAAAGCACCTTAAAGTGGAGTCTATACGGCCTCATGGTGGTTTGGGGGTAAATTCCATCACAGTGGGGAGTTACCATGAAAGGAGCACAAGATGGCCAGTCACGTTGCGTCCACAGTTAGGAAACTGAGACAGGTGATGGAGCTCAGCTTGCGTTCCCATTTTAACTCAGTTCAGGTCCTCTTAGTCCACCACATTCAGGACAGGTCCCCATTTTGTTGATGCTCCTCTACATCCAGTGTCTCCGTGGTGTTTATAAATTCTGTCATCAAGTTGGCAGAGAAGATTACCCATTCCACCCTTCAGTCCACATTATTAGATGGACTTTCTTGTTTGTGTGGGGACGATACTACCTGCCTCTTAAGATGGCTGTGAGAAGAGATGCCCAGTAAAGGTTGGGTCTTTTCCCTTTCCTTTTTTTTTCTAAAAGACCCTGACGAATGAGAAGTCATGGATGCTCACAGGCTAAGAGGATGATAAGCTGTGTGGCTGTACATGCTACCTGTGCTGTCCTAGTCACCAGGAACAGAGTTCCTCTCTCTGTCCCCTCCACCCGCCACCCTTTTCCTGCGTGCTGACAAATGCTGACGCGTGCTTAACTATTTTAGAATTTGCCAGTTGTCAAAAATACCCCGTGCTTAAAAAATATTCAGTGACCCAAGTGCCTTTCCTCCAGGTGCCAACAGATCGATCCCCTCAATAGCCCAGAGAGAGAATCATGTTCCCCTAATGGCCCCGGCATTCAGATTCAGCCTGCGCACTTTGAGAGTTTGGGGGATTGATTAGCACTGTCCATCACTCTCCTAATAACCCAATAGAGGAGGCACCTGCCTTGTTCTAAGGCACAAGGGGACTCTGCGGAGAACAAGGGCTCGGGACTTGACTCTTTTCCTCTCAGCCATTCTTCTTCCCCAGACTGAATGCTCCCAGAGGACAAGGACTGCCTTATTCATCTCTCTATTAACAGCATTCAACCACGGCCAGATACAGAGCAGGTGCTCATTAAGGAATCATTGAATTCATGAAGGGATAAAGCCGGTCCCAAGATGGGCTTGGGATATGTCTTGGAAATAGCTAACTACCTATTCCCCCAGCGAAAATGTGTCTGGGGATCCATCTTAGGTACCGTGATTGCAATGGTGCACAAAATAGGTTATATCTCTGGCCTCGGTAGAGCTTAATTTTTTATCTGGGAATACAGAAAAACAAACTAATATGAATATTTAAAGTGTTATGAAATAGTAATAAATCATAGACAGGTAAATGCAGCCGGCGAGGGGCTGGACATTAATAGGACAGGGCTGTGGTAGCTTTGATATGATGGTGGTCAGAGAACGCCCTACAGTTTCTTAGTGAAGTGAGGGGAACCAGTCTTGCAGATATGTTGGGAGAGAGTTTCGCTGGCAGGTAAGACAGCAAGGGCAAAAGCCCCGAAGCAGGTCCAAACTGGTCACATTAGTGAGCTTACACATATGAAGATCAGTGTGGCTGGATAGGGACAGGTGTTGGGCAGGAGGTGGCATGGCTGGATAGGGGTAGGGATGAGGCAGAGGTGACCTCCCAGGATGATGGAGAAGTATAGGTAGAGTATGACTTTCCAGATGACATCAGGAAGGTGACAGAGAAACCCAGGTTTCAAAGGGCTTTTAATTTCAACAAAATGGGAAGCCGTGGGGAGGTTGTAAGAAGATGAGCATCTCAGCTTAACACATGTAAAAGGATCTCTACATCCAGTGATTTGCATGGGGCAAAAACTGTATTCTCTGTGAAATTGTTACTTTTGAAACTAAGTGCATGGGCTTAATGCTTTTTATCCATTATTTGTTGTTTTTATTGCATCTTTTGTGACCTCATTTAACTTCCTTTCCTTTACTATTATTATTATTTTATTTTATTTTGTGTGTGTGTATGTGTGTGTGTGTGAGAGAGAGAGAGAGAGAGACACAGAGACAGAGACAGAGAGAAAGAGCGAGAGAGAGAGAGCAGGCATGAGTATGTGTATATATAGAGAGGGGGGGCATGAATATGTGTATGTATGTGGGCATCAGCGTGTGTGAGGAAGTGTGGGCACCCGCCTGTGGAGTACAGAGGCTGCTGTTCCCTGTTTTCCTTGGTTGAGTTTGGAGCTCACCAGTGCCAGCTATTCTGACTAATGAGTTTGTTCCAGGAATCCGGTGTTTCTACCTCCCGAGTGCTGGAATTGCAGTTTGGCCACCATGTTCTCTTGGCATTTACAGCATTTTTATAGGTGCAGGGGTGTGTGTCACAATTTCCATCCTCATGCTTGAATGTCAAGCACTTTATTAGCTAAGCTACCCCCCAAGTCCCTTTCCTTTATTAATTTTTAAATTATTTTATTGGTATATATTCATTGTACATAGTGATGGGTTCCATTAAGATAATTTATTTCAAGTGTAACATGTGAGTGACCATATTTATTCCCAGATGCCCTCTTTCTCCATGTTTCTCCAGCTAGTTTCTTACTCCCCTCCTTCTCCCTCTCCCTCTCCCTTCCTTCCCTTCATTCCTTTCCTTTCCTCCCTTCCTTTCCCTTCCCTTCCCTCCCCTCCCTCCTTCCATCTTTCTCTCCCTCCAGTTCCTCTTCTACTTTCAAGTCTATCTCTGTCTTGTCTCTCTCATGTGCAGTCTATGATCAATGGATGAGAGGAAACATGGTATTGTCTATCCAAGTCTGGCTCATTTCATGGAGGAGCAGCAGGCGCCCGCTGGCCTCAGCCTTGGGAGGGAGCTGGGTCATCCACCGTTCAGGGATTCCTTCCCCTCTCTTCTTGCCCACAGGAGACTGGAGCAGAACTTCTTCAACTGCAGCTGTGACATCCGCTGGATGCAGCTGTGGCAGGAGCAGGGGGAGGCCCGGCTGGACAGCCAGAGTCTTTACTGCATCAGTGCCGATGGCTCCCAACTCCCTCTCTTCCGCATGAACATCAGTCAGTGCGGTGAGTGAGCCGCAGCCCTGTCTCATCTGGCCAGCATCCTGCACACCCCAGAGAGTGGGCTGGGACTGTCAGGGTCTCCTTCCCAGCCCTTTCCAGTCTTGTCTTCAGCAGTGGGTGCAGATCGGACTGACCTTTCCCCTTCTTGATCATCCTATCTTGAGCCAGCCGTGGGAAAGCTAGTCTTGGAGTAGGAATGCCGAAAGGAGTCGTGTGCTATTCGCAGCAGATAAGATTCCCTTTCTCTCTGAGTCACCTGTCAATCAAACATGAAGGAACATGTCTTAGTGTG
Organism: Dicrostonyx torquatus; assembly: GCA_028555095.1. Lineage (NCBI taxonomy): Eukaryota > Metazoa > Chordata > Mammalia > Rodentia > Cricetidae > Dicrostonyx > Dicrostonyx torquatus. Next base: position 1,853,122 of record JAQHUG010000250.1, on the reverse strand, counting down.
CAGCCTCTGGCATTCCTGTACCAGGAGCTTCCAGGCTGTTTTCTAGATCAGCTTCTATGCCCAGCCAGATGCTAGAGGATAGAATCTCTAGTGCCCGTGGGAACGTGACACACACCAGCTGCTGAGACTTAGTACTCATGGTTGCTAGAACAGCATTCCATGGACAGGTGCACCACTCACACCCATGATGTAGGAGCATCCCACTGTGTGTGTCTCCGTTCTGAAGTCTGCAGAGGAGGGGCTGTGAATCAGCTGGAGCTTACAGTCATCACTTTTCACGTTGATCCAGCAAAAGCAATTTTAAGAGGGAAGAGTTTATTTTGGCCCACAGTTTGAGGGTACAGCCCACCACGATGAGGAAGTCATGGCTGTGTGAGGGGAACTTGAGGCAGTTGGCCACTTTGTGCCTGTAGTTGGGAAGCAGAGAGAGAGAGAGATGAATGGGGGCGCTCAGCTCGCTTCTGCCTTTTTATTTAGTTCAGGCCCCAGCCCATAGTATGGTGTCTTCCCACCTCAGTTAACCTAATCTAGATATTCCCTCAGGCATGCTCAGTGGTGTCTCTAGGTGATCCTCGAGCCTGTCAAATTGGTAGTAGCCGCCACAAAGTTACACCCATCACATGAGTTCAAGCAAGTTGCACTAGAGTTGCCATGGGGCAAGGCCACAAGTGCCCAGAGGCAGAGCTCTGCTGTGTACCATTCTCTAGCTTCTTACCTCCCTCTTCTCTCTGTCCTCCCAGATCTCCCTGAGATCAGCGTGAGCCATGTCAACTTGACAGTCCGAGAAGGAGACAATGCTGTGATCACTTGCAATGGCTCTGGTTCTCCCTTGCCTGACGTGGACTGGATAGTCACTGGGCTGCAGTCCATCAACACCCACCAGGTAGGTCCCCTCTGACCAGGCATGTCAAGAGTTGGGGACTGAGTATCCCTTAGTTATAAAGAAGATGGAGAAATTAGGATCCAAACACACAGGCTCAGATTCTGTCAAGATGGCATGATTTCTTGTCATTTCCATTGTTGCTGCCGCACTCAACTCTCTGTGCTTTGGTTTCTTCTTTTGCAAAAAAGACCCAACTTTGCCACTTACCACCCAGTATGATACGAGGATCAACTGAATTACAAAGAATCTGGAGCATGGTCTGTGTGCTTTCGCTAGCTAGACTTCATTTGCCTTTTACTCGGTTTCCGGAGGTATTAGGGGTTAGGAAAGGAAGCCATCTTTGTATAAATGGTTTGACGACTATCTTCTGATTGGGATTTTCAGACCAATCTGAACTGGACTAATGTACACGCCATCAACTTGACCCTGGTGAACGTGACGAGCGAGGACAACGGCTTCACCCTGACGTGCATTGCGGAGAACGTGGTGGGCATGAGCAATGCCAGCGTTGCTCTCACTGTCTACTGTAAGTGTATGCCATCATGGACGCCAGAGAGGTACCAGGAGGAGGCTGGGAATGGGGCAGGTCCATGGCTAGAGCTGATCTAGAGGCCCTGACCCTGGCCTTTCAACAAGGGCAGAAAGGCCGTCCTAAGGCAAAACTGAAAAATAAGCTCTTGGGGAAAAAAAAAAACCAAGAATTTCCTTGTCCCTCAGTGGATGGTATACCTCTGCAATTCAGTTCCATTTTCCAGAATCTCTTAAGTTGGTCCATTCTACCTTTGGCATCCCTGAAAGGACTCAGGAGGGAAGCTCCAGCTAAGATAGATCCCAGGAGCTTAGCTAAAGACAGGTGGCTCTTCCCTTCTATTGGCTGGTGGTGGGAGCTCTGCTTCACCCAACCGCCATAGGGCAGGGTGAGAAGTGGGATCCCCATCCTGCTTCCTAGAAGGTTTCTTCAGTCTGTCGGGGACACCCTATCCTCGAGATCAGCTTGCTTTTCCCCACAGACCCTCCACGCGTGGTGAGCCTGGTGGAGCCCGAGGTACGTCTGGAGCATTGCATTGAGTTTGTGGTGCGTGGCAACCCAACCCCCACGCTGCACTGGCTGTACAATGGGCAGCCCCTGAGGGAGTCCAAGATCATTCACATGGACTACTACCAGGAGGGTGAGGTCTCCGAGGGCTGCCTGCTCTTCAACAAGCCCACCCACTACAACAATGGCAACTATACCCTCATTGCTAAGAATGCCCTGGGCACAGCCAACCAGACCATCAATGGCCACTTCCTGAAGGAGCCCTTTCCAGGTGAGGCACATGCACCTTTCTTCTGGGAGTTGGGGGTGTGTAGTTTGAAAGAATAGATAGCACTGATAATCACAGTCACCTACATAACCGAGCTCACATTGGGACAGGGATAGCCAGCACCCATACCTTGTACTAGCCAGCATAGCCTCCCATGGCTACCACAGTAACCTCCAGGATTCTCTTCAAAAACCTGCTGTTCATATAAAGATGTCCTGTACTATAGTAGGTAAATCAGGTATAAATTAGAGATGGATGATGCGGTACAGAATCCTGACCTGGTATTTTACTTACCTGAGCGTGGTATGCCGGACTCTCCAGTGTGCTTATATGAAACTTCAACTTTCTCATCTGTGAAACAGACACAAGTTCAAGCACACTGCTTCGCTAGGACTTTCATGAGTTTTGAACGAGTTAAGATGTAAGCCTGGCATATGGTAATAACTCAGTGATTCTCCACCGCAATGAACTTCAGAGTTGGTCCAAGTCGACCTCACATTTAGCAGACTGCTGTCTCAAACCTCAGCCAGCTGTTCAGCAGTAAGGCTTGCCTTGGAACTGGCCTCCAGGGCTGGGTTCTTTTCTGCTCTTGTTCCATGGTAACTTGGTGGGGAAGTAGATGATGCTCTCAGTTGCTGATGGTGCAAACGTCACCCCGGCTAGAGCTAATAGTTGTAATGGAAGATCTCTGAACTCGGGGAGGTGTTCTGCCCCTTTCCGTCTGTCCAAACTTTTTCCTGAAGTTGGAGAGGAAGAAAAGTCCAAAAGGGCCTAAAGAAAGTGGCTGATTGTAACATTTATTGGTGGGTTGTACACCCACCAATGTGTACAACCTGCCCATGTGGTTGTGTTTCTTTGCTGACTTGAGATTTGTGCTGGGTCAGGCTAGGTGACTTCCTGATGGTTAGTTCTCATAAGTGAGAGGTTCTAAAGGGACAATAGGTAGTATAGGGGCTGATATCACACACTTTCAAAATGGGGAGGCAGCAAAATCTAGCACCATGCAACATCTGTCTGGAGGAATGCGAATTCACAGTTACAAATAACTACAGGGCATTTGTTTGGGGCCCCACAAGTGCCACTGGAGACATGAGGCTGCATGTCATCCTAAATGTTTGTCATTGAGATCCAGGGAATGATGGAGCTATTCTCAGAAAAGGTTAAGAATCTGTGGATATTTGAAACCCTAGCAGTACCTAGGCCCTGACCCACCCAAGTGTGCTCATAAAACCTCAAGATGTTTCCCATCCTGGACCACAATGGGCTCTCCTTTGGTTAGAAGAAGAGTCCTGGCCTGCAATGTGGCATCAGTGGCTTTTGAATGGGCTCTCATGGCCCATAAAGTTGTTGACATAAAGAGCTAGTTTGCCCCCTATTACTCATCTGCATCCCTTCTCCATGACGGATTGAGTTCAGCAGTGTTTCTGTTTCCAAATGGAAGCTCTTGGGACATGGAGAGAGCTCTGGAATATTAAAAAGGGAGGTGAGCCACTCTGAGCTCCTTCCTGCAGGAATTATTCTAAGTGTTACAGGGCAGCAGGGGCAACTGGTGATGTTATGGGGGTAGCCTTCCTTTTACCCTCTCTTCTTCCTGGAGAAAACAGTATCTCAGTATCCTCCAGCATGTAGACATGGCCTCTGTACTTACAGGTATATGCACCATAGTTGGCTGCTGATGCACCTCAGGCTTGGTTACCAAGGTTCCTAGACAAGCAGAGTCAGAATCAGCTGGGAATGAGTTAAAATTCAAATTCTCAAGCTTCTCTAGTTCTCTTGACTCAGAGGCTCTGGGGGTGAGCATTGGAGAGATGGATAGTCACTTCCTCCGGTGACTTTGACCATCCCTCCTCTGCAATCAGTTACCATTAGCAATTGTTGGCAACTCAGCCCAGGAGGAGGGAAGGAGCAGGGATGGACCCTCCCCTCCCCCCCAGAGAAGCTGCAAAAAGAAAGCAGCATACCTGAGACCCTTCCTCAGTCCTGTCCATATTTCAGGATGGGCCCCACTGTGGGGAAGTTTGCTTGTTTTATGAACCTTTGTTCATAAAAAAAGGAATTGATGGATTATGAAAGGCCAGTGGTAGAAACAATGGGCCAGCCATGTCAAGCGACAAGATATCAATGTTCAGAAGAGTAAATTATCTGGAGGAGCAGGCAGGGATAACTTGCAACCCCCTCAGCTCAACCTTATGCCGGCTCGGTGCTGGCTGCAAAGGCAATCTGTAGATCCCACTCTTCTTTGTTGGCCTGAGAGCATTAAGGCATCTTATTTATCACAATAAGATGTATGTCATCTCTCTCACTCCCGAGCAGCCAAGTGCTACGGTTAAGAGCCAGATCTCTGAAGCTGGACAGATTTAGGTACAAGCTCCATCTGTGATTCTTCCAGATAGGTAGCCCAGGATGCTAGGCCGCATACCTGAGACCCTTCCTCAGCACTCTGGGTTTTGGGAAAAGTGGCAACTGCTCCATGTCTTCACTTCTTTGCCTGTGAATGGAAATGATCAACTTGCCTAGGTTGCGTTGAAGAGCAAAGGAAGTTCGTTCTGTCCACTAAGTGCTTAGCAGTGCACTTGAACATAGAAAACACTTAATGGCTGTTGGCACTTGTTCTGGTTCCCTGGGGAGTTCCAGACCAGTAGCCGTTCTTGGTCCAGGTAGGAAATTCTAGTAGGTAGTCCCAGAGAAGGTTGGTGTTGTGACTGTGGGCCAGCGACGCCAGAGTTCAGGTGTTGACACAATTGCGTGTAAGCTGTGACCTCAGACAAACTGCTTAACTTGCTTCTCCCTCAAAAGTTGTGATGGGGGTCTCTGGGGAGGACTTGGTGATTCAGGTCTCTTGCTGTTCTTTCAGAGGACCTGGCCAGTGCCCAGCACTCACATCACATGTCTCAAAAGCCACCTGGGTGGGACCTGATGACCTTTCACAGCCTCCATGACCACCTAGGTACACTTAAATAAGCCTGATAAAAATAGATCTTGTTTTTTTTTTAAAAAATGTTTTGGCAAGGGACTGGAGAAATTGCTCTGCAGGTAACAGCTCTTGCTCTACAAGCACAAGGGCCTGTGCTTGAATCCCTGGAACTCTGTGCATGGCTGTAACCCCAGCACCAGGGGAGCCGGGACATGACAGACTGATCCTGATCCATGAGCTACCTAGCTTCCACATACATACACATAGCTGTGCACATAGACAAGTCATATGTACATGCACATGCATTCTCTCTCTCTCTCTCTCTCTCTCTCTCTCTCTCTCTCTCTCTCTCTCTCTCTCTCACACACACACACACACACACACACACACAATTGTGACGAGTTCTTAGAGAGTTATTGTCTGGGACTGTTGGAAGCATATGTATCCATCTACTGCCCAGGCCTGATCCTGCTGGTTCTATCCTTGTCCTAGCCTGTGGTAGGAGTCAGAAGAAGGACAATTCCTAGTATTGTTTTGTTTGTTTGTTTGTTCACCCCCCCCCACAAATAAATGTGTGAATTCCTGCTAAGGGTAGAAAGCAGCCAACATGTCTTCCTGTTCTGAAGCTCACACGCTGCCTGCATGTATGTGTGCGGCCTGGATCCAGCAAAGGACTTGGTGATTTATGCTCAAAATCATAGACTGATTTCGAGATTACAGGGTTCAGACACTTGGCCAAAATATTTGGCTGCTGGAAAAATATTTTTTAATAAATGGGAGCCTTCTGAGAGATATAAAATAAATGGATACTGTTGATTAATCTGGCTCGTCTCTCTTTCATGCTCCAAAGCCTATGCTAAAGCCCCGTTTCCTCCATTATCCCCCAAGCCAGATCTTCCCCACAATTACACAGAACAGGAAACAAAAATCCAGCCAAACAACAGTTATTGAAAATGGGACTTTTTTTTGATGGACTTCACAGAAGCTGACCTTTTCCTTGCAAACAGTCAATCAAATCCTAGTTCATATTTAGTGGCCTGGTGGCTACAGTTCCTAAGAGGACTTGACCAAGGTCTGGTAAGTGGAGGACCACAGTGATGAATGAGTGAAATAGCTAATGAGCCAGCCAGTGAAGGCTTTATTCTCGCATTTCAGGGCCTGGCAGGCTTGCGACAGGGGGTTGGTGTTGCGGGGCATGGCTTCCAGAGGCTTTACCAACATCCTTATTGCCTGAGAAGTCAGGCAAATTCTCAGAGCTGGGGACATTGCTCAGCAGTAGAGCACCTGTTCAGAATGCATCAGCGTGGAGCTGGAGGTGTGGCTCAGTGGTGGAGGGTTTGCTTGGTATGCACCAGGGCCTAGTGACATGGTTTGGTGTTGGAGCACTTGCCTGTGTGGGGCCCTGAATTCCATCTTCAGCAACACAGACCCTCTCTTAAGATGCAGGAAGATCTTCTGAACCAGAAACTCTGGGTTGAGGACTACCAGTCCTGATTTGATTTCACTCCACTTGGAAATAACTTGAGCTCTAAGAAAGGTCAAAATTATAAAACATTGCCAAAAAACTTTCTTCTACTTTTCACTGGGCCTCCACAATGCCATGGAGTATTTCCTCTCCCCCTTTTGGTCCATCCTGTTGAAGAATGCAGGATGTTGATATGGCTTATCAGAGGTGAGGCCAACTTTAGCATTTGGTCAAGACGCTGTTTGCGGGAGTCCTCAACTGCACAGTGACTTATTTCACCCTTAGTTAATCAGAATAAGGATCTGAGGAGACACAAATAGCTTGTTTCTCACTGTCTTTCCATATAGCAGTTTCAACATTCATTGATGGTTCTTGCCTGAGCAATTATCACTGTAGCATTTACCAGATGAGGATGGTTTCTGTCTTCATCCTTCCCTATATTAGCTGGGATCACTGTGAAGATTTATTAGCTTCTTCCACGCATTTGCTCAGCTATACATTTGTGTATATAAAGGACTTGTGGGTGTTTTCTATAATTCATGTATTTGTTGTCTAGGTTTGCCATGATAAAGTGGTCTAGACTGGTTACCTTAAGTAGTAAAAGTCCAATTTATCACAGTGCAATCTCGAACACCCCACGACTCTGACTATTTTCTTACGCAGATTATCAAACATTTCAGCTGGGCATCACTGCCTGCTTTCTCTTTCCAGGACCATGTATCTTTAAGCACGTCCTTGTTTTCTGGTGCTGCAAGCTACCCAAAGCACATTTTTAATTTTCCTGTCCCAGATATGAAATAGTCCATTCTTTGAAGAAGTTCTCTTTCCTTCCGGTGGAGGATGGTGCCACTCACCTTCCGATGATTCGTTCTGTCATGTGCTTAAGTTTGAGCAGCGTTGGAGAGTGCTGAAGAGCCCAGTCTGAGATTTGAATCCACTCCAATTGCTTTCTAGATGAATGGTATTCAATTAGTTCATCTCTGTAACTCTGCAATTCATCTTTTAGGAGATTATAAAGGTTTGAAGGACATAGTACCTGACGCACTGAGCACAGCTCCTGGCTCATAATTAAGGCCCATTTAAGGATTTTCTTTCATTATTGGGAGAACCATTTCTCTAGGTCAGAGTTCAGGCAACACACGTCCATATGGATGATAAGAAGATCCCAGGGGGTGGGGCATCTCCCAGACTTCTCAGTGACCTCACAGCCTTGCCCACACATCCTGAGGGAAAGAAGTCCACTCTAGGAGTCATGGCTGAAGCTGCTCCTCCAGCACCGGCTCCAGTGTTCTAGTGCCTGAAAGAGGGATGGACCAGCTGGGGACAGAATGGGGCTAGGGCCTCAAGCCCTCTGCCTTGCAGTGAAACTAGCCTGGTTGTTAGCTCGCAGGTGGACTTCCTTCTCTGAGACCAGGAGCTGCATCTGTCGAGCCTCCATTTGGGGAGAGGTTGAGGTCGTGCACTGGTTGGAGAGTGTGACTTAGGAAGGATTTCTAGGTGGCCCTTGCTGTGGGAATGGGGGATGGTGGTAAGAGGAAGAGGTCCCAGCTAGTAGGTTGCCTTCCTATACAACCCTGGATCTTTTGTTATTATTCTATTTGTTAATTGCATCTTTGTTCTTTTCTTCCCTCCAGAGAGCACAGATTTCTTTGACTTTGGTAAGTGTGCTTGGCTTTGGGTTTGAAACATTTGTGTCCTGATAGTTTGGTGACTGTTAAATACAGACTGCCCTCTTGCCTAGTCCGTGTTTCCAGTCCCTTGGCAGTTGAGGGTGTTAGTACATTACGAAAAGGAAGAAATCCCAGGCGCACTTGGACAGTTGCCCTGGACCACAGTTTCTCCTAGACAACTAGCAACCACCTTGTTCTGTAATGGGATTCAATACAAGGTTGGGTAGTTGCAGAACTGTGCACCTTGACCCCACTCGGTGTTTTCTAAGGCAGGACCTCATTGCAAACTTCTCTGCCTGACTGAAAAGGGTCAGCAGCAGGTGAAGAACAGCTTTCAGGGCCCTCATTGATCGTCTCAGTTGTTGTGAAGCCTGAGAACTTGCCAGTGTTTCTCACCTGCCTTTGGCCAGAACCTACGGTGGGTAGAGCTGTGGTTTCTCAGGGGCTCACATATCCTTGAATGGCATCACTAGGGCTCAGTTTATAATAGACTTGAGGGCAGGGCTGGACAGTCCTTGAAGGAGTTGGGGTTTCGCTTTCCTTTTGATTACTTCCCCGTGGTGGGAGCAGCAGCAAGCATTGCCATTTCTGTCCAGTTTCAGGTCAGAGATAATAGAACAACCCTTATTTAGGAATATTCTGGCCCTCTGGTACAAGTGTAAGTTCCAAATGTGACTCCTTCACTTGTTCTTGGTCGTAAAAACTAAATCTCTTATAATCCCACAGGTGTCCCTTAAGAGAATTCAGGGCTGGAATTGTTTCTGGCAAGGAAGTGATTGTAGACAGAGGATGCCCCTCGGTGGTGTTTCCTGGTCCCTTGAATGTCGTTCCAAGTGCCACTGTGTTCTGAAATCAGTCTTAGGGGCATGGCTAGAGGGCTGTTCGCCAACAATAATGGCACTGGGACCTATCTCTTCTGCATGTATTGACTATTTGGGAACTTATTCTATTTGGATGCACATCTTCTTAGACCGAGATCTTAGACCGATGGGGGAGGGCCTTGGGCTTCCCATAGGACAGGGTATCCTGCACCATCTTAAGGAAGCAGGGGGAGGGCGGTGGGGTAGTGGGGGAGCGGGAGGGCCAGGAACAAGGGGAGTAAATGTAAATTTTTCTTTTAACAATAAAAAAAAAAGAAAAAAAAAGATGTGAGCCTGGATTTCACTGAGGGCTTCAAGTGAAAGTGGGAAGGAATGAGACAGGAAGGGGGAGCAAAAAGGGTGCCCTAAGCAAGGGGTAGCAATGTTAGTGATGGCTGCTGCCACTGTTAAAATCTCCCTACTTCCTGAGCTAGCCTGGATTCTAAACCATTCTCATCATTCCCGTCCTGTGCTTCAGGGTGCATGTTGCCCAGATTGTGGTGTGTTCTCTGGGCTAGGTCAGGAGGTGAGATAGAGGTTTGCATTCTTTGGAGTTTTGTTGTTTTGTTTTGTTTTTACCACTGAAGCATGACACAGGTAGCTCTGCCAGGGCTCACTCAGTTCCTGGGGGTGTCTGCTGAGCTAGGAGGGTGACTCTAGGGACCTGCTTCCCAAGGACAGGGCAGGCACGAGCCGGGGCTTCTACATAGTAAGCTAACTGCCCTCCTCTGCCCTGTCTTCTTTTCAGAGTCTGATGTGAGCCCCACACCCCCTGTCACTGTGACCCACAAACCAGAGGAAGACACTTTTGGGGTGAGTTACTTCCTGATCTAGAGGAAAATGCTGAAGGGTAGAGTCATTTTTGGACTTCATTTGAGGTGCTAACTTCCCCGCATGGTCTCTGACTTGGAGCAGTACCAATGGTAGAAAAAAAAAAGAAGCAGTGGGGAAAGCTTCCCTTTGAGATGGCTTAAACCGTCCATGTTTGATGAGTGTGTCTCATTGTTTGAAGAAGCCTTTGAGAGTCAGCTCCAAGACCCAGGGCTAGGAAGAGAACAGTTTGAAATTCCCAGTCTGCTACAAACCAGGCCCAGCAGGCGTGCAAGGCCTGCTGACTGGACAAACCTTCTGTAAAACTCCAAATTACTCAGAGCCTCTCCTTGGATAGGTTTTCCCGTGCCTGCCTCAGAGTCTGAGGCTTTACTGGGGAAGACGTAGAAAGGAGTCTGTTGATCCAGAACTCGTAGAAATGCTGTGTAAAGATTTCGGTGGAAAGATAATTTATTTGCTAGTTGAAACACTAGACAGAGGTTTCTCTCAGCTTGCTATTGCAGTTCTAGAATGACTTACAGGTAAGAGGGCTCAGTGTATTGAATCTGGGAACCTCCCCTTAACCAAGCTTATAAATTTATGTTTTTAAATATAAATTTAGAAGTTCTTTTAGGGTCTCATAAACCACGTTTAAAGACTTAACTCCAGGGCTGCCCAATAGTTTGACATCGTGACATGGCATTGCCACATGCAAAGGTGTCGCGGGCTGCACTGGGCACGTAGGTTTCAGGTTACACACACCTTAGTAGCTGAGGTGTTAGAGGGTCCTGTTCTGTTGAAACTTTTGTTTGTTCTCAGCGGGCACAGACATTACTTCCAAGGCTCGGAGGCTTCCTGTCACGGCTCCTGACTGTCTTTCTGTTTGGCTCCTTATAGGTATCCATAGCAGTCGGACTTGCTGCCTTTGCCTGCGTCCTTCTGGTGGTTCTCTTTATCATGATCAACAAATATGGTCGCCGATCCAAATTTGGAATGAAGGGTAAGGTGGCACTTTTTAGTTCCAAGAGTTCCATAGTGGAAGCCTAGCTCCTTTTCATCAAAAGATACTGATTTCACTTCCGTGTACTCTCTGAAGAAGCCTCTGCTCATTGGATCTCAGTAGCCGTGGTGGAGATCCCTATTTGTATCCTGTTTTGGGTAACTATGGACCAAAGACTATGTTGGTATCTATGGGAACCAAATATGGATGCTGGAAATGAAAAACTACTGGTTGCTCAGAGGGACTTGTATGATGGGGATGGGTTGAGCAGCAAGTTGGGTATGAGACAAATGACGATCCTTTTCATTAGTGGTGGTCTAAGGGATGCCACATTTGAGTGATTCTTTTTTCTCTTGTCTGTACTTGTCTTTGAAATCTCATTGTGACTTAGCCCAGTGGGATGGAGGGTGGTGAATTCTGGTATTGAAAAGCTGTCTGTGCTGCTGTAGCTCAGCACGTAGCTCTACACAGAGTCCTGGAATGGATGCCAAGAACAACACGGTTTCTAAATCTGCTGGCCAGCTTCCATGTCAAAGTACTCTACCCCATGATGGCAGAAGGGGAGTGCTGGGATGTGGTGTTCTACCCAAGCTCCTGTGAGGCATCTGGCACGAAAAAGGTTAACATGTTGAATTAGCACTTACCTGCCTGTTCTCAGAGATGGATATGGACCAATGATTTGGAAGAAACTGGGTGCTACCGGTTGGTTGTAGAATTGAAATCTGATTTTCAAGATGTCTTTCCAGCTGGGGTTGTTATGCATGGCTGATGTTGGCAGAGGTGGGTGGGGAGGGAGAGTTAAAGGTTACTTAAGCAACATCCATGCCGATGTTTGCTGGTGACTTATGAAACCCAGAAGGATGAGCTTCTAAGGCTTTGATACTAGAGGCTGGTTTTTGTGGTGGGAATTCTGACCTTGGGGCTCGGGGATTAAAACAGAAAACATGAATGAGGTTCACAGGAGCAGCAGTCCATAGATTCATATGCAAAAATAAATGTTTGAATGGCTACTCAGTGAAGGGTCAAGTATTTGTACATAAAGGAGCCAGATTTGGTTATATTCTCAAGATTCTGGGCCTCCCTTAAAAATTAAGAGTACTAGCATATAGAACTACGCAGAGATGACTAAAGGGTTGAAATGTGGGGCCACATGGACTGGTCTTCCTGGAGTCTTCTGCCTCAGAACTCTTGGCTTTGATGAATTTGATGAATGGATGGAGGCTTGCAAGCCAAGTTTACTTTTGCTTCTTGGCCTTCCTCTCTCCATCCTCTCTTTCCCACCTCATACCCCGTTTCCTTCCTCTTCTTCTCCTCTTCCTTCTTCCCTTTCTTCCTGCTCTTCTACCTTCCTCCCCTAGTTTTGTGGGAGTCAGGGTTGAGCCAAGGGACCTCACGCATGGTAGCTAATTGTTCTACCTTTGAGTTATATCTCCAGTGCTTGTGGATAATTTGAAATAGTTTGACCAAGAGAAATACATATGCTGGTAATTTCCAAGGAGGAAATAGGTTTTTAATGGCTCAAACAGGTCCAGACTACTCCTAGGCACTTTGATTGAAGACACTTTTCTCTACCAGCTCTTACCATTTGTCAAGCAGAGCTCCACAGGTTTAGAAGGGATGGCTACTGAGCATTTCAAAGCCTTCTGTCTTGGGTAATACTTGGGTCTTTGGCTATGGGCTTGATGCTTCATATATATATGTATGTGTGTGTGTGTATGTGTATGCAATCTTTTCCTTATTCTCCACAAGAAAACATCAGGATATGGACCAAAAGGAAGAATGGGGCATTATTGTTCTTTCCCCAAGGAGGCACACCAGCAGCTGAGACCCTGAAACATGCTTGGCAGTGATGTGAGAGCAGATTTTTCCTGTTAATTGTCATCCTGTTTCTGGAACAGTGTGTCCCATGTTGGATGGATTAGGCAGCATCCAGGGCGGGGCCTCGTCCTCAGCATCTCCTGTCCCCTGATCTCTGTTTCCAGGCTGAGCTGACTTATTTAGTCCTGGCATATCAAGGAGGATGTGTCCCCATAGGTAGAAGTAAAACATCTCCTTTTCTAAAGTCAATACACTTGAAGCTAGGGGCAAATGGAGAGAGATGGTGTATACACAACTGACTATTAGAATTAATCTTGTGTCTCTCTGATCTTGATCATATTCCACTTTATTTAGGTTTCACTTCATTTTAGAATCAATAAACACATGCCATTTGCCACAATAATTTTGATCTTTTAAATTTTCAATTTTAATTGCTATGACCAGATCACTAACAAGATTTTATTATTATTATTATTCATGTTTGAAGTTCATCATGGTGGTGGGAACATGTAGCTGGGGTACTTACCTCTCAACTCACCATGATGAAGAGATCAGTATCCTCTTTCAAACCTTCCGTCCCTGGGATGAGGCCACTCATGTTCTAAGTGGGTTATTCCTCCTCAGTTCTCTCTGGTGCACCTCAATCTCCTAGGTGATTCTAAAGCCAGTCGAGTTGAGGTTAACACACTGAGTGTCCAACTTTGCGGGGTGGGGAAAGTAGCAGCATGTGTACCGGAAGGCTCCCAATTCTGCCTTAGGTGAACCCAATCTCTTTAAACACACTCTCTTTCAAGCCTGAAATTTCAGATCTGGGTGAGAATCCACATTTTACCCTTTGGATTCTGTATACTTGCTTACTTCCTCAGAGCCTCTATTTCCTTAAATTAGGAACACTACTACTTAGCTATGGGGTTGCTGCGTGCTGTAATGTGTAGGTAATTGGCCGTGTTAGTCAGCATCCCACCGCTGTAGCAAAATCCTTAAGGAAATCCACGTATCGGAGGGAAGGTTGTTTTTGGATCATGGTTTTGGGGAATTTGAATTCACTGACACTCAGTCCATCACTGTGGGTGTGCATGGAGGAGGGGCCTACTCACCTCATAGTGGCATACATAGAAGCCAAGAGAAAGACAGGAGGGGACTGAGATCCCAGTATCTACTTCAAGTCATATTGCTAATGACCTAACTTCCTTGGCTCTACCCAGTCAATGCTCCACCACTTCCCATTAGTGCCCCAGGCTGGTGCCCGAGCCTATAGCACATCGTCTTTAAGGACATTGGAATCCGTATCCTAACACTGGCATGAAAAGGGTTTCCATGTCTTTCATTTCCCTCTTATTTCTTGATGCGTTTGTCCTTCTAGACCCCTTTTAATGTCCTTTTGTGAAATTATAGTCCCCCCAAGACTCCATCATGAACCTCTTTCTTTCAGACAGCGTGCAGTAGTAAAAATGTCCTTATTACACACTGCCCACAGTGCGTTCTCATGTTTTTCCTCACATATCATCTGTCTGTCCTCCCAGGCCGGGAGCCACTTACAGCAGAACCCATCCATCACTCAGCCCAGCATGCCCGACGCTCCGTGCTGCGCTGGACGGATGCTTGAACTTAGAAATGAACAGCAACCATTTTATGCATTTCATTTGCTTCTTTTCTGAAGGGCTTGTTGTAGCCCAGGCTGGACTCTATGTTTGTTATGTAGCCCAGGTAGTCTTTGAATTCATAATCTTCTTGCCTTAGCCTTCCAAGTTCTGTGATCTAACAGGCCTTGTTGATATTAGTTTTAATCATGAAAAACGAGTTTATTAATCTGCAAAGGGTTAGTGTGGACTAATTTGGAGTTGGGGAGGATCGGAAGATGCTCACAACAATTCTTGCCATCTAGCCCTATGGGCAGCAGGCCATAGCACATGGCTATGGAGATGCAACTGAAATGATCTCCATTACCTTCTGAGAAATAAGATGCGCAGACGAATACCAAAGCTGACTGAATAGACGAACACTCACCTTCCTACTATTTAAACTATTAGCATTTTATTTTATATTCTCATTGAATGTTTTATTCTTAGGACAGATTAAACACGGCAGATACAATGAAAACCTTGTAACTACCACCTCCGACCCTGTTCTCGCAGCTAGCTATTAGCCTTGGCCCAGCGTGCACCTGCCAATTCTCCTGTCTTAGTCTTCCTCTGTATCTTTTCTTTTTCATGTCTCTGCTGTTTCTGAATACCAACCCTTCCCCAACAAATTCGTATCCCATACATATGATAGCCGCCTCCCCTAAATGTTAACACTGAGTCAGAGGTTGGTAGCTAGTTCCTTTTTTAGTATATGAGTGTGTGTGTGTGTGTGTGTGATGCACTTGCACATATAGACATCTCTATAAATACCCACATGCACACTTATACATGCTGTATATTTGAGTACGTTCACAAAAATGCACTACTCTGTGTGTTAGTGTTTTAGTGTAAATGCATGTTTTTCCTCTAGATCACCCACCTTTTGCCTACTGAACTGCCCATGGATTTGGGTGGACACTCACTTTATGGAATATGAGCATCTTAGCCAGATCTCGTAGACACGAACTGAAAGTGTAGTGTCTCAGGACCCTCTTTAGCAACTTCCAACCAACTCATCCATCAAAGTCTTGGCCTCGGAATGTGAGCTCATCTTCTTTTGGAATTGTGAAGGTTTTTAAATGATGCTGAGCATACGGCAGGGGTTTCTCTGTGCTACTGATGAAGCATAGTGCCTCAGCCTGGCAGGGCTGATCTGTGAAGTATCTGTATGGCCTGGGATGGGACCAATCAGACAGACCTCCTGCTGGAGCATGGCCCTGCAGGAACTTTCTTCCCACTGTGCAAGGCCTTCACTCTTTGATTGCCAAATCCTGGGGTGGCCTGGCTGGGTGAGGGTTGAGTACTGCAAGGCCCATGCCTGGGTCTGTTTATTGGAAGCACAGAAATGTCAAAAATTATTTTGGAGTTTTAACAGTAAATATGTTCTGCTAGGTCATTGCTGGCCTGGGAGAGAAAGTTAAGAATTTATGACAAGCTCATCCTCATGAAATAATTTAAAATTAGATCTTAGAAGACTGGGACTACGATCTGGCCTGGGTTCCTACATCTGAAGAAACTGCAGCTCAGAAAGGGGACTGACTTGTTCTGGTTGTTGGGTGAGAGCAGGTTGGGCTGAGAAGACCCTACCTACAGGCTCCCCACCTCTCAAGACAAATGACCTAACTCCTTTGTGTCAGCTGCCCCAAGTGAGCATTCTCAGTATACCTGGCATCTGCATGTCACATCCTCCTTAGAACGAAAGCCAGATGAGATACTAACATCTCTAAGAAATAATAAAACAGCCCTCAAATTTTCACATGGGGTGAAATCATTTTGAAGAGGAAGAACTGTGTGGTCTTTGGCTCCTTTGCTTCATGACCACTTGAAGATCAGAGATGAGTAGGGGTGTCAACTCCATATTTCCTGGCTTTCTGATATTCCCTCGGAGAGACCTGTTGAATGGTTTCACAGAACTGGAATTTGATTTTGGGCTTGTTAGGGTGATGCTCCCATTGTGCAGATGAGGAAACAGAGACTTGGGTCATGCAGTAAGAGCCCAGAGCCCAGAGCTGCCTAGAGTACCTGGTTCTACTTCCTCATGGACGAGATGAGTACAAAGGAGCTAGGAAGATCTGGGGAATGCAACCAGGTGGTGAGCAGATCAGCCTGCTTCTTTTGGTGTCTCAGCTAGTTGTCATTGAATGCCATTTCCCCTTGAACATGGCTTTCAAAACCACCACCTGCTAGTAACTCTGTTTGGTCAACCTGGGACACCCCTGGTTTGGGGGACAGGCAGGAATGGAAAGAGTCTCATTTTTGCTCCCCAGATTGGAAGCCATCCCTTCATTTCCTTCTGGACATGTGGAAGCCTATGGGACTTAAGGAAGCTAGGAGGAAAGTCAGAGGGGAGTCAATAGATGTAGCTTGGACTTCCAGTAATTCCTTCAGTGCTTTGTCAGCCAGCTTGCTTTTCATCCTAGCAGTGAGATGTGTGCTTGGGGCCCTGATGGGTCCGTGGGTAAAAGAGAGCTGTACGGGGCTGTTTGGTTGTCAATTAGTGTTGGTTAATAGGTACTTACAGTAAAGTGCTTGCCTATTTGATTATGATTGGGAAGTATTAACATTTCCCCCATAAGCAGATGGTAGCTATCTTCTGAGCGGATGGCAGGATCATGCCAGAGTCTTGATTTGGAAGGACTCACCACTGCCAGAAGTCTTGGGAGCTGCTGTTACACAGAGTGTTGCTGCCATTCCTCCGATTTAACCACTCAGTCAAGGAGGAATTAGACTTGGGAGGAGTCATTTCTGATTTTTCTCTCCTGGCCTTGAGGTATTGGACTGAGAAGGGTTTTCTCCAGGTGGATGGAAGTGGAGATCAGGCAGGGGCAGTCTTAGAATATTTAGCTTGATGCCCTCTTGGCTTTATTCCTAATGGGATATCATGGCCATGTGTCTACTGTTGTTCACACAGAACAGAGGAATAAGGAATAAGGAGAGAGTACACAGGAGACACTGAAGGCTTTTAGAGGGGGCCTGGGCCCTGAGTGGACATGTCACTGATGGCATGGATTCACAGTTGCTTCCTTTGCCACAAGACATAAACTGTTGTGAAGTTTGTTTAACAGGGGTTCAGAAACTAAGAGCCTCACATAGCAGAAATGAAAGCAAAGAAAGTTGGATTTCCTGAGTTGCTGTGATGTGACATACCCAGTCCTTTCTAATGTTGTTGTTGTTGTTGTTTTTTAAACTTCTTGACCTGTATCCTCTTCCAAATTGACGTGTGCAGTGGAGGAAGGTGACCTTGGTCCCTGCAAGAATCTTGTACTTGGGGTTCTCGGCCTGGGACTCCTTACATTAGGAACTCTTTGGCCATGAGTTTGAGAGTGCCTGTCTGCTTTGCTTCCTGCTTAAGTTGTCTTCTTATGACCCGTACATTGCCCCGAGGAGTACCTGCATTCTCTTTTCTTGTTTTCTGATACTTTTGGAGACCCTCTAAATGACTCTTGACATGTGGACCTGCCTTAGTTAAATAGGTTAGGGCTGTAGCAAGTCCACTCCATTCTCCTGCCTGGACATCACTGAGAAGATTGCAGACAAAAACCTTACTCTGCTTAAGGACCAAGATCCAGAATGTGATGTTCTGAATCTTCAAGACAGTTGGGAGGGTGGTCCGTGTTGTTTTCTGGCATGCCTTTGCTGACTTGACCTCTGTGGGGACTTTTCAGGTATGCAGAGAATCATTCCAGAGGTTCCTTCCTTGTCATCCCTGGTAGTACTGAGGCCTAGCTGCTCCCACTCCTCCCTTGCCTAACTCTCTGGGACTTGGGAGCCAAGTGTTCTCCAGTATTGCTTTTTGTGCATGAAGAGAAATCCCTGGGTGTGGAGTGTGTGATACAAAATGTTTTCCTCTGGGGATACCTGCTGGCTGCTCTGCTCTTGGCAGGCCACTATATCCTGTTCGACTGTGCCAAGGATAGCCAGTATGCTTGGCTCTACACTCAGAAGTTATTGCCTCTCAGATTCATTTAATGTTGGCATCACAGTACAGTGCTTACTAATCCATGGCACTGAACTGGCTCCCATAGGGTTAACAGGCTTTTGCTAGTTTAGTTTAGAAGTTCTCAACCTTTTGTCTCCAGCAAGCCCTGTGGCATATGATGGTCACATGTCTTAAGTCTGTGGGTGTAACCTGGCTCTCCCAGAAGTCTTGGGCTCACAATAATTTTACACCCAAGAAAAATACATCAGAAGATGTGTTAACAAGTGGGATTTTTAGAACTAGGAATGAAAGCAACCGCATGTTAATTTTTACTCTTAAAATATCCACAAAATTTTGTATTTTGTTAGCTATCAAATTCATGAGTGATATACTCGTCATGCTGGTCCATCCTACTGAATGTATTGGGTCATGGTACCAAGACAGAAAGCCAAGAGTTGGGGGCTGCCAATCTTGACTTTCTTATAGTGTTCTTTACCCAAGATGGCCTTTGGCCCTGCACTGTCCAGTGACAGAAACTGCTCCAGGAGAGCCCCACCTCTGTTCTCATCACACATTCTTTCTCTGTGTGCATCTACTCTCGTGGACCTTGGGAGTTTAGTTTGCCCAGAGGAACTGTTTGGCTTTGGCTAATGAAAAACTGTCATGTGGCTGCAGTGTCCAAGTCTGTGTTTATGCAGCCTGGTCTCCTGTGAACTCAGCTTCACGACGTCCAAAGACGCCACAGGCAGCAAAGTACATAGAGCAAAACCAGCGCTGGTTGGAAAGCACAATTTGGGATTAAGGAATTAAGAAAACAACAAGAACAAACCCACATGCTAATAAAACCTACCTCAAAACCAAGTACTGCAAATGCTCCCTCAAGCTCCTTCTGGTCCCCAGCCCTCAAGCTGCACACCCATCATGGTGATGTGCAAGATGGGGAGGTGGAACAGTGCAAAGAGGAGGGATCTCCTTCATCCTCTGCCTCCACCATCCAGGTGTGTCTGCCACCTGTTCCAGGCCTACATCCTCCAAAGTGTAGTAAGAGGTGCGGGCTGTGTTCCCAGCTCTCAGCTCCCGACTGCAGGCCTGCTTTTGGTCCTGGCTAAGTTATACCCGAAATAACCACACAAAAATTATATTAATTAAATTACTGCCTGACCCATTAGTTTTAACCTCTTATACATATTAGTTTAACCCATATCTAGTAATCTGTGTATCACCACGTGGTTGTGGCTTATTGGGAAGATTCTAACCAAAGTCCATCTTGGGCTGGAGAAACATGACGTCTGCCCCAGTGCCTTCTTTTGCCCAGCCTTCCGTTCTGTCTACTCTGCCCACCTAAGGGCTACCCTATCAAAAGGCCGAGGCAGTTTCTTTATTCAACCAACGAAAGCAACAGAAATACAGAAGGACCCTCCTACACCACCAAAGGAAATAAGCGAGAGCCCAAGTTGATATGTTCCAGTGCCTCTTGCTCTCAGAAGGCTTAATGACACCCTTTCCATCCCTCACTACCCAGCATGCTTAGAGAGCAACCAATCGAGTTTCCATTGTGCCCTACCACTTTATTCCGTTCCTCAGATAAATGGTGCACCCACAAACCAGAGAGGGAGTCATTCACTGGCTTCTTCCCACAAAGCACCAATTACCTAATTTGTGGGGCACAATGGGAAATGCTCAAAAAGTATTAAAATTCTAAGCAGCTGTAGCAGAATATTAAGCCCAAGTGCAGGGCTTTTTGAGTGTGGAGACCGCGTGTGAGGCCAATGATGTGCCTCTAAATACAAATACCAGCATAGGTCAGGTCCAGACTTCTTTATTCTTTCCTAAATCATTATTAAGGAAATTTTATTTCCATGCTTCTTTTTGAAGGCAAAAGTAGGGATATCAGTTGAATTTTCACTTCTAATTATAGTAGGATATGGGGGGCATTGAGCATTTATTAATGACCTACTATGTGGTGTATGCCAAATGTATCTTTAAGTTTGTGACTATGTGTGTGCATGTGCACTTGTGTGCAGGTGCAGCCCAGAGGTTAATCTCAGATGTTCTCGAGGGCCTATTCTCTTAACTTTATGAGACAGACTCTTTCAATTAGATTAGGCTGGCTGGCCAGCAAGCCCCAGAGATTTGCTTGTCTCAGCCTTCTGAATGATAAGCCCACACCACCTCGCTCAGCCTTTTCATGTGGGTCTGATGATCCAACACAGGTCTTCCTTCTTGCATAGCTAGAGCTCTGAGTGGTCTCCCCAGCCAAATATATCTTATAATAATGGATCTTTATAGTTGACTATTATTTCCATCTCAAAGATGAGCAAGCTGCTCTGAGAGCCTCTTATGCTCAGCTGTATACCTGATAAGTTTCAGGGCAAGAATTTAAGTGAACCCACCCTCACTCATTAGTTCTCGGGCTTGGCAACACATTGTCACAACCTTGGTGAAACTGTGTAAATACTAGAACCTAGGTCAGTCCCCAGATTATTTAAATCAGGCATGAGCATTCCGTTTTAAATACAATTGGGAATTTTAACATCCAGTGCAGATCAGGATGAGGAGCAGTAGTTTAAATCAAGACACATCTGCATCTGTCAGTAGTTCTCCAGGTCAGCTAAGTAGCCTGCACACCAGCTGGTCTGACCAGCTTGGAGCTTTTAAATGTGCTGATGCTTGGGATCCACCCCACAAGAAACTCATCCATGCCGGGGAAAGTCAGGAAGCAGCCTTTTCTTTATGAGATTCTGGTGTTTGCCAGGGCTTGAGAGTCAGCCTCCTCTCTCTGTATGGAGACACTGGATAATAACATGGCCAGTACCTATCAACCTTTAATGTGGGTACAGATCTTAGGGAATTCTGAACATCTTCTTATGAAGCAGGTTCTGGCTCAACAGGTGTGGGGATGGCATGAGAATCAGGCTTCTGTAAGCTTCCAGAAGACTCTTCTGTGAACCATACATACTCCTAGTCACAGGGGCTGAAACAGTGGTGAATGAATGCACCAGGCCTGGGACCTAGGAATTAAGGTTCCTTTCTCTGCTTTACATTTCTTCCTGTGTGTCATTTTTTTGAAAAAGTGAAACTGCCTCACAGCTTTACTGACTGTGGGAGAATAAAAAAGTCATTTCTACAGCCCCCACATTCTTTAAGTAAATATACTTCAGTCACTGTCTAGAGCAGTTCCCACAGTGGCTTTCTAGGTTCAAAACTTCCTCCTCCGCTCTTGTAAGAATGCATCTGTTGATCTTTGTGACCACTGTGAGGCCCATCAGTCAACACTGACATCTTGCCTGAAGAGGGAGCTGGGAGCAGAACCTTAAGGAGGCCAGCAGACAGGTGACAGTTTGGCATTCCCACTACAGAGTCCCTGGTGCTGCTGGCCAATCACTGCTCTTCTGGGAAGTTTTCTGTCCTGTCTCTTCTCTCTACTGCAGCTGATTGTGAAGGCGACGTTGGGGCGTGTTAGTTATTTTTCTCCTCACTGTGGCAGAATCTCCCAGGAAAGCAGCTTAAGGAGGGAGGATTTGCTTTAGTTCCCAGGTTGAAGGGGCAGTGTGTTAGGGCAGGGAAGGCAGAATAGTGGAGGCCATTTATATTGACTAGGGACAGAGGGACACAGAGACAGAGAGAGAGATGAGAGATGGAAAGAGAGGGAGACTTAGAGAGATGAGACAGAGAGACATATATACATATGGGTATATATGAGGAGGGAGAGAGAGAGAGAGAGAGAGAGAGAGAGAGAGAGAGAGAGAGAGAGAGAGAGAGAGAGAGAGAGAGAGAGAGAGAGAGAGAGAGAGAGA
>JAQHUG010000250.1:1810641-1820698 GCA_028555095.1 Dicrostonyx torquatus | reverse complement strand
TCCTGGTCCTTTAATCCATGCCCCACCCCATCCTCCTCTCCTACACACACACACACACACACACACACACACACACACACACACACACACACACACACACACACACAGAGACACACACACACACACAGTTCTAGAGCTTCAGAAATGACAGAGACCATCCTGGCTGGGGCCCCATTTCCATCTTTGAGCAGAGGCTGTGCCTCCAGCCATCTGCCTTGGGAGGCCTTGACCACTGCCTGCAAAGGGCAGCTGAAGCAGGTATGAAGCAACCACTTGGAGAGATGCCCTGGCTAAAGTGTTCCAAAGGATGCCTATGAGATCCCTACCTACCTTCTGCATGTTAGCGTGTGTCCAGTAAGCCAGAGGTTTAGGGATCATTCTGATGCCTCTTTCTCTCCAAATCCCCTCCTGGGACCCTCGCTCTTCTACCTCGCAGTTTTCCAGCCAGGGCTGGAAACAAATTCCTCTCGTCCTGGTGCATATGTGTGTCCTCTAGTTTTCAGGCTTAGGACCTAGCATGAGTTTGTAAGTGGAATCAGGCATGGCTGTGCTGCAACTCTCCAGTGCAATCCCAGCATTTGGCTGGCAGTTGCAGGAGGGGCTGCAAGTTTGAGTCCTGTTTCGTCCACATAGTGACTGCCAGGCTATAAGTGGATTACAAAATGAGAACCTTTCTCAAAGCAGCAAAAAGAAGGAAGGAAAGAAAAAGAGAGGAAGGAAGGAAGGAAGGAAGGAAGGGAGAAGAAAGATAAATTGGTGGTGTCTTAGCCACCCCAGTCCTCCCTCTGCCCTTAGGAGAAATGATGACCCCCTGACATAGCCATCCAGGCCTGGAGTGATCTGACCCTGCTGCATTCCTACCCTAACCGTGCCCTGGGTGTCGTCTCCCTCAGTGCTTCTTGCTCTCCTCCCGAGGTTGACACACACAGCTTGTTCCACAGTGCTCTGATTAACTAGCCACTGGCCCTACTGTATGGTCGGACTGTTCAGCGAATACCCAAGACACAGTGCACAGACCTCGGAATATTGCTGTCTTTATATCCCAAGTCCTGAAATCTGAATTTCCTTTGTTGGACCCAGTTTTCTTACTGCCGCAAGGGTGTGGGATCTGGTATATTGCCTTTTTGGTCATCAGGAAGCAGGGCTCATACCCAGCACTCGTCATGGCTTTCCCCTCGTACATGGTGAGGTGCCTCATGGACAGGAAGGCACCAAGACTGTCTTGCCTTCCTCTGAGACCCTGCCATGTTTATCCCCTCTTCACCCAATGTCCCTTTCTTTACCCAGCACTCTGTAGGACCTGGGACGTCCTGCAGCTTCCATGCCACACCATGAGGTTAAGGTCCCTTTCTCAGCACTCTGCTGGTGTCATGACAGCCTGGCCTCAAATGTCCCTAAGGTTCCAATCACAGTTGTGTTTCTTGAGAGTTGTGGGATTTGTGGTGACAAATTAGCCCTCTGAGCCTCCGTTCCCTCAGCAGACAAATGAGGGAGATCGTCCTTAACACATTGAGCCTTGAGAATTCAGTGAAATCGCCCATAGAAATCAATAAATTATGTCTCCAGTCATGTAGTAATTACTCGGTTAACGTGCTTGGGGGGGCGATGTGGCTCTTTGTTAGAGTCACAAAAACTATGAGTAATTCACACATTCCATTCTGGCCACTGTCCACAATATTGGCCATGAATAACTAGGAAATAATTTAAAAATTACAATGAATGGGTCAAGCTTCCAGCCAGTTAAATCAGGACATCAGTGGGCAGGAAGCAAAGCATCCACAGCTCTGGAGTTGCGGAAGGGGCTTAGAAGGACACACAAGGTTGCCACCCTTCACTGTGGTCTCTGCTGCCTCTTTTTGGCAGAGTCCAAACCTCTTGGGACTTCAAAAAGGTGGGAAGGAAGGAGCGATGGGAACACAGTGGAGAAACCTCTCCCTGTGTCTGGCATTTGCTGCAATCTGTGTTCTCATTTGATTTTCACTGTGAACTTGGTACTCAGAGTTACTTCTTTATTACTAACATCAGGTAGCAGGTTGTTAACCATGAAGGGCCAAGTGGTAAAGTTGGCAGGGGCCTCTTTCCCTTCATCTTGGCGGCTTCTCTGTCTCTGGCAGCATTTCCCTTTGTGAGGTGACCATGAGCCCACCCGACTATCACACCTTCTGAGTGAGGGCTGGCTGCCACGCCTGTCCTCCTGCAGTGTTTAATGACCCAGCCCACTTGCTGCTCATGGGGCCCTTGCCAGCCATCTGCCACCTGTTCCTGTGCTCTAGATTGCGCTGTTTGCTTAACGGAGACACTTTAGTACTCTGCAAAGGCTCCCCATGGCAGAGGGACCAGCATTTCCTGAGTAGAGAGAAGGTCGTTGTTATTGTCATCAATTTCTAGGTATTTTGTAGGGGCGGGAAGAAGTACAGCATGGGGACACAGGGAAAGGGCATTAATTTTGCCTGACAATGGGAGGGTCAGGGATTAGTGTGAACAATGGATAGTTGAGAGCTTTGCCAACTTCGCTGTGGATATGCAGCTGCAAGAGATCTTGTTAGCAGGATGATTCTAAGTTCATAGGTCTGGGAATAGGACCTACCTGGAATTCAGCATTTCTTACCAGGCCCCAGATATGACCGATGCTGTTGGTCTGCCAGACACACTTGGCTTAGCAAGGCTGTAGTGGTTAAGACTCTGGGATAAGCTGGGCGGTGGTGGCGCACGCCTTTTATCCCAGCACTCAGGTGGCAGAGGCAGGAAGATCTCTGTGAGTTTGAAGCCAGCCTGGTCTACAAGAGCTAGTTCCAGGACAGGCTCCAAAGTTACAGAGAAACCTTGTCTTGAAAAAACAAAAACAAACAAACAGAAAGACCTAGGGATAGTGTTACAGGTGTGGTGTAACGTGGTTTTCTCGGTTCACACTTAGATATCTTTTGAACTTCACTTTACTTTTCCATAATTGGAAGGGTTTTGAGTAAGTGGCTCCCAAGGTCAGCTCTAGGATTTCTAGTTGGAAAGTCCAGATTGGAGACAGCACACTGAGTAGGATGGAAAGGGTGGGCCGTGGAATATGTCAGAGCATGGGTTTCTCAATCTGCGTGCCACGACCTCTCAGGGAAACCTCTATCTCTAAAAAGGGTTACATGATGATTCACAACAGTAGCAAAATTACAGTTATAATGTAGCAAGAAAAATCATTTTATGGTTGGGGGGAGGATCACCACAACATGAGAAACTGTATTAAGGGTGACAGCATCTGGAAGGTTGAGAACCACTGTGTTAGAGTATGCTTTGCATAAACACCAGGAGCACCAGGCCTTTGGTCTCGAGGGAAGTAAGGAGTGAATTTCTTCTTTAGGGAGACTACAGACTCCTGACAGGTAAGGGAGGGGGCTCTAACTCAAACTGTGGCCTTTCTGTTGGCAGCAGTGCATTTGGGAACTTGAGATTTCTTCAGGCTCCCTGGAGGGTCTTCCATGTAGGGCACAGAGCCCTGGGAAACTCAGACACTTAAATTACGTAAATTTGTCCTTGTAGCACAGATTTTAAAAGATGGTGTCTCTTCCAGAGAGTCCTGCCTCCTCCTTTTAGATTGGATTCTCTCTACATGCTATGATCTCCTGATGCTGTGATGGTCAGTCTCTTGGTCACGTGTCTACTTATCCACCTGACACTGCTCTCTGTCTTGGGGGTCTTACATTTTTCTTCTGTGGAGTTCCCCCAGTTGCTTGCCCCATCTCCACATCATGCTCTTTTGGATTTCCAGGTTCTGGCCATTTCCCGTCTAGCCTTTCCTTTCCTATAGCTAAGTAGAAGTTAGTGATGATGCCACCAAACTGTATTTGGTGAGTGTAGGTCTGAGATTGTGAAGTATTTTGATTTCACCATCCCTGTGGATGTTACTGTACGTAGGCAGGCTTTTTCCACCACCACCACCCCCGGTGAGAAACCTTTGTCTACGAGTGACTAGGCACTGTACTCCTATCTGTGACTGTTCTTGGTGGAATATAAAAGGACCATGATTTGAACAGAGAGGACATGGGTGGCTTTCAGTGCTGGATGTTTCTCTGCCTGGCTCTCTCTTAAGGAACCTCAGTCCTGGTGTTCATGTGTGTGTGTTTGAGTATGTGTGTACATATGTGTGCATGTATGAGTGTGTGTGTATGTATGTGTGTATGTCTGAGTGTGTGTGCATGAGTGTGTATGTATGAATGTGTATGCATGTGTATATGTGAATGTGTGTACGTGTGAGTGTATGTATATCTGTGCATGTGTGCAAGTATGTGTATGTGTGAGTATGTACATATCTGTGAGTATATGTATGTGTGTGCATGTGTGTGAATGTGTGTATGTGTGAGTATGTGTGAGTGTATGTATAGGTGTGTATATATATGTATATGTGTGAATGCATGTGTATATGTGTGTATGTAAGTATATGTATGCATGTATGCCTGTGTGAGTGTGTGTATATATGAGTATGTGTGTGAGTGTGTGCATGTGTGTATCTGTATGTGTGTGGTGCATGTGTGTATCTGTGTGTGTTCTTGTGTATGTTGTGTTACCTCTGCAATACTTCCAAAGCAACAGAGGTTTTTAATATTCCAGGTCAGATGGTAGTCCCAGGAGGGCTCGTGGCTTTAGTTTTTATTTTGTGTTTTATAGATCTAAATTCCATAAACTTCATTATAGAAATATCTGGAAAATAGCAAAGAAAGCATCAATAGTAATCTAATTTTCAGAGATTACCACTGGGTAGCATACTGAGCATGAGTATATCTAGGAAAATATTTCTATACGTTCTCGTGCCTATAAAGCTATGGCTCCTTAGCTAGGTGTCTCTATTCACATACATATTTTATACCAACATTTAAATGAAAATGGTTTTGAGACACATACAGCTTTCTGACCCATTTAATATTTCTTAAACATCTTTCTCTGCTATTCCTAGGCCCATCTCTTTAGCTTTTTCATTGCTTTGTAAAAGCCCATTTTTCTTGCTTGCTTCCTTCTTTTCATGCTGCTTGTACATTGTACCATTTCATCTGCTTAATTCAGAACTGAATCCATTCTCCCCGAGGCTCCGTGGCAAAGGGGCAAAGTACACATTTACAAAATGAGAATGAGCATAAGAAAGACATAGGCCATGCCTGCTCAGCTCCCTCTGAGAGTATTTTAGTTTGGCTTTGTCCAGAGAGCATTTGGCAGAAATGAAGCTAACCTTGCTCTGTTGTCAGCAGTGGTAGCTGCTATAGCAATCGGCTACCATGGATTACTTTCTTGGGAGGATTTCAGAAGTTATGAGGGGCATAGCACCACTATGAGCAGGTACCATTGGAGAAGTTGGATGGTCCTGATGAAAATGCATAGTCTTGACAACAGAGTCCTTGAACCCATATATCTACTTACTGGGAAGATCCAGCAGAGAAAGGTGGATGCATTGAAATCATGGTTGTAGACTCCAGATCCATGACTGTATCTCTAGAGTTGAGGGTTTTTTTTTGTGGTTAGATTAATATGTTAATCAGCTTTCTGTTACTGTAACAGATGCTAGAGGTAGTCAGCTTTTAATAAAGGGTTTATTTATATTCATGATTTTAGAAGTTCTGGAAAGTCCTTGATTGATTGGCCCTCTTTGTTTGAGCCTATGGCAGTATGTCATGCTGGGGGAGTTGACCAGGAAGTGAGAAAGAGAAAAAGGGGTGGACTGGGATCTTTCAGTTCTCTTTGGAGGCGTGGCTATAATGGCTAAAAGATCTCCTACCAGGCTCCACCTCTTAAAGGTTCCCTACCATGTCCTAATGACACCACACTTGGACCAACTCTTTTCCACGTGAACCTTTGGGGGCTCTGAGAATTCAAGCTATAGTAATGGAGACAGCTCTCTGATCTGTTGCCTCATGTAGAAATGTGCCTGCAGCCCATTGGATAGGACATGGAGAGAATTAAGTGGGGTCAGAGCGACTCCCACATTTTCCACGCTTAAATGTGGCTATCACTAGCATATTTTTAAGGACCTTGTACATGAGAGAAACATAAACCTCTGTGCACGTGCATGCATGCATACATTCATGTGTGTGTGTGTGTGTGTGTGTGTGTGTGTCCATGGTCCTTCTTTACCAGTGATTTATAGTCACAAGGTTCCTTTCTTTTAATGAATTAAAAATATCTGATAGAACTGAAGAGAACTATGAAAAATAAAATAAAATGCCTTATGGAATTTCTTGGCCCGCTGTCTGTGTGAATTACATGGGAAAAGACACAGCCCTGCTCAAAAATGCAGATTTCCAAGATAAGCATGTGCCAGGGACTGGGCGAAGGAGTGTCCAGCTGGTAGCAGGGAGATGTAGTTCATCTTCCACATGAGATGAAAGCTTGTGACTGGGTCAGTCATTTGTCTTCTATGAGTCCCATGACTGAGAATAAATAGCTTTTGCGGTACCTCACTGCCAGAGTCTCTTCCATGCCTCTAGGACAATAGCAGTTGGCTCAGGGGTCCCTTTGCTCAGGGAAGATATTTCTGGGATGTCAAATGCTCCCAGCTGGGCTAACATTCATGGTCTTCAGGAGAGGCAGCAGTGTCCTGGATATGACATTGTTGAGAACCGACTGGAGGATCCAGGGTGACAGCCATGTCAGTGGCCTCCCTAGAATGAGCTTTCTCTCTAGAAGTGTCTCTAAGAATGTTATGATCTCAATTATTTATGATGATCCTTTGCAGTTATTTGGGAAGTAAATGGAGTCTTAGTAATAGCAGCTTGTGTATCCTTCTCCTAGTTAAAGTTTATTGAGATGTCAATTTGCTGAGAGCACCAGGACTTGAGATTTCGGGACTAGCCACCAAGTCCCATCAGGCTAACTGGCAGTTAGTTGGCTTAGAGGGTGCAGAGTGAGGGTGCTCCTCTAAACGCAGAAGGACAGGTGAGAGTTGATCTCTTGATGTGCTCTCTTAGCCCTTCCAGGGAGATGGTTTGACCCCGTTGTCTCTCCGCCTGTGCTGGTGAGATAGGGATTACCGTCTCTGCTCTGCTCCTGTGTTCAAATTCCTTGAGCTCTGCTGTGTAGAACTGGCCAGGGAGAGAGGGGGATGGCATGGCAATGTTGCTGCTCAGACTGCAGAAAGCACCGGGACAGCGAAGACATTCAGGAAATGGACATCAAGACACACACACACACACACACACAATGTGAAGCCAATGAACTTTAGTGCTGTTAGTTGGAGAGTGGTACTAGCGTGAGACTGTCAAGGGCAGCCGACTGCAAGTCAAAATACTGAGCTGATGACAAAGTGAGAAGCCAGCAGCTGTGATCTTCATTCTTGTGAAAGACTGTGAAAGCAGCCCACACAGCAAGGAGACAGTGGCCAAACATGAAGCCATTATCTTGGACTGTGATGGGAGAGACCATGTTTGCTTTCATTAGAAACAGAAGAATGGTTGAGAAACACCTTTTATGTTAAAATCTCAACCTCACCAGGCCAGAGCTGGCAGAATATCATGCTTCCACTTTTCAGGTCGCATCAACATGTAACAACACGTTGCCATCTATCCATGTTAAACGTTGGTGTATGCCTGACCCCGATCTTATTATACTGAAGCTGGCAATTTTAAGTAATGTTTGTAGTTAAGACTTTCTGTCAATTGGTACTCTGCCTGCTTCAGCATCAGCTCAACTGTGAGAGGGCAACAGATGTGCCTCTCCATATGTGTGGCTAAC
The DNA here is from genome assembly GCA_028555095.1 of Dicrostonyx torquatus. Classification (NCBI taxonomy): domain Eukaryota; kingdom Metazoa; phylum Chordata; class Mammalia; order Rodentia; family Cricetidae; genus Dicrostonyx; species Dicrostonyx torquatus. Next base: position 1,812,997 of record JAQHUG010000250.1, on the reverse strand, counting down.
TGGGTGAGGATGGGCCCCATGACAGAAGGAATGTTAGACTCAAGTCAGAAACATGGCAAACCTGAGGTGTGATCAGGCACACGTGGAAGAATATCTCTGTGCTGAATTGTCCACTGGTGTCTTGTGGAGTTCAGACCACCCAAAACAGTACCTCTGAATTATGTCCAGAGCATCCTTTTATATTTTGGCTAGTGGAGGCCACTCCCACACCATGTTAGCTTTTTAACTGGCTTGATCTCACGTAGGTAGCCACAGTGGCTTTGAGTTCACACATGAAACAACTGCGTCATTTCCAAAAGTGAACATTTTATAGCACTTGTCTCCATCCTCTGGCTCTTATATTCTCTCCACCCCCTCTTCCAAAATGTTGCCTGAGCCTTAAATGGTGTGGTTTATATAGATATTCCTTCTTTGGTTGAACATTCATTATAGTCTATTCTCCGGTACTTGAATGTTTATGCATCTCTGCATTAGCTACTACCCTCCCAAGCCAAAGATCCACTAACCAAGGTGGATAGCAGCACAAATCTATGGATACAGTCACATATTGAAGGGAACTTGACAGCAGGAGCATTAACAAATAGCACGGATAGGTTATGTCTTACAGTCCACATAGGCTTTCACCATGTTTACAGTGTCAGGAATGAATTCCCTTCTGGGCAGTTGGCTTCAAATTCAATCAAGAGACTGGTTGATCACCCACATAAACAGTCTTGCCCCTGTTGTACACCTTGTCTGGCAAGTCAAGCTCTCAGTGTCCAGCACTGGGTAAGACTGTTGATACATTTTTTCTCCAGCAGTATACACAGCACTTCCCAGCACTATGAAAGTTAGCCCTAAGAGAGAGCTTCTTAGTTAGTTCAAGATTGGCTTGTCTATGTCCTGCAGTGGAAGTCTTTTGTGTCTTCAGTGATAGGATCAAGTTATGGTAGTCAACCAAGAGCAATGGAAATAGCCTGATGGTTTCTGGGTTCTCTCTGGCCAATAACTGGTAGGTAACCTATTCCTGCCACTGAGGTTTTCAATTAATAACCCATTAACCTATGCCTTCAACCAGATACGATACTTATCCTTCCTTTAAATTCATATATACACATATTCTTTAAAATGAATGGGGTTTCGTAAGGCTTCTTATGCACCCTTCGTTTTGGTCAAATCACTCTTATCCATCCTTTCCTCCACCTGCTTGTTTCCATTTTAAATTTTAGGATTCCCCCCCCTTTCTTCCATATGACGTATGTTCTACTATTTTCTTTTATTATACTTTTTACTTAGGTCACAAGATCATAGTTCCCATGTTGCTTCTTCATATACATTTCAGCTTGAATAACCTTTGACCTTTCTGCCTCATTAACCTCTTTAACAGAAAAGAAATAGAGTGACCTCATATTCTTTCTAATCTTTAGAATCAGAAAGTTCGTGTTTTACTTATTCTCCCTGTATCAGGAGGATAGATACCATATGTCTGTCCTTCCTTCCTTCCATCACTCACCCATGACCATCTGTCTGTCTATACAGTTTGAGGAATTGGGTCATGGAGTAGTGATGACTGGCAAGGGTGCAGTCTTTGGGCAGGTCCGTAGTTGGGAACACAGGTTGGTGCTGTGGTCTTGAGGCTCTGAGCACCTTTACTTTGTTAGATTTGTCTCTAGCTCATTATCAAAGTAATCTTAAAGTCAAATGAATGTACATATTAGTTACATATAAAATGCTTTTTCAATATTCAGTACAGGGACTGGTTAAATAAGTAGATATAACTTGAATACAAGCAAAGTTGATACATGGCACTAACCATCCTATTGTTGCACCTCTTCAAGCTTCCATGTCTTGTGTCTGCAAAATAAAACTGTAGTATCTGTAAACAGGGAGTTATTGTGAAGATTAAATATATTAACCTCCATGTAGTTTTTAGTCTGTGCCTGGTGTGTACTTACTAATAGGTAGTGTTGGCTTTCGTCTAACTGGTAAAGGCTGTTGAAACACTCTATCAACCACAATTAGAGAGTGGTTATTATTATTTTTTTGGCAACAAGCTTTTGTGTTTTGAAAGGCTATGGGGTTCCAGAAGGTAATCCTCTGTGTAGAGTTGGGCCATCTACCAACCATCTACCATCTACCAGCTAACTGGTTGCATCAATTGAAATCTAACTGCTGTAGAATATTTTTGGGGAGTTGTATGGGAACAGTGAATGCCACGCTCTGCCTTCTGCTTCCCTGCATCTTGAGGAGAAGGATGTGTGTGTGTGTGTGTGTGTGTGTGTGTGTATGTATCTATGTATCTATCTATCTATCCATCCATCATCTCTCTTTATCATCTATCTATCTATCTATCATCTATCTATCAATCATCTATCAT
>JAQHUG010000250.1:1768328-1810434 GCA_028555095.1 Dicrostonyx torquatus | reverse complement strand
CTACCTACCTTGCTATCTAATCTAATCCATTCTCTGTCTATCATCTATCTAATCTAACTAATCTCTGTTTATATATGTACTTGGGGAAAATGGTGGTGCATTTTCTTTAGTTTTATGTGTTTGGGTGTTTTGACTGCATGCATGTGTGCACCCATGTGTGCAGTGCCTGCTCAGTACTTCCAATCCCATGAAGCTGGAATTATAGATAGTTGTTAGTAGGCATGTGGGTGCCTAAAACCTAACCCTGGTCCTCTGGAAGAGTGGTCAGTGCTCCTAATCACTGAGCCTTCTTTCCAGCCCTTGGTGACATGTTCTTAATAGAAACTGCAAAGTAGTTTTTGTTGCTGTTACTGTTCTCCAAATTTCTTTTTCTTTGTTCTTTCCAGGTGTTCTATGTGCACGAAGGTTGGGGTGGGTGCAAGTCTAAATAAGGAAGCTTCTTCAGGTGGCTCATAAGGAATAGAAGCACCCTCATAATGCTTCTTATGATGGTGCCATATCCAGGAACTGCTTCTTGAGTCCCCTGTCAGCATCTTCTTTCTGTTTTGTCACTAATAGTATTTATTGTGTAAAACCAAGGAAGATGCTGCCCTGTGCAGAAAAGGGGTCGATATGGTTCTGGGTAGGGTCTTGTTGTTGGATGGATGAAGATCTCCTCTCTTTTCCCCTTTCTTCCTCATCTTTCTGTGTGTGATGAACTTTTAATCTGTTTAGATAGAGTTGCAGGCATGTTCTCTTGGGCTGATGGATGTTAAGATCAGTATCCATGTAGTGTGTTTTTTCCTATGCCCTTCTTTTCTGAAATAGTCTGCATGGTGTTTCTCTCTGTTCTGCTTCCTTAAGCCTTAGTCTGTCAGGTGGGTAGGTTAGCTGAGTCAGCAGCTGTGGAGATTTGAAAGAAAATGGCCCCCAAAGGAAGTGGCACTATTAGGAGGTGCGGCCTTATTGGAGTAGGTGTGGTTTTGTTGCATGAAGTATGTCACTGTGGGGATGGGCGTTGAGATCTCCTGCTGAAACTTCACTTAGTGTGCCAAGGAGACCATTTCCTGTTGCCTGCAAGATGTAGAGGTAGGATTCTCAGCTACTTAGCAAGCACACCATGTCTGTTTGCATGCTCCCTGCTATGGTGATAATGGCTTGAACCTCTATAACTGTAAGGGAGCCACCCCAATTAAATGTTTCCCTTTATGAGAGTTGTCATGATCATGGTGTCTCTTCACAGCAATAGAAACCCTAACTGAGACAGCAGCCAATCATACAGTCCTGATCTCTCTTTATCACTGCTCTTGTGTGACTCAGGATCCAGATGGGAACACTGTGGAAATCAATGGTGGAGGTAGATCAGTTCTTTTTAGATTTTTTAACACCTCTGAAGAATCCCTTGAAGTTCTTTGGACCAGAACTTGATTATTCTTTTGATTCTTGGCAGCCTGTCTCTGCCTTTTCTAATAGAATCTGGAAGAGCTCATATGTGCCAGCACGTGGTCTAGGGGTAAAAATTTGAAAAACACAGACTTGAGGCGTGAGCCCAAGTCATTCATCCTCATAACTAGAGGAGTCCGCACCGTCTGTAGTTTAAAGCTTAACCTGCCTTGTGCTGCCCTTCAGGCCAGAGGCCTTGACAAGTTCTGGGCCATCCTTTCCTTCTCTATTCCTCCATCAGTCCTGGAGTCTCTGTAGTAAATTCAACAGAGCTTTTGTGTTTACTCTGATTTGATGAGACTGACTGGACACTAAGATCTCGTCTGTACCTCCATGACTCGGGGGTTACATGTGTATGCCACATGTAGCTGAATTTTTAAGTGGGTGCTGGGGATTGGAACCCAGGTACTCATACTTAAAGGGTACCTTATGAACCTAGCCATCTCCCTGGCTCAGTGAACATGACAGAATTATCTCCTTTAATCCTTGGCTTTTTATCCCCACTTAGATTTTATACCTAAATTCTTATCGATCCTAATTCCATCTAGTCTTACATTTATTTCCTTTGCCTTTGTTTTGTCATTCCTTTACATGCTGGTCCCTACAGATTTATCCTCCAGGGATTACTGTGTTCTTTACATGTTCTTCTATATTATCAATAACGATATTCACATGCTCTAGTCTTCCCTCCAACATTGCCGGATAGCCACTTGTGCAGGTCTCTGCTCAGGAAAACAGACTGTTTCATTCTAACTTTTGTCGTTCAGCAGAGCTTCCCACCCAGGTTTCTCTCATCCTTCATGGCTCTCATGTGAGGCCTGTGGCAGGTGCATGAATGGCCTGAAAGATAAGACCTCTGTAAATAAAGCCTATGATCTTGTGGATGTTGAGAGCGGGCAGCCTGCAGAGTCTAGCCAATTTGGATTAAGTTTTCCAGGGAGATTTTGGAAGATGCCACACCATTCTCCTGTCTGAAGTCTCACTCTCTCATCTTACCTCCAGTCTCCTTGGCCACTTGCTTGTTGTGGTCCATGAGGAAGAGCAGTCCCTCCTGTGGTTGGGTATCATTTGCTCCTTCTAAACCCCAGTTGCTATTCCGTGCCTAGAATCCACTTTAAGCCATGCTTCTCACATTGCCCCATTTCAGAAGCAGCTTGAACTAGATTTACCTTTGGTTTTGTCATGGGGAAAGAGAATTTGGTGGAATGGAAAGACAGGGTAGACGGAGGCATTTCTCCAAACAAAGGCTCCCTTGTAGCAAGCTCACATCTTAAAGAGGATAGCCAGTTGCTCTGTCTTCTCTTATCAGAGTGATAAACTGCTCAGAAACAGAACTTGGGAAGTTGAGACAACCGGGAAATTATCCTGGACCTAAAATTCAAGTCACCATGGTTCACATCTTGAAGTATTTCCTGACAGCGCTTCGTACATATTTACATCTTTGCTTTTTCCATGTAATTGTGTCATTGTCTCTGTATCATTGCATAATCACGATAATCACAATTTTAAATGATTGTGTGGCATCCAGTCCAAGTAGTTTAATCATTATAATTTTATTAGTCCTTTTAATGACAAATACACTTATAAATAACCATGAGGTAAATGTCTTTGCACATACCATTTTCTTTAGGCAGCCTAAAGAAAATAACTTTTGATTTGTGTACCTGGCTAATTTTTGCAGTGCTCAGGATTAAACCCTGCACTTGGCTTACCACTGAGTCACATCTTCAGCCTGCAAACATTTGTCTTAGGTTCCTGGTAGTGGGGTTATTACTTTAAGGGTAGGGATGAAGATATGGCTAAAATGATTTATAGGGTTTGACCGAGTAACAAAACTACTTTTAGCCTATGAATGTGCCTCTTCCTCCCCCTTGCATTGGGGTAAAATAACTCTCCACTCAGTTCTATTCTCTTGTCAGTAGCTCAGACGGACCTAGAAGTGCTCATTGGTGCTCTGCATAGTCTTCTCCTATGCTCATTGTATCAATGGTAGTGGCAAAAACATATTGCTATTGGACACATTTCTGTGACAGCACTGTATCATAGAAATACGTTTACTTTGCATATGTAATGTTAAATTTTCTAGTACATGTATTAATATAGATAAAAGAAGTAGGTGAAATTAAGTTGTTTAACTAAATGTATCCAAGTTATTATTATTTCAGTTTGTGGCCTTGCCATCATGTCTTAGGTGCCCAGTAGCTCGGGTCATTGGTAGCTGTGGGGTTGGATAACACAGATTATGAGCAGTGGGCAAAAGTTCTGTCAAATTCTTTAATCTCTCTGTTAATTATATTGTTAATATGCTTAACTAATTCTTTCTGTCTCCATGTTGGTTTATCCAAAAGCAGTCTCTGCGACAGGGCCTTGATTGTGCAGGTAATTGGTAGGAAGGAGATCTCAGAAGGGAACCAGGAAAGGGCATAACAAAGAACAGCTTTCTCTCGAGGAGAATGGGAATCTAACCTTGTTTGGGACAACTGAGCCACTGAGTGAGACAGATCTCAAATTGCTCCCTCGTGAAAGTGCATGGACTGGAAGTCTGTGTTAATTATGGGATGTTCCTGCAGCATCAACTTCCTCATACTTCTGGGTTGTACTGCTTAGGAGCTAAGCACTCTTAGGGTGATGGAGATATCTATTGAGCAAAGAAAAAAGGTGCAGGTCTTTTAGGTGTCGCAGGGCAGGGGGCTGGGAGCTGCCTACACAATCCCTTGTAGACTCAGAAGGACCAGAGAGGGTTTGTCTTGTGGTAGAGTGGGAGTGGAGTCTTCTTGAATGGACACTGTCCCAACCCAGGTCATTCTCAATCCATCGCAGGTGATGTTGTCTGTGACTGTACGTTTAGCAACAGAAACTGATTCTAGCTATTTTGAGTGACAAGCAACTGAAAATTGTGTTGAAGACTTTTAAGATATAAACCTGCTGGCCAGGTTTGGGAGCAGGGGCAAGCAGTTTTGCTCCATGACTTGGTAAGCTATATGTCTAGTTAACATCACGTTGTAGAACACCATTTACGAATGGCCTAAGGTCCTCTGTTCTGGAACAGAGAGTGGGAAGCAGTCAACATGGCTCCCCTTTAGAAGGCACCACTTAAATTATAGTCCCGTTTCTGCTACACAAGGGAGGAAAGATGATTTCGTGGTAAGAAAGCAAATTTCTATTAGGAAATGAATGCTGGGAAGCTGAGAAAGGACAGATAACCACTCTAGAAGGAGATGTGGTAAGGCTATGCCGGTTGGTGGCTTGATTTTGATAATGCAATCATTATCCACCATGGGAAGAAGCAGGGTGATGGGTGTGTGGGTGGGACCTCTCTGTGTTATTTTTGCAATTTCTCTATAATAATTTCTATACCATTTCAGTAAAAAGGCTAAGAAAAGGAGGAAAGAATAAGGAATGGGGCTTGGTAATACATATTCATTTGGAATTGAATTTGGAGAAATTAGAATATTTAAAATTTCCCTTTATACTTACTTTGGGGATAAGTCTCAAAGGTCCTGGTCACCAAATCTTAATCTTCAGATATACCCAGCCAACCACAAAACTGAGATAGTGAAACATCCATTTATTTGTGTTCTTGCTCTGACTGATTGATTTTATTGTTTGAAGCTTATATGAAAAGGTATGGTCTGCTTATATTAAGAGGTCGGTTAAAAGTGAGTCGGACAGCAAACAAGTCTGAGAGTTTCAAACCCTGCTCTCCTCCCACTGACTTCAGATATATTTCACTACTGTGGACATCAGAGGGCCGGCAGTGGTTTGATGGCATGAGCTCCCAGCCAGAGGTGATCCATTCCTCAGGCTCAAGGGAGGCACCCAGATTCACTGATGGCAAGCTATGGCCCAGTCCTCCAATCCCTGAAGTGTACTTAGCCAATGCAGCCGCCGGTAGGGAAGAGGTCAGCCCGACCGTGTTTCTTGAGACTCTCCCCGTGAAGAGGCATGGTTTCTCTGTGTGGTTTTCCAACCAAAGCCCAAGTTCTCCAGTGTGACTGCTGTCGGGAAGCCAGTGAAGGCCCTAGGGACCATGGGATGCTCTCATTACTTTCTACAGCAGCTGAGTGTCAGCCACTGAGTGCCTGTCACTTTTTATACAGCCACCGCTTCCAGGTAATGGATACTGGGGAGCCACCACTTGTGTAAACAAGATCCATAAAATGTCCACCCCCGTTTAGCTGTGTTTCCACTCATCGTTCTGTAATGAACACTTGTCCAATCAGATGGCAGTAGCCATTCTCCATCCATCCTCTAAGCAATAACCATTCACAGTGTTGGAGAACATCAAGCCATATTCTCCCCATATCTACGCTTTGCTCTTGGAGTAACCTCATGTCAGTGGAGTGCTGGGACCTCAGTCATTTGGTATCTCAGTTCCCTAGGGCCCTGCCTGTAAATCTGTGTCCAGCGCAGGTGTGGGGAGCCTGGGTTCACAGTGGGCACATGCTGCTATCGCAAAGAAGGCAGAATATTTTATTAGCTCGGTCCTGTTTTTCCTCTGCCAGTCACTGAAGGTTGGGAGGCAGTTATCCACAGATACTGTTAGATGATTCTTCTTTGTCATGACATCTGACAGTGCCCATTTTCTTTCAAAGTTTGTGAGAAGAGGAGCCCACTTGAGGCTGGAGAGAGAGCACAAATTTCTGAATTTGATCCCTCAGGACCCACAGGTGTACAGTGGTGCATGCCTGTGATCCCAGTGCTGGGTAGACAGGAAGATCTTCAGGGCTTCCTGGCCAGCCAGCACAGCTGAATCAGTCTGCTCTGGATTCACTGGGAGACTTTTTCTCAAAAAGCAAGGTTGAGAGTAATAGAAGAAATTGTGCATTGGCCAGTAGCCTTCATATCCAAACCTGTATACATGCACGCGCGCGCACACACACACACACACACACACACACACACACGTCCCATTCCACTAGCATTTCTGTGGGCCTTCCAAAGAACTACAGTGTCCTTGAGGAAGAGCATGGCATATGGAGGCAGGGGACATTGAGATGAAAGTCTGACTTGTTTACAGAGACCCACTGATACCACTCACCCTCTGGAGCTTCAATCCCACCATGGTCTGTGCACATTCAATAAGAAACAGTGCTCTAAGTACAAGGCAAATGGAGAAATATTAATTTCATAGCAAACCCCACAAAGGTCCATGGTGAGCATTGAAGGGATCTCCCCCATGCCACAGAATTCTTCTCCTTCTGTTGGAAATTCCTTATGGAGGAGAGAATGTTCCCACAGAGGTAAAAACATATTTTCTGGAGTAGCCAGAACAATGCGTTAAAACAAATAACAAAAAAAGCAATCTAATCCAAATTCCAGGAAGCTATCATCACTCCCTCACAAGGAAAAGAGTCTTTGCAGTTGTGATTGAATTTAGGCTCTTGCAATGGGAGATTATCTCGGATTATCTGTGTGGAGCCCTTAGTGCAATCATGCATTCCCTTGTCAGGGAGGCAGTGGGTGGTGAGTTGAGCATGCGCAGAGGAGGTGGTATGCAAGGGCAGAGATTAGACAGAGCTGGCTTCGAGAGATGGAGTGATAGCTAGCATGACAGACCAAGGATGCCAAGCCACGAGAAAGCTGAGAGACAAGTCCCGGGTTCCTTACAGCCTCTCCAGGGGGAGTGCAGATCTGCCTGTGCTTCTTGGTTTCCAATCCTCTGGCACTGTAGAAAAGGAAGGTCCTGCTGCAGAGGTAGGGCAATGCTATGGCAACCACGGGGAGGAGACTTGCCTTTCTCTTGTTCTGGTAAAGCTTTGATCAGTCATGCTCTGCACCCCTTCCCTTCAGCAGGTTATACCTGGTCATATGTGAACCCCGGGAGCAGAGGAAAATTGAGCCCACTCCCTCACCAATGGCAGTTTAGCCAAGGTCCCACCCACTTAAGACTTGACACTAGTGCAAGGAAGACCTGTTACGAGACAGGATGAAAGTAATTTGTTGTCAATATTCAATGCCAACCTTTGCAGATTTCCCACTAATAAATTAGTGTGGGTGCAAAATGTTTTTACTAACTCGCATTCTGATGTGTGATGTTGAGTAGGACAGGGATGGGCTGAGTTTTACTTAGCACACTGAGAACTGGTCCTAATGAGAACACTTGTTTGGCGTGTATTGCGACAATAAAGAATCCAAGCTGGGTGTGGTGGTACAGGTTTGTCAACCCAGCTTCTTAAGAGGTAAAGGCAGGAAGACTGCAAGTTCAAGGCCTGCCTGGGCTATACAGTGATTTCAAGGTAGTATGCACAACTTATGGAAACCTTATTTCAAAGTAAGAAAAGTGAGAAAAGAGCCAGAAATGTAGCTCGGTGTTAAACACCTTTCCTGTATTCAATCACTAGTTTAGCAAAGAAAAAAAAAAAGAATCTGGAAACCATGACCAAGAATCACCTACACCACCCTTGAGGCAAAGATATAGATAACATGCTCACAAACTTCCTCATGCTTGTGTCCATGCAGACATTACTAATCGATCACAGCATCGTTAATCTTGGACTCAGGCAATATCCTCTCAGTGATTTAGTTATCCGACACCAATATATCAAGACTTAGCATGTGCCCTTTCTGCTAATTCTTTTCTCAGCCTTAAGATGGCCCAAGTCTGTGTTAATTCTCAGCTCATATGTTGGTCTTTCCAAAGCCTCAACTGAGGCGTTCAGCTAACAAGTGCCCTCACTTTACCTGTTCTTGGCTTTCCTGGGAAAGATAAGCTGTGGGTAGCAAAACTAGCTCCGAATTCGCCATGGCTCCCATTTCCGACTGCAGAACTGTGACCAACATCCAAGGAGAAGTCTGATTCTTCACACCTCTGGCCTCTGATTTTTCTCTGGGTCACAGGTCCCTCAGAGGAGACACAGGGATTAAGTTGTGAAATCAGCAGCTCTTCTGAGACAGATGCTGACTGCTTGTTTCTAAAGGTGTGACTCTTGCTGAAAGGCCATGGACATGCAGCGCTGTGCAGCAGGCTTCCCCACCCAAGGGGCAGGAAGAGGACTCAGGTTACTTCTGTTCCAAGAACCATACACTTTACACCGTTTATGGTTGTCCTTGTAAGCTTGTGTAGGAGAGTGTTTCTGGCAGGAGGAGCATAGGGTGCAGAAGCCTAAGTTGGATCCAGCCAGTAAGGCAGAAGATGAAGGACCTGGAGGCCCATGTTAGGTAGCTCTGGTGACTGGACAAGTCTTGGTTTTTGGAGGGGTACAAGCTCAGGCCTGGCATGGGAAAACAGAGTTGTTGGGCTGAAGAGACTGGAGGCTGCACATGGAATTGTCTTTTGTTTTTTCCTAACTGATGGGTGAATATTGCTATTCTTTTGTGACCCCAAAGTGACTCTAAAGTGCTTTGTTTGATGCAGGAAGGTGGCCAATGAGCATCACCATCTAATCAGGTCCGTTGTTTTGTTATGACTACTGAGAGCTCCCACTCATGGTGCTTTGGGTATTGAAGACCAAAGAGATATATAATCCTCTTGACATTTCAGGAAATACTGAAAGTCACAAGAAGAAATAATAGTCACTCTCTTATCTGCCAAATATTACTTCATGAAAGTATAACCAGGCGTCTGCTATGCCAACCCTGTTTTTAAAATAGAATTTTATTGGGCATCTATGTTGTACCAGCAACTATTTTCTACATGGAGGGGACACAGCAGTGAACCAAATGGAGAAGTTTACTCTCAGGGAGAGCTGACATCAAGGCAGGAAGAAATCCAGCAACTAAACAAAATGCATCAGATGTTACATGGTGAGTATGCTAAAGGAGAAATAGAATCGGGGGAGGTGGACTGCCATTGTTCAATAAAAATCCCAATGGAAAAAGTATGATCTGAGGAAATTTCGAGAAAGGTGAGACAAAGGACTCATGTAAACATCTGGGAAAAGCATCCCTAGGAATGGGATCTGCTGGTGCAAAGGCCCTGTGGTTAGGTTTTCAGAGAACAGTGAGGACAATGCTGTTGGGATGAAGAACATGAGAGAGTTCTAGAAGATGAAACAAAGTTTATATGGGGTCAAGTCACACAGGACCTCCAAGGCCATAGTAACATCTGACAGCTGTTGATTTTGGAGAAATCGGGTCCCTTGAAGAGCATAACCCAGGGGAAGGAGGGGCTGACTTGTTCTAGAAAGGGCAATGCTGGCCTCTGCAAGAGGTGTCAACCACAAGGAGCCAGGACAGCACATGGGGAAATGCATGGTCCAGGGATGCAGGCCATTGCCAGTTTCACGTCAGCAGAATCAAGAAACGGTTTCCACCAGAGGAGTGCATCTTTCTCAAATGAAAGCCATCCCAGTGCCCTCAGGCTCCTGGTGACCCAGCTGGTTTTGTAAACCATTCTTTTCTTCTTAGTAATATGTCATGAACATCCCCTCAAGTCTGTAAAGAGTTTCTGACAATGGGCTTTTAAATGTTTGGACAGTATTACATCATCTGGATGCGCTGTAATGTGATTAATTTCCTGTTAGACATTTCAGTGATGCCCTGTTTAGAAAATGTGCCGGCGGACGCCACCGCGTATAAATCTCCACACACATCTCACACGATGTCCTTGGGCTCGGTTACTAGAAATGGCATGGCTGGGTTGAATAGCATGCATTTTTATGACTCTTGGCTATTAAATTATCCTGTAGATCACAGAACTGGGGCTCAGCAAGGGAGCGTGATTGCCCACTCCTCAAGAGTGCAGCCAGAAAGTGGGTGGTGAGATACGGTGCCAAAACATTGGTCTTCAGACCCATCTTCTTCCTGTCACACTACAATAGGGACAGCCCAATTTATAGGTGTTACCAATTTACCCACAGTAACCTGGGAACACTGAAAACTTAGGATCCGAGGCTTTGACCTTATAGATACTTATGATGCCAGGTCTATAATCACAATGGAGAACATCTCCTACCTTTCTGGCTAAGGTGACTGTGCCCTCCTGGGAGACTCTGATGGTCAGTGCATCATGCTTCCAGCTCTCACTCACGGTCCTATTATGCCCCAGGTAGCTTCTGTACAACCTGGCATTTTGTGTGCCATGCTTCTATTCCCACTAGGGTCCTTTGGACCTCACTTGGAAGGGGGTGTGTTCTCTGGCCAACATCATAATTTCTGAAGCCAAATGTCAACCTCATCTTATTTCTTGATCGTGCCTGGAGCCAGAGAGACTCAGTGTGGGTGACATGGAAGGAAGCTGAAGCCCTTCTTTGATCGCTGCTGTGCCCCCAGCAGCCTTTCAAGGGCAAGGAGCAGGAAGATCTAGCTGAGTGGCTGAGCCCTGGCGACTCCCTGCTTGCAGCTTCAGGACCCTCTTTACTCTCACGTCACACAGCATTTCCTGACTCCTTGGAGTGATCACCTGGCCTCTGGGCCACTTGCTGTGTGCTACTAATTATTACAGGTATTTTCCTACCATGTAAACGCGTATGTGTGTTTTGTGTGTGTTTTATATTGTGTGGAACCCTCTGAGGCCTAACACGGGGATGCCTGTTTCCATTCAGGTCCATTTAAACAACTATGAAGATGCTCAATGACACATGTAGAATGTTGGAACTGATTGGGAGGGCAGAACCTGGAAGGAGGCCATGGCCTCTGGAAAAGCTGCTCTCCTGGTGCAAAAGGCAGTGAGAGGCATGGGGATCTTAGGTGAGGGCCGAGTTTGGCAAGAAGAAGATGGTTTGTTGTCTGATTTCTCTCTGGGCCTCCGCAGGAGAGAGTAGGGCAATGGGATGCTAGCCTGCATGTCCCCAGTACCTTTGTGTTCTCTCCAGTGGTCCAAGGTGACCAAACAGCAGTCTGGTTCTCCTGTCTGTGAAGAGCCTGTGCTTCTGCTAGCCTTGCTAGAGCAATGGTTTGAGCACATGGGAGCCACATAGGGAGCTCTAGAGAAATACTGATATGGGGACCCTACCCTTGGAGATGCTTGCTTCATTGTTCTTCAGGGTGTAATGCTAGGATTTAGAATCTTTACAGAATCTCCAGGACATTCGCACACGAAGCCCCTTTAAGGCAGAGGTCACAATGCAGTTCTGTCTGATAGGACTGTAATGACAATCACATATGTGGGGTCAACCTTTGCAGTAGCTGTATATTAAAAAAATAAACAAAAGAAACAGCAGAAATGAATGGTAATTGTGTGCTCTAACTCAGCGAATCAAAAGTATTACCACTTCATATTATCAAATTTAAAAATCTCAAAAAATCAATGTGGTTATTTAAATCCTCTTCCCCCCCAACACCGTTTGTGGAATCCAGTGTGCTTTTACAATGACAGCTCAAAGTAGTTAGGACCGACGACCTCTGAGGTACTCAGTGGTCACACATAACTTACGGCTGCAAAAACTGAAGAGCAAAAGGCTGGTGTACAGCAGGTGCTCAGTATAAGGGTTTGTACCTGTGACTGTGATGCTGAGCAAGGGCTTCAGGTATTAGAGCAGTGTGCTTCGCCAGCCATTCTCTGCACATAGCAGCCTTGCTTAAGACTCAGGGATCTGCAACCAGCTCCATTCCCGAAGCCTTCGCGGCCCAGCTGTCCCACTCTTGTATTTGCTCTGTTCTTGTTAGCAGTCTTTTTTATGCCCTAGGCTCATTCTGCCATTGTCATCATCGATGTGACAACCAACTACCATTCTGTTTACCCATCTGTCTCCCCTGTAACCTGCACACATCTTTAGGCTGCAGTCACATCCCCATTAATCTCTGTACCCCTGTAGTCCAGCACAGTACTTACCTACTAGACGGTTTGTGGTAAGATGAGTCCAAGACTCAGCTGCTTAGAGACTGGTTTGTGGGAGTGAAACAGCCAGGGCAGGATTTGAGTAGAAGGAGAGCTGACCTAACTGCATTTTTATGGTCTACCAATCAGCGTGTCCTAGTCAGCTACTGCTACAAAATGCTTGGTAACAGCAATCTTTCATGATTCAGTTGCTTCTGAAAAGCATTTGTTCCTTGCTCTGAAGGCTGTTGATCTGCCAGGCGTGGATCATAGCAGCCAGGTTCTGCTGAGTTTCTTTGGTCCCAGCTGAAGGGGCCTACTTTTCTTCTGGCAGATGATCCTGGTGCGAGAGGATGTGTGGGAGCCTGCTGTCCCTCCCCTGACTGCTTCCCCTGGTAGCTTTCTCTGTCATCTCTCTCATGTCTCATTGCCTGATGTCAGTCAGTATACCTCAGCCGGGAGTGAGGCTGGGAGTGAGCTGGAGGGGAATGGACACTCACTGAGTTATTTACTTACCTATTGTGGCGCAATGTGCTTCTCCAGCCACGAGTGATGGTATTCCCATCTCTGAAAACCCACCCCTCGTCTTTCCAAGCCCATGGCAAGTGGGGCTGGATCTCAAGTCCGTCTCTAGGTAGGAAGAGAACTGGATAGGTGGGATTTTGTTGGCCAGAGCTGATTTGCTGCACTGATGTGATTTCCACTGCATTTGACCGTGGCTATTTTGTTTGACCCCCTTTTGAATTGTTTAGGCCAAATCAATTTCCGTTCAGCTTTCTTGCTCTCTAGGGGAACAATCAGGAACCCTAAGTCTCTGACATATAAGGGTAGTGTCTAGACTCACATATACTAGGCAGGGGATCTACACTTCCGTATCAAGGAGAGGATTTGGTTTTGGCAGCCTCTGTTGTTTGTACTTGTCGGATGTCCTCTTTAGCTGTGTACCTGTTGTTGGGTTGTCTACATGGAAGGCTGTTTGAGCATAGACACCCACTCATCTTTGGTCTCAGTTCCCCTGGGCCAGAGGTCAGAGAGTAGGAGGACATCTTGGAATACCGCAGCTGCAGAGCAGGCTCATCGAGGTGCAGGCGGTGGGTGAGTTAGGGATCAAATCGAATCTACAGAGAGCGACTCCTCCCACTTATCTGAGCCATCCTGGTTCCTTGCTGTTCCGGAGACCATGCCAGAGCCTGCTATTGAGCTCAGACTCGGGGCCCTGGGTCATTTCCAGAGGAACCTGCTTGGAGCCATTCTGTTTGAGGAAAGATGTGGCTTCTACTGGAGCAGAACAGAACTCCTGGCCTGGTTCCCTTCTCTCCTGTAGCCTGCCGCCCTCTGTGGGCCCTGGCTGCGAATAGCTGAGTTTTGCCTCAAAACAGTCCAATTCTATTCTTCCTCCAGGCCTTGGCTGGTCAGCTTTGGTTACTTGTAGGGCCTTGATCCCCCAGCCCGGTGTCAAGGGGTCAGGGGCATGAGTCTTCTTTCACATTGGTTGGGGTCTTTTGGGAAGAGGAGGCTTGAACCTAGTTTGAACCTGTGAGGGCTCAAGTTCCTTTTCTCTTGGCACAGTATCATTTCCTGTTTCGAAGAAAAAACTCGTGGTTTTAAGAGCTTTAAAAAAGGCACTTGGACACGAAGCAGCTCTTACAAAACAACATGTTGATGAGTTAAGTATAAATGAATCAGAGACATATGGATTAAATTTCCCTCGCAGTCCACAGGGGCTTCAGAATGAAGGGGAAGAGAGTTTGTCAGAATGTGTCTATCTCTGCCAGGGTCCAGAATGGAATCAGAGGCTGTGGCGAAGCCAGGGAAGTCTTGCCCTCCTCCCCTCCCCTTCCCAGAGGTAAGGCATAGAGCCAAGGATGGAATTGCAAGTTCCAGGATTGATGTCTACCCCTCTAGCCTCCAATCCTTCTGTTCTTAGTTGAATTGTTCCCCTTAGATATCTCCCATGGCTTCCAAAGGGGACACAGCTTAAAGTCTGACTCCTACAAAAGTCTTGAACCTGCTGGAAGTGGAAGAGTCGATATGAGCTCCATTAACATGGGGGCTACTGCTGTCCACTCCCTGGCTGTGAATTCCAGCTCATCTAGATTCCACGTGTCTTAACCCTTCTAGCCAACAGATATATGGCTCTTCTAATGGTCTCTTAGAAATACCACCTGCTGGTAGCCTGGAGGGTAGGACTGTGGGGGTGGCATGGAAAGTCAACACCTCCATCTTGGGTCTCCCGGATAGCGTTCTACTGTTAGGAGTAGGGCAGAGCTAGAAGGGCTCCTGGGCTCAGTATTTGCGGGAGGAGGATTCACTTTCCCCCCTGTGAATTCTCCAGACAGCCCAAAGCACATTTGCCTTGGTGGTTTTATCCCTTCTTAATTTTTTTGACCAATGAACAGAGAAGAAGCATGGCTAGGGAGGCCCCGTGGGTCTTCTAGAACTGTGTTGCTGGGGTTTTGCCTTACAGTACCTCGGGCTGGAGACGTTTGCAGATAACCCCCTGCATAAAACAGACCCAAAATCTTCATCAGATGAAGCAGGGGATGGATAGTTCTTTGCCCCCCCAAATTCCTTTCCCAGTTCATACCCTACCTGAGGGCCACTACAAGTCTTTTTGGAATGTGTTTTAAAGCATAGACAGTACTCTAGAGTGGAGCTCACTAAATTCCTGGGTGTTTCTGCCAGCAGAAATCTTAATCGGTGTCTTACAGATGTTATGTTGACAGAGAGAAGCCAGATACATGAGATGGGATTCCATCTCAGTGTTGTTCAAAACTGAGCAGAAGCAATAAACATTGATGGATGTTGAGTAGTGGGCACTGAGCAATGACTGGGGAAGGAGAGTGAGAGAGTTTTCCTGAGCACCTGGAACGTCATATTTTAGGCAGGCAGCAGTGGCCACAGACATGTGCTTTGCACGTGCTGTCTCATTCTGCCAGGTGAGGGGACAGAAATGTTCATTTTACACATGTAATTTCTTTTGAGATGTGTACTTAAGATCAAAACTCTTGATTTTCTTTAATTAATTATTTTCATTGAAAAGCCAAAAAGTCTTCATCCCCCTACTCTCACCCTCCCCGCAGTCTGGGATACCACTGCTGGACAGGTGCCTGAGCAGTGACAGAGAGGCTGGGGGTTGAAATTGTTGCTGACAGGGTGAGGTTAGTTGCGAATATGGCAGGGCCCGGGAAAGGCCACTCTTGGAAAGTGCGCTTCATCAAAGCCATACTTTGGTGATGTAGATGAACGTGGAAAAGCGGGGTGGGTTGCGACTGAATAGGTTCTGTCTCATTGGGAGCATATAGTGCAGAGTAGATGGAGGGGGTAATGTGAGCCTGCCTTGCCTGAGGGACTTCTTCCCATCTTATAACAGCAGCTCTATGACCACAGCTCCTATTTCCACCGTTTTTATAAAAGGATAGGAGAGAGGAATTGGATCTCCCTCACCTCTCCACCCTTTTTGATTCAGAGGGACTTGGCATGCTGGAGACACACATGAGGTCAGGCACCTATGACCAGCCTCCAGGTTTCCAGAAAAATGTTGAGTGTATAAGGAGCAGCAGTTCTATCAACGAGATAGAACTGGCCCTGCTGTGGTTGGGAAACACAGTCAGTGGGATTAAGGTATGTGGTCCTGGACAATGCATAACAGTTCCCGTTGTCCCATGACACTGAGGGGTAGAAGAATGAGAGCTGGGCTGCTCATCTGGCAGGTTTACAACCCTTTCATCTGCCCTACCCTGTCCTTCCTTTCTCTGCCACTCCTGAGCCTGGGCACTAGCATTGGACCCAAGACACTGTCTCATTTCTAGGGTCCACAGGTGGAGACGGGTTCTCAGTCAGGTCAGGCACACTGTGCAGGGGTCACAATTCAGCAATCTTTTGGAAAGTAGCTTTCCAAACAAACTCAAGCAGCTGCCCATTGCCAATCAGGGCCAGCAGTGAGTTCTGCGCTGCCCGGCCTTCCAAACCCTTTCTGGCGGATCCATCCCATCATCCCTTGTAGTAGTATTCTGACAACAGATCAAGTCAAGGTGACAGTCTCGAGACATCAGGTGCCACATGCGCCCCTTCTGTTCCAGAGAGAAAGAAGTTCTTTTTATTTTTGGACTTGATTGTCTGCACAAACACTCCCAGTTTCTTATGCCCACTTTCCTTCCTTATTCAAAGGAGAAGCCAAAGTTCTGTCACACCGAGACCACCAGGGTCATGGCTTGCCAACACCACTCATTGCCGATGAGAACTGGTCTGGGGCCTGGCTTCCATCGTTCTGGGGTTTGACTTCAGCTGCTCCCCTCCCAAGTTTGGTCTCCCCAGGCCCTGCGCTTGGAAGACCCAAGTCACTGTGGGGTTTAGCCAACTCTACTGGGACTTTCTGTCAGAGATGTCTGTTCCTCAGGCCTCCTGTGGTGGCTCCTGAAGTAACTTTTCCTGGTAAACTGCCTTTGGGATTGAATAAATTCTCAAAAAGTTAGCGTGACAAAGATAAACGAAAAGGCAGGAACACACACAGTTCCCAGTATTCAAACAAAAGCAAAAAGGGTAGAATGGCTAATAAGCATATGGAGATTTGTTCAGCTTAAGTAGGGATCAAAGAAACAATAATCAAATCAGTTACAAGATTCTGTTCCCCATATTGAATTGGAAAAAATAATAATGAACGATGGTTTTGATGTAGGGAAATGGAGGCTTTCAGTCCCTGTAAGATGGGGAAATATTGGTACAACTTCTTTGGAGGACCGCCTGGCGGTATTTCCCAAACCCTTTCAAACAGATACCCTCTTTGACTCAATAGTTCCACACTGTGACATTTCTTCTACCTTACGGAAATCATCAGAGACCCTCATAAGTTCACATACGGGGTCGTGTGGTGTAATGATGGAAAATTGGAAGTGATTGAAATGCCCAGCAGTAAGGAATCTGTTACATAAATCATGATTCAGTCGCGTAATGAAACACCATGAAATCATTACAACATGCCAAAGAACAACATTTAATGGCATGTAAAATATTTACAATATTTGATATATAGAAAATGTCCATCTGTAAGTCAGTATATTCAATATGATCCCATTTACATCGATGTAAAGACATTCATGTGGGTGCTTGGGAAAAACCACTGGAAAGAACGTGCTAGCTATTTAATATGGTGATTTCTAGGTATGGAAGTTGTGGGTGGCTTTTATTTCCTTCATTTTGCTGTTTGCAAACTTAACTGCTTGAACTTCAGATTGTTTCCAGGCTGCTTCTCTGTGTATGTGTGTGTGTGCGCGCGCGTGCGCGTGCATGCGCACATGTATGTACGTGTGCTAGAAGTCAATTTGGGTGTCTTCAAACTATTACTTCTCTTCTTTAACTTGAGGGAGGGTCACTCACTGAACCTGAAGTTTACTGGTTTGGATTGGCTGGGTGGCCAGCAATCTCTAGGGAGCCTCTTGTTTCCTCTTCTATGATACGATTACAAATGAATGTCACCTGTGCCCGACTTTTTATGTGTGTTTTGGAGATTCGATTTCATGTCCCCATACTTAGGCTGCAGACACTTTATTAACTGAGATATCTCCCCAGTACACCCCACCATTGCCTTTTGAGACAAGGTCTCACTGTGTAACCCATACTGACCTAGGGCTTCCTTAGTGTCCTAGACTGAGCTCAAACTTGTGGTGATTCTCCTACCCAGTCGAGTGAGTGCAGGGATTTATAGGCGTTCGCCACTGTGACCAGTTGTTCCCAGTTATTCACTATTGACAATGCTCTGATGAGTATCTTTTGCCAGTTTTCCAAAAGACGTTCTGTTTTCATTGATATGTATGCAATGTCAGGGTCAATGGCTTATTTGATGAATAAATGTGTTTCTTCTTTAATTAAAAACAACATGGAGTCATCTAAGGACTTCACTACAGGGTTTTTTTTTTCCCCCTCAATCAGTCCCATCAGTTGGTCTGATAGCTCAGAGAGCATGACAGTCGCTGGCTTAGAGACAGGGTTTGTGAGTGACGTAAGAGGTGAACTTTGGATCCCTTGAGAGTAGGCGGCATCCTGGGAGCGTCATTTTGCTTCAGTGCTGGTGGCTGGTGGCTGGTGGCTGGTGGAGGGAGGGTCGTGAGAAAGGCTCAGCTGTACTCAGAGGACCTGCTTGCCATGGGCTGACCATGTTGGTGAAGGCCTTCTTTCTCTTAATATCCCAAACTTGCTTTATCATCTGAGCCCCTGTTATGACCCACCAGAGAGGATACATGTTTATTTTTTCTAATTAAAGTCCTCTGACTACAGGGCTTTTCTGTGTTAGTATGCCATCTTCCTGAGAACATAAAATATAAATATCCCTGTACTTCTGTGTTGAGAACCTGGATGTTGAAGGTTGGAGATTTTGCTCAGCTGAACTGAATCTGTGTATTATACTCAGGAGCATAGCTCCAGGCTGGGTACCTGTTGTTACTATGTTTTGCAAAGCAATAGGAATATGATTGGGTCCCTGGAATCCTGGAGGGCCTGGGTGCCCTGCTAGGTTACCATCAAGATTCTTCAAGAGGCTGTGTCTATGCCACTCACACCGCTGTCAACTTTCTTGTGTGCTCATTAGAGCCAGCGCTACTCAGTGCTGTATGATGTGATGCAGATCTACTAAGAGGAAAGCTTCTTGACCTAGCGACCGTCCAGTGAGGGGGTTGATTCCAGGGATATGGGGAGAACATGCTGGAAACAGGGCTGGGTCCCAGCCTTGCTCTTTTGTACAGGAAGAGGGTTTTGTCTTCTCGTTTGCTGCCTTCTCCCCACCACTACGCAAGACTTGTTGAGTGTCCCTACTGTGTTTAGCACACCGAGGGACACAAGCCAGAAACTTTGCAGTCTGATGGAGCCAGACAAACGACTCAGGCATGAACCACCTTCCCGAGAGGAGACGCTTACCTCTCCAAGGCCTCAGCTTTCTCGGGGCTTTCCATTTTTAAACTCCTCTTGGTAGGCGTGGAGACAACTTGGTGGTGAGGGTGAGGGTGTGGGAAGCAGAGGGCTGGGTGGTGTAGCGGAGGTTGGCTAAGAAAGGGCTTTGGAGGAGAGATGGCATTACGGGAGGCAGCTCCAAGCGCGTGGTTCGTGACTCCAGATCTGATGTTGCTGTGGAGCCAAGACAATGCTGAGAAGCAGAAATTAGGAGGCAAAGGCCCAATGAATAGAGGCAAGTACAGGATAAATGGGCCAAAGCCAAGGCGAAGTTTAGCAACTGGGGGGTATTGCAGAAATATTTATGTGCACTCAACTCCATGAATTTAAATAACCATCAGTAAATATCCAGTCTTAGATGGAGTCTTTGCTAGATTTTAGAAAATGGTTTCATGTGTGCTCTTTGGGGGCTCAAAGTCCATGGGAAAAGATGTAACATGTGTGTGTGTTTGTGTTTATGTGTATGTGTGTGTGTGTACATTTGTATGATCAGGTGGACATGACTTTGCATGTGTGTCTGAAGGTCAGAGTGTCCTCCTCTTCAGTTTGTTGCCTGACTTCTTTGAGGAGAGTTTGTCATGGAGCCTTTTAGCTAGGCTGGCAATCCCTCTCTTTGCCTCTCCCTGTCCCCAGCACTGGACTTACAGACACTCATGACCATGCCTGGCATTTCTTATGTGGATGCTAGAGATCCGAAGGCAGGTTCTCATTCTTTTGCAGGAAACTCCCTGACCCACTGAGCCATGTGCTCAGCTCCTCATCACCAGTTTGAATGCTTGTATGATAATTTGATAACTATTCAGCACCCCTCCCTCTGTTGTCTGGAGGCAGAGCCCTCCATGCATTCCCCAGCTCAGCCAGAGGGTAGTTGCTGGCATGTGATAGGCATTCAACAAACAAATGTCAGTTAAAACAATTAGGCCACGAATAAAGAGGCCACATACAATGCTTTAGAGGAATAAACAGCATCGCATAGAGTCAGGAGAACCGGCAGAGCTGCTCTCTGTGGGTCCCAAATAAGAGCAACGGTCTACAACCAACTGAACTCTGTCATACACTGGAAGATGAGCCTGTGCCTGTTTGAGCTTAATGTTTTACTCACTGCTTTGTAATAAAGTACGAAAGACATTCTTACCAGAAGTGAGGAAGCTGGGGCCCAAGGAAGCAGGACGTTTGGGCCAGTAGCTAGCAGGATCGGAGCTTGGCGGGCCCCTCAAGACTGCGCCTCGCGTTTCACTTTATCATCGGCAATAATTGCCACAGTTCTTGAAAATCAATGAGACATTCCGGCCGAATAGAGGAAATTGGGGGGGGGGGTTCTACAGAATGTTCTCTAAGATAGGAGATTCCCCTTCAGGGTGGTAATCAGGAGGACATGTGGACCGGTTAGTGTGAAGTGGCTCTGGTGGGTTCCTCCCTGGGGACAGAGCAGGGCTCTGGAGTCTCCTGGGGCTCCTCCAGGCCACTTTCTATTAGGACCATTATGCTGCTAATGGAAGTGACAGGGCTTGACATTTGGGTAATTAAAACATCCACTGACTGAATAATAACTTTTTATTGACAATCATAGTGGTGAAGGCAAAATTAATTTGATTTTAGACATCCTAGCCATGGAGTCACTTGGACAGGGGCCAGAACTATATGAATAGAGTTGTTGATACCATGGATGGCAGTGCAGACTCTCAGGTGGCCTCATTTAGGTCAAGCATGAAGCCAGGATTGGCAGAGCCATTGCCAGGACACTCTGGTGACTTGGGCGAGGGATGTGGACAGCAGGAGTCTTGTGACTGCTGCGGGTGGCTGTGTTGTGTGCTTGTGGATTTCAGACATGAGCTCTAGAAAAAGTTTGGGGGGGATGCTGTTCAAAGAAGAATGAGGTGCTTCCTAAGCAATGGGGAGTTAGAAGATGACCCTGAAAGGTGAGGAAGTTTTTGATCTTAAAGGAATCGTGCAGGGGAGCCCAAATGAGAAGGAAAGGTGTCAGGAGATGGTGGTGTTGTCCCGAGTCCTCAGCAGCTCATTCAAGTTCAGTAACCACTCCAGGGAGCTTTTTATTCCATTTTAAATACAATTTGAATGGGTGTTAAGAACTAAGGATCTTGCCTACGATCATACAACTCTTTTGAAAAGGCATGTTTTCTGGATAGATGTGGCACACACTTATCATCATGACAGTTGAGTAGCCAACTCAACAGTCGGAGGGCTGTGAGTTCAAGATCAGCCTTGACTACCCAGGAAATTCTAGGCCACCATGGTTTTAATGAGATTTAATGGAGATTTGTCTCCAAATACCCATTTTTTTTAAAAAAGGAGGATTTATTTCCAATCTCCATGTACAAGTTCTAACCCTGGGAATCATTATTATCAAGATTCATTCCTTTAATTTGATGGCTGAATGGGGTGACCAGGTAAATCAGAGTTTTCCTTTGGTCAAGTCCCAGGAGAGCCATTGATGCCATCCTGTACCAGTGAGGAATGTTGGTTAGGATGACCCAGGAAGCAGGTATTCACTGCTCTCTTCTGTGGCCAGGCATCGGGCTCAGAGTCTGTCTCACATCTCTTGTAGCTTGAGTCATCTAGCAAACAGGAGTCACCTTGAAAATGGAGACAGAGACACAGCTCTAGTTTCAACATGCGTTTCCCAGTACATGGGACTATCAGTCCTGTGTGGTTACTTAATTTGATTTAAATCAACTAAAACTTAAAATCCAGGTTCTCAGTCATACTACCCACATTTCAAGGGCTTCATCACTGTGTATATCTGGTAGCTACCATATCGGACAGCACCAAACCCTTCCTTCACAGGCATGGTAATGGGAGCTGAATCAGAGGTCATTTGGCTCCTTCCAGCAGAATGACAAGAGTGGAGACAAGGTTTGCTTCCAAACTGTGTCACTTGGTGTGAGATTCAGTCAGCCCTCTATTAGTTTCTCTGTCTGTGATTTCAAATACTTGTGGACAGAAAATAATAGATTTTTTAAGGACTGCCATCTATCTACCTACCTACTTATCTACCTATCTATCTATCTATCTACCTACCTACCTACCTACCTACCTATCTGTAGGTTTTTTTGATCATTATTTCCCAAATAATATAATATAGAAACTATTTACATATACATTGTATTTACATTGTGTTAGACAGTATAAGTAATCTGAAGATGATTTAATATAAACAGGAGGATTATACAGGTTATGTAAGGTACTCCACAATTCATAGATGAGATCTGAGCATCAATGGATTTGGTGTCCTCATATCCTGGAATCCATATCCTCTGACACAGGAGACAATAATAGTCTCTTTGAGCCCCTGTCTTCTCTTCTGTAGAATGGTATTTTGGGTCTCTTTGGGGTCCTTGCTCCATGGTCGTGCTTAGTTCATATTTTGTTTCTTGTCCTCTAAATGTGAGCTGCCCTGGCTGGGTCCCAGGGAGGTTGCCAGAAACAGCATGCATTTGCCTTTCTATAGCTTCCCGCTGCCCCCTTAGACAGGCTGAGGTTCTCCTACTCTCCATCCTTTCAGCCTGGAAGTCCTTGCCCTTCCCCCTAAAGCAAGCCAGCAGATCTCCTGGATTTCAAGGGCTTTTACCTTCTCACTTCTCATTGCCCCCAATTCCCCAAACTAACTGTGTGTTGACTATGCTGCAGTTAACCCGGAGCTTTTGGCAACTTATCCTAAATATGACTAAAACCAGTTTAAAAGAAAAGAGAGACAACAGCAATAGAATATAAATAAAATGGCAGCTGGGACTGGTCTGGTGAAAGACTTGGGAACATTGATCTCCTACCTTCCTCAACATAAAATTGGTCCTGTTAATTGTGTTTTTAAAAGGATTTGTTTGGTGTGTGTGTGTCTGTATGTGTGTGTGTATGTGTCTGTGTGTTTAGGCATCTGCTTGCAGAAGTCATAGGACAACTTATGGGAGCCAGTTCTCTGCATGACTACCAGGTACTGAGGTCATCAGCTTGGTGGCAAGCACCTTTACCAGCTGAGCCATCTCACTTATGTTTAAAAAACACAGAGAAATCGACATCCATAGCAGGGCTTAGCTCTTCTAGATGCCTTTGTTCTATTCCTGAAGTTAGGGGTGGATGGGTGAGAAGGGCTGATTTGCCCAGTGCCTGTAAGGCAGCTTTCTAGGACTCTTCAGGGATGGAGCAGCTCTGTCAGGGAAAGGGTAGTGAAGAGCCAGACCACTAGAAGCAGGACTCTGAAGCCAGATGGAGTGATCAGGATGAACACAGAGAGGACCTGCCGGTTCCTCCTCGGAGCACAGATACCGCTCTGTGCAGTCAGCCCTTTCTGGACTATGTGGCTTGTGGTCTTTAGGCCCTCCCAACTTCGTGTTTCCTATTCACGTAATTGTCAAATGAGGCTAGGAGCACCTAGCTTCATAGGTGTGCTGTTCAAATTAAGTGAGATTGCATTCATGAGATTAGCCAGCCCAGAGCCCGTCACAGGTGCACTGTCATTACGTTGCCTTTTCATCTCTGCTGATCAGAAGCACTGATGCAGATGTTCTGAGGTAGAGGTGATGCTCTTAGGGAAATTGCTTTGCACAAACCTGAACATTTACTTCTCTGACCTTCTGACCTTGGCCATCCTGGGCAGACTCAATGGAAGGGAATCACGAACAGAAAGGACA
The DNA here is from genome assembly GCA_028555095.1 of Dicrostonyx torquatus. Lineage (NCBI taxonomy): Eukaryota > Metazoa > Chordata > Mammalia > Rodentia > Cricetidae > Dicrostonyx > Dicrostonyx torquatus. The sequence continues at coordinate 1,786,725 of JAQHUG010000250.1, read as the reverse complement.
GGTTGAAATCCTTTAAGCAGTAGGCCACAAGGCTTCTCGGTTCCTGCCTATATTCTGTGCACAAGAGAAGGGACCTAGGTAGAGAAGACTATACTGCTGAGCTGTTAGTGGGCAGGAAAGAGGCACCTGCCCCTGGCTCTGGGTAGGCCTCATGTGAGGCCCCAGGACCTTAGGTGCAGGGAGGATTCTGAAGTTTCTAGCTCATCTAGATTGTGACTTCATCAGTGTCACCTGTGGCAAGACTGTCGTCCATCTTCTGGAGGCAGCTGGGGACCAGGGAGGATGAGTTAGGACTCAAAGAATACAGTGGGATCACACCCTAGTCAGATTTCTCTTGTGGCAAGAAGGAATAATTACACGACCTTGAAGCTGATGTCTTTTTGTACCTTATCTATTTCTTGACTGTATTATATATATTTGCTACAGGTTTAGGAATCTTTCCTAGCTTCCTTGCTGTCTGCTTTGCATTTTCCTCTTAGGTGCTAATTAAAAGGTTAAAAGCAGTGTTATTTACTGACTTTCCATTCAGGGCAAGAAGAGACATTTCACTGTGACCTTAGCCAGGATGTTTGCTCTGAACAGCCCTTCTGACCCCAAGTGGACACTGGGTTGAGCAAGTGAGTTGGCTTGTAGGTCACTGGGTTTGGGGAAGAGGTGGGGATGGGAAAGATGCTGTCATTGGTCAAGAAAGAGAAGGATAGATAGTGGAGTTATGATAGCTAGAGCAGACAGTCACAGCAAGACTGGATTAGTAATGATTTGGGCCATCTGCAATCGAGAACCCTCTAGACTGGAGATTCTCCAGTCGAGGGGTGTGAAGGCCATACAACACCTCTGTGTCCCTTGTCCCATGCCTTTCTGCCTGTCTCATCACTGCTGGCTCTGAACTGGTCCCACGTGTCACTTGACGATCAGACCCTATCCACAGCTGCTGCAGTGCCCCTTTTTGGGCTTCATATCCCTGTTTGCATACCCTGTGGCTCAAAATGGGGGCTCAAACGGACAGGAGGGAGCCCTTACTGTGTTTGTTCCTCAGCTGATCCCAAGGAAGAGGGCAAGGTTGTCAGACCCCAGAGCACCTGACACTCTACAGATCTCCTCCTAACACTTCCACTTGTTCGTGGAGCATCATTGCCCATCCAGGTCAGTTCTCCATTGAGTCCATCAAGAGCGTCTCATGTGCCTGTTGATGGACCATGCTACAGAACAGCAGCAAAACATGACCGGAGGAAAGAAGAACGCAGGCAGAGGAGGCTGCAAACTGGGCTGGCGGCAGCCAAGGCTGTGACATATTCTCTGGTCTGGTTAGTGAATACAGTTTTTCCATGGCATTCTGGTTTCTTAAGCTGTGACCTGTGAATCCTGACTTCCTGGGTACAGAGCGTGCCAGTGAGCAGCACTATGGATTTACGTGCTGCTTGAGTGGCAAGATCCCTGGCCTTTGCAACAAGCCAGCCTCCTCCTGTGAGGTCAGCAGCAGCATTTGGATGCATCCCATGCACATGGTGGAGCGCCGAAGGAGAGGATGAGGAGAGGCAGATGGAAAGCTATAGCAGGCATCTGGCAGCTTGGAAGCAAAACCCTGCCTGTCCTATGCCAACTTCCTTCATGTTGTGGCCCCATCTGTCTCTAGTCCTGTTAGCATAGGCCTGGCCGTCCTTCGATCTTGAGTGGCACCACCCTACCTCTTGCTCCTTCTCATCTGTACCATCAGCCTTCTTCAGAGTGTCCCATACATCCCTCAGTTCCCCCTGACACCAATGAATTATCTGTGAAATCCACAGGATTTGCATGCACTACTGTTCTCTGTTCAACCAGTAAGCTTGGTTAGAATCTTTCAAGTCTTTCCTTCCGGGGAAGCTCGTAGCTGGTTGAATATAACTCAGAAAAGTTGAGGTAACACTGAGACTTGGAGGAAGAATCCCAAGTCTTCATAGTTCCCCACCCTGAGCTCAGACAGTCTCCTTGCTGATAATCCTGCATCCTGATGCCGTCTGGGGTTGAGATGGCCAGCAGAACTTGCCCAGAGGTTATTGTGGTAGACCTCTTTCTACATGGTCATATTAGAGTGTGTCATGATTCTGCCCCAAATCTTGACAACTGGCCTGAAGTCCTGACATCTGAGATAGTGCTGATGACCCTGGGCAATCCTCATCTCCCTTAGCTACTGACCTTTTCTTTCTTTACTGGCCATCTTCATGTCCCCTCATTTTAGCCACATAATAGCCATGTCTTGGCTGGTCCTGCGGCTTAGTTTCCTCTGTGAACCAGATTTTTCTACTTCTCTCTTTTATTCCTGCTGTTACTTTTTGGTAGCCTTTCTTGACCTCCAGTCTCTTGGTTACCACTGCTTTTTCCATTTCCACTACCCAATGATCTTCTCTTTAGAGGTCTCTTACTAGAGCCCTAGACCTGTTATTGCTCTGCCTGCTCTGATAGCCTCTGACCTGCTAATCTCCCATAATGAGTTCTTTTTCCTTTTCAGTCCTAAGCTACTGAGGAAGAACAACCCCGAACCCCATATTCAGGTTCAGTGTCTCCTTTGTGGATTCAACACTTAGACTCCCAGAATTCCTGCTGGTTTGTAGGAAGGAACTCTTTGATTCAGCTTCTGTTAACAGCTCAGCAGCTTTTCCTGTTTCCCATAAGCCTTAAACCTCAGTATTTTAACTCCTACTTAAATATCTTTTATTTTTATCTTTAAGACTGGGCATCAAACGTGGGACATCAATACATGCTCTGTATGTATTGATATATACGTCAATACATGCTTCCTCACCTTCCCTACGTACCTTGCATACATGCTTAAGGCCGATCTACAAAATTCTGGTACTCATTGTTCTTCCTTCTGACCCTGCAAACAGCATCATTGTTCTGTGTTCTCATCTCTTATCTCCCACATCACTTAAAAGAAGAGAATAGACAGGGTTCTTTGTGAGCTAAACATACGCACTGTTTACTTTGCGATTAGAAACATGCATATCGGGACGTGTTTATGCTAAGATGGCCACAGCTGACAGGCTATTGGCTGTAAAGACAACCTGTATCAAGTGTAGAACAGTGAGGATGACAGCAGTTGTCACTGGTGATCACATACTCTGTGACAAGTCCTGCACCAAGTTCTCTTGTTGTACTCTTGGGCACGCAGGGACTCACGACTTTTTTTTTTTTATCTTATGGGGAAGCAAAGTGAGTAAGACAACTTCAATAAGAGAGATAGGGGGCTTGAATCCCCAATGTGCCCTAGAGTCCTCCAACTTTGTCTTCTTCTTTCACGTGATACCCCTCACTGAGAGAGGACCCATTGAGCCTACACCCCCCTCCTGTATCCTCTCTGCCCTAGCACTTTTTCAAGCCTGTGCTTTTCTGCTGAACAAGCATGGCTGGGCTGACCCTTCACAAATTGAGCTGCTGAGCACGTGTAGAATCATGCCGTCTTTTAACTGCAGGCAAAACCCATCCCCCCGGGAACTGTCCCAGTTTTAAGGGTATAAGAAAAAAAAAAAGAGGCAGTTGTGTTAAAATAGAGATAAATACCATAGACACAGAGAGACATACAAATAGACCCTGGAGGGATGGTAGGAACCCTATCTAAATAGATAGCAGAGATAAATACATGGAAACCATAGATAATTATTGTAGGGAGGTATGCTCCATGGGAGGTTCTCGGGATAAATATATCGACTCTGTGGATAGTAGAATAAGGCGGATGGTGTGAGGGGAAAACGATGTGTGGGAGGCTCTGTTACTTCAAGGGGCCGTGCTGAATGGGACTGAGCTCTTCAGTGATGTTCATTCAATGGAGTTGATCCAAGAGGAGGCCTGAAAGACATAGGCAGACTGCCCAGGAGGCACCAAGATGCTCATTGGGAGGAACGTGTGAGGAGGGAAAAAGAGGCTTAAGAATTAAGCCTAGGATGGAGTAGAGGCTGTGAAGACTGACCTGGGAGATGTGGCAGGACTGAGGCCTGTAAACTGACATGCGCATGGAAGGATGAGTGGAGTCCAGGAAGAGAAAAGTTCACTGAGAAGGGGAGCAAGGACCTGGATCATCTTTACCGAAGCAGGTCAAGGCTCCAGTCCTTGTGAGCACTCACTCAGAGACATGCACACCAGTATCACTAACCTAGGGTGAACCAACTGAGCAGGCTTTCTGCACTACCGTGGGGACATATATGGCTGATGGCAGCTCCATAGGACACAGAGAAGAGTCATCCCAAGGTGCTGCTGTTCTCATCATTGATTTTACTGTGGTGACCTATTGTGATAGAGGATTGGTCAGCTCTGCCTCTATAGCCCAGGAGGGAGAACTCAGGAGAGGCAGTTGCTTACTGTGCTTCTCTTCTTCATGGGTGGCCTTTGTTTCCCTGCATAGCTAGGAAATCACTTGAAGGACTCTGTAGCTTGGCCAATCATATCTTCCTGATGGTGCTATATTGGCAGTAGAACATGGATTCTTAACCTGTGAGTCACAACCCTTCTGAGGGGTGACCCACCCTTTTGTAGGAGTTGCATATCAGACATCCTTCATATGAGATATTTACATTATGATTCAAAACAGTGGCAAAATTATGATTATTAACTAGCCACAAAAATAGTCTTATGGTTTTACAACATCAGGAACTGTATTAAAGGGTCACAGCATTAGAAAGATCGAGAACCACTGCTATAGTATTTTCCTTCAAGGGCACTCAACAGAAGTGGGCTGGGGCTGAGTGTAACAGAGCTGTGTCCATCTGTTTTGGTACCTTCAGTTGCTTTTTGGAGCAACAGATGAGGGCAGGGTTTGGTGTCTTTGGCCTTTTATCCCCAGTAGTAATTGATCAAGGTTGGTGGGTAGAGTGTCTGCCACCACAGAGGTGGGGCCTCTTGTCTATGGTGATGATTGCTTATCATTCTCTTACCTGTCTGAGACTCCCACTGATTGTCCTGTCTCACTCTGGATTGGACTAGAGACGGCGGAGTGTAAGAACAATCTAGTGTTCTCCTTCTGCGACTTTGATCTTAGAATTGTTTCTGCTAAAAGGTCAAGCTGCAGCTCTTTCTCCCCAGGGAGCAAAAGCCCAGGTAGCGGTTGCTTTTATGCCACTAGCTTTTGCCTTCTACACATGATTTAGTTGCTGTGGTCTTATCCAAATGTCACAAGGCCTAGATGTGCATTCCAGGGCTTACTTAGCCTTGATGGTAGGTTCTCTTGGCAGAGTTGGCTTCCCTCTGTAAATCAGGCTCTCTCTCTCTTTGACAAATATGATGGTGATGTGATTCATGAGGCATGAGAGGAACCAGGCAAGGGGTACACTGGAGAAGCTCACCAATCTGCAGCTACCCATTAGAGGATTTCAGGTGGGATCCAACAGAGAGTTAGCGACACAGGTCCCCTCGTGAGTTAAAATTACTGACCTGTTTGTAGGCAAGAGAGATTTCCATAAATAAGATGGGAGACAGTTCTGAGAACACTTCCAATAGGAATTTGGCTAATCAAATCTTTAGCTGGACTTGTCCCCAGAGGATTCATAGGAATAAAAGTCAAGGGGACAGGAGTCCAGATGGCATCTGGTAGGAGTATAGGCCCTGCTGCAGTGATATTCTGGGGTGTCTGCCCAGTCCTGGCCGTCTGGAACTCCAGGCATGAGGGAGGGTGGCCCAGTGAATGGGCAGCCGCAAGCCACCATCTGGTTACCAGGCAGAGCCTCAAAACCACCTGATTTGGGGACAGGGGCCATATGGTCTTCTCAGGCTTCCACCTTGCTTACTCTGGACTTTAATTTTAAAGTTCCCTGAACTGGAAACAGGACTGAAAAGAAAGTTTTCAGCTAGAGAGCCAGCAGCTATGATTAGTGTGGATTTATTTTTCTCCCCGGTGACGGATGGTCACACTGATGCACAAGGCACTGATCCACCGGACACAGGACAGTTTCCAGACCAGGGAGCACCAGCTGCAGGACAAGATTGTCTACTTACGAGTGGTGAGAAGCTAGTATGATTTCTTCCTTTGCCATCATAGAGGAATATGGTTATGCAGCTTGAGTTGTGCCTGTCAAAGGGACACTGTTGACCCTTAGCAAGGCGGACTAGACACTTGGTTTTCACAACTCCCTGATTCAGTACAGAAGCCTGATATAAAGCATATGCCATGAAATTGAGAGTGTGTCTAGCTTTGTTGACATGAAGAAAGGCAAGATTACGTCCCTATGTTTAAGGAGATTAATAAAATGATCACTGCTATTTATTGTTCTTACTTCTAAACTCTTGGGAAATAAGGGAGTGACGATCAGTATAGCCCATGCATGTACACATAGGGAAGGGACACCAAGTTCCAAATGGATCGATGGCACAGATCAGGAACGAGACATTGGCCTTAATAGCCGAGATCCCAAAACTCATTTAGAATTGTATTTAGGGTCTTTATGGCTCGTGGGTTCTGTAATCTCCAGCCTTTCTTGATTTGGACATAGAACTCTGCTAGGGTCTGTGACAACCTACGAGCTATGGGCACAGAAGCTGGATGGAGTTCCAACAGTGGATCATGGAAAAAGTTACTCAGCCTCTGTAAACCTTGGTGTCCTCATCTGTAAAATGGAGATAACTCTACTGGCCCTGTCGGGGTGTTAAAATGCAGGGATGAATGTACTTTTCTGGAATTTGGAAGAAAAAAAATCAAGAGCAAAGGGTTTAGAGATGACAGATGTAAAGCTGAGAGCAGGAGGAAGGGGATCCATGGCCTCAAAGGCCTGGCTGGAATACTACTTGGTCCATCTCAAGTGTCTCAAGGTGACTGCACTCACTGCGTTGGGTTTCCAGGGAAACCACCACATCTTGGGGTTTTCATAACACGCCTTCACAACCTGGTAGTTCACAGCAATAAAAACATGCTCTCAGAGATATGGGGTCCAGAATCCCAAAGCAAGTGACATCAGGGCTCCACTTTCTCCAAACAGCTCTTGGTTAAAGCTTTCCTGATCTCTTCCAGTTTCCAGCTTGCTTGTGGCTCCATGGGTTCGTGGGCTGTGGCTACTGAAGTCCAGACTCTGTCTTTGCACACCCTTCTTCTCTGTGTCTGCATCCTTTTATTCTCTTATAAGGATGTCTCTTGTTGGATTTAAATCTCAACCTAATCCACTAGGATCTCATCCTGATCCTTATTATAACTACAAAGATACCATTTCTAACCAAGGCCGAATTCCAAAGTTTCAGATGGATATATTCTTTTGGGGTCAGCAACATAATTCTATCAAGACAAAAGCAAAGGAGTTGTTTTTCTTTTTAACAAATGCATTTGTTTCTTCTGGTCTGTAAGTTATTTGGACTTTCATGACAACGAGCAGCTCATCCATCCACCCACCCAGCCAGTGGACTTGTTGAACAGAGCCATATGTGGGACCAAGGCTGTGCCAGGCACAGGGCCGTGAGAGAAAATAAGAAGTATCCTGCCAAAGTTAGGGACTGGTAGCGGTCATGCTCGCTGTGCTGAGAAGATCCCCCTTTCTAGAGGAAGGTGGGTGGCCCATGAGGTGAGGCCTCTAACTACCTTCCATGACTTCCAGCCAGGCATCTAGGAGCCTAGTGGAGAGACTATGCGATGGAGCTGTCTGTCAGGCTTCCTGAGAGAAATGGTACCTGGGCTGAGTCTTCAGGGACATATAGAGTCAATTAGTTAGAGAAACTCTTTCCAGACCTTGGGACGCTCTGAAAGCAGGAGGCTTGTGGAAACAGACTACTTAAGAGAGCCAGCAGCTCTGTCTGGCCATGGTGTCTGTGTGAGTGGGTGGCAAGCAGACAAGGACGAGACTGCGTAAGCGGGTCTGTCCGTCCTTCATCCTTGATTGCCATCACTGCCGTGTCAGTGTGGAGCACCTGCGGAGCACGCTCTGGAACTCCAGGCATTACTTTTGCAGTTTGCTGCTTTGTTATCCCCGGGCTTCACAGCCATTCCAAGAGAGGATTCCAGAACATGGCCTTGAGGCCTTGGATCCAGCCCAACCTTTCTGATGTCCGCTCTGGCTAGGTTTCACCTCCCTGCCAGGCACCAGATGAAGAAACAGGAAATGTGAAGGACTGGCTCAGTGAGCCCTGACCCTGTGGGAGAGAGAAAGAGAGGGTTCGTTGGCCTGTCTCCTCCAACTAGGCCTTTGTCAGGATGAATTTGGACTTTGGTTCTGGCCCTGGGGCTTCTCTTTATCACCAGATGGTGGCACTATTTTGAGCAGCTGTCTGTGCTGTGTTCTGAGCCCTGCAGGCTGATCCCTCAATGCCTGGTGTGTAAAGAAGCAATCTAGGTCTCTTTTCATTTACAGGGATCAAGCCCTTCAGTAGTGGGAAGGAAACAGGCCTGGCAGGAACTCAATAAGACAGCCAAGTGTTCAAACTTGACCACAGTCTCCTTATTTCAAGTAAAAGTTAAATTTATTCATTTAGTTAATCTTTATTAAAATCATCTCTAATGACTTATTGATTTTTTTTTATTAGAGGAGGAAAGAAAAAAGCTCACTTTCTTGGCAAGCAAGGGGATTACCTGATGCCAGATTGAAAAGCTCCTCAAGAAGGGGTTTGGTTTTTGAAATATTAAAATAAATATATTAATGCAAAAATAAAGGTGCACAAATAATGGAAATGAATAAGCAAATTAAAAAACTTTCTTTTCATTCTTATTTAATGATCATCACTTTAAAGTTAAAAATAAAGCAATTTTACAAAGAACATGAAAGAGGTACATTGTGACCCTTTGATATCACTGCACTTTGGTGATTTGGTGATGTGGATAATGAATTTGGAGAGGATACCAATAGATAGAAGTAAATATTCTTGAGCAAAAAGTTCTTCTTGGGTATGTCTTTGTCCTTCCCTTGCTTGTTGCTCAAACTAGCTTTGGAATGGAGTGTTTGCTTCTGCTTCTCCTCAACCTGCACACAGCATTGCCTTGATCCCCTACTTTTGTCCCCTGGAACACCCCTCCAGGGAGGACAGGGACTGTTACCACCAAACCTCTGGCTGGCTCTTCAGTTCCCAACAACAGTGCCCGGTGTTGCATTCTGCTGACTGGCTCTTCCTCACTTATCATCTCCTTTAGACTTGAGTATAACCCTGGAAGATGACAGCCAGAGCTGATGTTTGTGTCCTCCCTCTGATGAAGACACCGGGGCTGGGCATGCAGGTCTGAGGCTAGCCCTAGTTTCTCTGACTCTCGGGAAGGTTATTGTTCTTTACCCCATGCTTCACGGTCACACCTGACCCCTGAACTTTCTGAGAAGTTTGTGGCAGTGGCTAAGGAGAGCTTGGTAAGAGTTTAGAGGCTCTGCCCTCGACCATGTGAGTACCAGCCAGGAAGGACCTGGTACTTCTCAGCATCTCCTACTATGGTGTGTGTAGAGGAAAACAAACATGCTAACACTCGTGCCACTGAAAAGAACAATGATGATGACAGGGGCTTATGTCTCAGGAATTGGCACAAGTCCCTCAGCTGTCTCTGTGCTTCAGGTTCCTCGATTCCAAGGTTAAGATCTTGTTGTGGACAGCATCATATCAACAGGATTCCTGGGAGTATGAGTGGAACAATGGACTGGAAGGTCTTAGCACAGAAATGACACAATTGATGTTTCAGAACAGTCGGTGTTCTGTGATGCTCTGCTTATGATCATCTGTGCATGAATTTTAGACACTCTGGGGATACTGGTCTCTGGATGCCAAGTTGAGCTGACATACACTGTGGTAGATAGAGAATTAGAAGCATCAGCAGGAATCTTTGATGATATAGAGTAGCTTCTACACTGCCCTCCTTTGAACTCCCCAATCTATAAACCTCTTAAATATCCATCATGGTACCATTCCAGCTAAGCCAGGAGGGCTTCTGCAGGTGGGTGTGGTGTCCTTGTGCAGAAGCTGGCTTGCCTTCCCTGGTACGTGCTGAGCCTCCTTTATGGGACTATACAACATGCAGCTGAGCAACTCCCTCCTGGCTTAGTGCATTCATGTGCTAAGGCTGCCAAGACAGATACCACAGACAGGGCGGCCAAACAATAGAGAGGTACTTCCCCAGAGGTCTAAGAGTTACAGCTCTGAGGTCAAGGTTGGCAGGATGGGTCTCTGTTGACGCCTCTCTCCTTGGCATAGCTGGTGTGTGTCTGCGTTCTAATATCTTTCTATAAGGATGCTAGTCACACTGGTTAGTTTCTACCCAGAAGACCTCCCTTTCTTTAGCTTAATGATTGCTTTAATGATTCATCTCTTTCAGTCTTACTGGAACACAACATTGACTATGAATTTACACAGTTTAGCCTGTTAGACTTGGTGGTCCCCCTTCTCCATCCCTGACAGCTCAGAGTAGGGCACATTTCTTGTAAATATGGTGATGCTTTGGGAAATTAGACCAGCTTCTGTCAGTGTTAGTTGAGGTACCTTGGGATCCTTTCCCGGAAAACACGTGCATGTGTGGAAGTTGTATGCAGAACAGAATGTGTGCGGCAGGTGCAGAGTTGAGTGTGCACGAGGAAAGCCTATATTTCTCCAGGACAGTATGTGCTGACCCAGGCTTGTGTCTGTAATGGGGTGTGTAGATACAGAAAAGAACGGCCATGAATGAGCATGTGTGTGAAGCTTGCCAAGTGACATTCCCAGCTCGGGAGGTGAAATCATTTTGCACGCTGGACTTTTGTCTCCCAGCAGAGCCACCCCTAATCTCTCCAAATGGCAGAGTAACTGACACCGAAGGGATGAAGAATCCATTTGAATGAATAGCTTTCTAATTTATTAGAGGTCCTGCTTATTCTGTCAATATCTGGTGTTCATCAAACTCTTAGACTAGTGTGAACCTCCTTTTCTGTTCTCTGACCCAACTGCTGCTAGAATGTGTTCTTTTATTCAGCATCTGAATAAAAGACCTGAATTAGAGGGCCGTGTGTGTGTGTGTGTGTGTGTGTGTGTGTGCGTGTGTGTGTGTGTGTGTGTTTGTAATAGAGGCCATACTCATCCTGTGGGCTGCAGTATCTTGTAGCTTAGCAATTAGCTTACTACTCATGGTTAATGTCCGTATCATGGGAGGCAACCAGAGTCCTCCATTTCTCTCTGTAGGTGCAGAGGAAAGTGATGGGGGATCTTCCCAGACAACTGGATCCTCCCCACGTGGTCATTCCCATCACGCCATGTACAATGGCCTTGGGATTTCTGGAAGCAGACATATCTCTTAGCTTGCCCTCTCAAATAGGACCCTGCCTTGATCTTTTCCAGTCCTGTGACTTTTGGTCATGTTGGAAGGAGGATGGAGGAGCTGGAGACAGCCATGTCTGCAAATGCAGGAAAGGTGCTGGGTCAGCAGTGGAGCTCTGTTCTCAGCAGTGAACACGGGATGGGGGAAGAGGGGCAGGATGGAGGTTGAGCTCCTTTGGACCAGCACTTTGGAAAGAGCAGTGGCAGTGTTAGGAGTCTGTTGAGAAAGGAGAGAGGCTCAAAGGCACAGTTATGATGGCTTCACCTAAGTTCTGTACTGTCCTTTCATGTTTGGAGGGGAGCCATTCAGTACCTCCGATGCTAATAACTAATAAATTCCCAACACTTGCCAAATATTCATTCATTTACCCCTCACAGTAACTTTCCCAGTTTGACCATCATCCGCTTACCATTTGATAGATAAAGGAAGTGGGAAATTTAAGCACACCCTCCTGTCTCCATACACACCAAAGGCCAGCAGAGGGAGAAACTGATTGGGGTGCAATCGTCATCTTCTGTCAGCTCTTGGGTTTCCCTACTGTGCCATGCAGACACTCTGGCCTTACCAACCTCAGTCCCTGAAACTCTCTCCAGACCTCATCAGAGTTCACAGCCCCTGGCTGTGCTTCCTGCCATCTGCTGTCACCTTGCAATTGCCAGGCAGTGGAGGGGACTTGGAGAGACTGTGAGATTGTACCCAGGATGAGTGAGCTTTGCCACCCTAGGGCTTCTGAGGTCTGGGCATCTGATTGATGGTCTGTCTCTGCCCTTTCTTTTCCCTGGTCAACAATTGGCAGTATCAACAGCAGGCCAATCCCCCACAGTGGCAGAGGTATCTGTGTTTCACTGTTTCAGAGGCCAAGGAAGAAGAAGACAGAAGAGGCCAATCTCTCTCCCCTAGAGGGATGTGGAGGCATTCTGATGTGCCTTGAGGATGTACAGGAGGTCACCCAGCAGTTGCTGTGTGAGCAGGTCTGGGTACAGCTTTGGCCACCTGGAGCTGGAAGTTAGTTGCGGTTTTAAGGCCAAAGTAAAGTGCTGGGATGGACAAGCCTAATACCTGAGATGCTCCTTGAAGCTGAATTTGACAGTGAACCCAGATACCCACCTTTCCCTGGCAGCCAGCAGGACAGTCTTCTCCCTTCCTTCTGAGGTACTGAGAAACCCTCCTCCTCCAAGGCATCCCATTTCAGTTATGTTTCTTTCTGCCTTGGAAGCCATGTGACACAAGTCATTACTTCTTCAGGGGTGACATCATAAGGGTCTTTGCAGCTACCCTATGCTAGTGAGGAAGGGATTTCCCTACCCTGTGTGGAGTCACCACAAAAGGAAAACAGCGGCTATGGGAGGGAAGGGCTTTCTCACGGTCTCTTTCAATATGGAGATTTTCAAATCATGCACAGATGTGATGAGGTCTAGGGGAAGGAGAGAATGCATGCGTGACTTGTGGCTGGAAACACATAGTCTCTGTCCTTTTCAAAATTTGTGGGAGACAATTTGAGTTCATGGAGTAATTGAGTTCTTCCCAGCTCCAAATTATGATCAGTGTCAAGCTGAGGCGGTGTATTGGTTCTGAAGTAGAATGAAGGCTCCCGGGAAGATAAGAAAACAAAAAAACAAAACTCTGTATGAATTGCCAACTATAGGTAGAGTATTTACTGTTTTAATTCCCTAAATTTGGTCCCTGAGCAAAAAAAAAAAAAAATACAGAATTTTTATCATCTCCCTTCATCTCCAGCCCTATGCCCTAAAAATTTACTTATTATTAATATTTAAAACCCATCACTCTGTATGAATCATTGGCTATAAAAAGACATAATTTTTTTGCTCTTTCCATTTCAGACACACATTTCTTCCACTCTCTGCTAGGCAATCAGGTTGCACATTAACAATACATACATATATAATGTCAGTAGCCTGTGCTTGCAATTTCTCTCGGCCCCTGTCATAACTCATTTGTTCAGCTGCCGTACAACCCAGGCGCTGTCACTCTTATTTTTGTTGTTGTTGTTTTTTTCTCTACTGCCACTCCAGCTTGACTACGAATTATGTCTTACTTAACCTATATTCAACCATCATTCTGCTGCCAGGGCACATTTGCCAACTGTGGGTCTCCCGAACTTTGATTGGCTCGTTTTACCTGCACTGGGTTAGATGGAACTAGTCCCTTTCCACCCGATGCTCCTCGCCTTATCAAGGCAACCTGAATCCTAAGCATGTCCTACCTGTCAGGGAGGGTAAAGCATTGGCTTTGGATTTAGCAGTCCTCGTGACTGCCCTGTTTAAATGCCTCCCCCTCCTGACCTGGGTTTTCACAGCCCTGGAGAATTAGAACCGAGCATGGCTCAGCATTGGATGGCCGATCAGAGATTCTGAATTCTGATCTTGGCTGATGGGATAGTCCTAAGAAATTCCACTGGCTCTTGGTTTCATCACTGTGCAGAAGTATGGTAGGGCCTTGACGATGTTGGAGGGTAGCTGGAAGAGAGAGGAGAATGTGGGGACAAATATCAATGTCCTGAGAATTGCTAAATGCTGGGCAAATATAAGGAGGCCCTGGGAAGGTGATGACGGTGATGTTTTCAAGGTCATTAGATTGATTATGTTTCCTATTTCCAGGAAGCCTGTTATTAAGTTGTCCTCACCAAATTGTTATTAGAATTTGAACGTAAGCCCAGTTTTGAAAATTAGAAATTGCTTTTCTTCTAGAAAGAGCTGCCACTGATTCGCCAATGGTACTGGTTGGATGTGGTCATGAAGACGCCACATGTCCCCATCTGTCTACTCCACCCCCTTTAATTTTTTTAAGCGGCAAAAATCTCCTCTAATCTCTTCCTCATGGAGAGATGGGAGGGCTGCAAGGGGATTGTTGGCAAATGGCTTTGCGCTCCTCCATAGAAGGCCAAGTCCTGGGTCTCTACCACGGAGTCTGGGATTTGCACTCAAAACCACCCTCTAAGCTCACTGATGTTCCACACTCTTGAACCAAACACCTTCCCAGGCTCCTCTTCCAGTTGAATACTTTGCAAAGCATTGGGCTCTGAGGTTCGACAAAGAGGGACCGGAAGCTCAGCTGTGTTACGTTTTCCATTCTGGGCAAAGGGGTGTAAGTCTCCAACCCTCAGCTTCTCTTTCTATAAAATTGTGCGGTTGAAAATACCTACTTCATAGAATTCTAAAAGTCAAATGCAACAGAGTACATGCAAAGAGAACAATGCCTGAGATGTAGCAGGTGCCTCCTAAACGTTTGCTGCTGTAATTATTTCCATTCATGTATTCCAAAGGTGAGAGTAGTTCTGTATATCCAATGCCCCTGCAGAAAATTGATTCCCAGAAACACTGGGGCCTGAATCCATGCGTGTGGTTGGGGGTGGGCTGGGATTTGCCACCATGATGTCAGCTACCAAATACTGTACCGAAGCTCCAGACCTGGCATGTGAGGTGTAGTCCACTTTAGTATTTCCATCCGTTTAATTTGTTCCCATCCTACTGGATGCCCCTGATGTCCTGCTCATTTTGCCTGATATGTCCCTTCTCTCAAGAAAGGCCAGTTTATTGGTCACCTAAGTTCATGACCAGTTGCAAGACATGGTCATCTATGTACCTGCTGCAGCGTTGTTTGGAGCCAAGGAAGAGGAGGAACTTCTGACTGGGCCCCAGGTTGGGTGAAGGCAGCGTGCCAGAGTTTATAGAGGAAGTGGTTATGAGCAGGGTCAGTAGATAAGCAGAATGCCCCATCTAGCTTGTATTAAGTTCCCACAAATGGTAGCTTGTAATGTTCTTATTTAATGCTTTGCAGACAACAGGGATTCAATATATTATTATTTGGATTGGCTGACTGCCTAACTGGCAGGATAAACAAATGAGGAGTGTTTTATTATTACCATTTCCTTTTTACCCTGTAGGGCACCATGCTGGTGCTAAACAGGGCTCAGCGTTCTGTCTGTCATGGAGACAGGGTAGTACCCACTACATGTGAATTTTCAGTCTAATATTTCCTTCCTGACATGCGGCACACACAGCACAGAAGAGAGCAAGCCCTCCCCCAACCAGCTTCCTGTAGGGAAGGAGACTTTTCATAAAGAAACCATGGTTGCAGAGAAGAGAACTCATGGCCAGTTTACAAAGGCTAGGAAATGGAATTCTTATCAGTTGGAGGAATCACAATATCTCACCTTGATTAACTATCCATATACATACTCAATAACTCCATGAATGGCTGGGGTTATTTAGGTCCTACTGCTTTTTAGGCATTGTACTGAATATGTTAAACCTCACACACACACACAAATGACTTAGAATCTCACCAAGTAGGTTCTGTGACACCCCCTTCCCCATTATTCAAATAGAGAAATAAGATACATAGGGAAAAATAGTCTGACCATCTGAGGGCATAAAGAACCTTGGATTTGAACTTGGTGAGTCTGTGCTGTAGTCTTATTCCTAAGTAATGTTCCTTCTGGGTTTACTACATGTTATAAGTTGGCAGCTTTGTTTGTCTAAGTCAGTGTGTGTTGTAGGCATCACAGGTCACAGATGTCAGAGTCTGTTCCTGACAATAATTTTTCATGAGGTCCAGCTATCAGTCCTAGGGATGTGCTGGTACCCCATTCAGCTCCCCACTTCTCTTTAGTAGGTAGCAGGCCTCCTGCCTGTCTCTTAAGTGTGGCACCATATGCTGACTGTGGGCCATACATTTTGCCCTCATCTTGCATGAAATCAGCCCCCATCGCCTACTGTCCCATTATGCTATTCTGCCGTGCTGTTACTCCCTGACATCAGTTTATCAATTCAGTTATCCATCATCTGTTGCCTCTCTTGTCTCGCAAGACGAGAGGGCTCGGTTTGTGCCCGCAATCTCCCCAATTCCTCAAGCCATCCCTAATACACAGCAGGCTCCGGACGAATGTTTGCAGGCTCAGGCAAGTGGACATTTGGGCAACTGGACACTTGAAGAGGCAGGCTTGTTGTCCCAGCTTTATAGATAGGGAAGCTAAGACATGGAAAAGTTGAGCAACTAGCAAGGCTCCTGCACTTAGGATAGACACCCTCTCAGGTCCCAGAACTCTTTTTATTTTCAGCTCCTTGTTCTTAAAATACTTGGGAGCCTGACAAGCAGTTGGATGGGTGAGTGTTTTCCTTGCTGTGACTCCATAGCCTGTCATGTCTTCCCGCAAATCTCTGCACACATAGGTTTCCTACCCAAACCTTGGTCTCATTACCCAAAGTTCCTTTTTTTTTTTTTTTACTTTTTTTTTTTACTTTTTCCTCATTGATTTATTAGCATAAGCCATTTTTAGCTCACTATTATAATAAATCTATTAATTCCTAGTGATTACAATCAGCATTAATCACATTTAACCTTACAGTATCACACAATACAAGGCTTGCAGAGGAGATCATTTCGGCTGTGGCAGCCCCCCTGCCCCCCAACAGCTCTGACAGTGAATGGAAGTCTGAATGCCTCTTTAAAGGGCTTTCCTCTATTGGGGTTACAGCAGTGGCGTACTTGCCCAAAGACTAGAAAATTGACTATTGAGACAAGGGTTTTGTTGCGTCTTTTACTTTATAACTTTGTATGGTCAGGCAAGTCACCTCTTCGCCCCTGAGCTATAGTGTCCTGTTTTCCCTGTTTTTTATGAAAAAACTGAGTGATGCAACTTCAATCTTGTCCTCTTGCCTCTCTTCAGAATGATAGGAAGTGAGGGGACCCTTGTTCAAACACTCTGTACTTGTATCATGCCTGGTGCTTCCTGTCCCTGATCTCTATTTCCTGCCCTATTCTCTACTTCCTGTAAAGCTCTGCATTTCCTCTTCCATTTTTGGAGGTGGAAATATGTCTTCTAATTTATTGTGCAGCTATCCTTTGAGCAAGGAAACTAGGGAACTAGGTTCACTAGCCGAGTCGGACACTGTCCTTTAAAATACGTGGGTAGGTGGGGGACTGTGTGGAAGTCCGTGGCAGCTAAGAAGAACTGACCATCGTTCTAGTGAAGACTCATGCTTAGAGCTGGGATGGAGCTTGTTTCTCATTCATCAGAGATGGGACACACTGCCTAGTTCTCATGCCTAGCATGGAACGAAAGACTTTAGGACACACAAGCACCATCATTAGTGACCGTCAACAGAGTAAGAAAGAAGCTGGCCCTTAGATCAGGAATTTGTGTGGGGGTTAAAGGGCCAATGGCAAAAGCCTTGAATTATCCAATTGCTGTTTCCTTTTTATTAGAATTATTGTTAGTTCACATTTACTGAGCACTTACACCATGCCAAGTGCTTTCCATAAATATTTTATTTATCCCCAACCATAGCCTGATGAAGCTAGTTTCCAGCCTATTCATAGATGAGGAAAGGGGTACTTACAGGGGCTAAGTGACTTGGCTAAGATCATTGTCATTAATAGAACAGTGGAAATGCGCTGTGACTTCACTTTTCCCCGTGATAAGCACAGCTGATGTTTCTTGGTTAAGAGTCCAAACAGGCTCTTCTTGTAACTCTTCTTCGCAACTCATGGAGGATGAGAATTGGGAGAAAGAAACAATAAAGATGACAAGAGATGCTTGGTCCTCGAAAGCGCTAGAAGACGGTGAGTGGGGCTGTGGAGAGGAGGCTTGAGGGAGTTGCAGTGAGTGGGCGAAGTACACGTGCTCCCAAGGAATGTCCACTTGAGGGATGCACTCTAACAGTTGGTGTAAGGATCAGACCACTGTCCAGCTGAGGCAGAGACAGCCTTGTGCACCATGTTTTGGCAAATAACAAACAGATCCTTTCACTCCATCATTAGTGGGAGATGTGATTGATTAGACAGTTTGATGCTGGTGGGCTTTTAAGAATGCCTTCATATTCAACTAATGACAGTTTTATATGCTGAGAAAATATAAGAAGGCATACCTGATGTCCAGGGAATAGAGGGTTTTCCAGAAAGAAAATCCAGTTTATTTGTGTGCAAACGTATGTTGTGTCATTGATCATTTGATCTATTTGATTAGACATTGAAAAGATGCATGTTTCCTGCCTAAGCTGGAAAAGTCTTCCTTGTAGAGCCTGTGAACTCAGAATGCAGTGGAAATAGCTTACCAAACGTCAGCCTTGTTTTATGAAATGACAGTTCTTAGCTCAAGTATTGCAGGGTGCTGACTCTCCGAAATGTTATCTTAGTGACCCAGTGGTTCTTCCACTTGTCAAGGTGGCAGGGACT
>JAQHUG010000250.1:1757692-1768246 GCA_028555095.1 Dicrostonyx torquatus | reverse complement strand
AGAGAGACAGAGAGAGATTGTATTTCATTGCTTAGACTGTCCTCTTCACATTTTTCATTAATTATTTGTGAGTTTCACATCATGCCTCCTTATCCCCTCCATCTCTGCATCCCTTCATATCTGCCCTCTGCCCTTGCAACCCTCCCACAACACAAAATTCAATAGAAAGCACCAAAATGAGCTCACGTACAAAAAATAGTCTTGTCATGGAAGCTGTAGTGTGGTCCAGTGAGTCACACAGTTCATCCTTTAGTCCATACATCTTTACTCGTAAGTGTTCATTGCCATGAGTCACTGGTCTGGGTGGAGGCCTCTGGCTTCTGGTACAGCACTGATACTGGGCCCTCACTGGGACTCAACTTTTGGATATCCTGTTGTTGCCCTGTGTTGTGGAAATCCTGCAGCTTTGCATCTGCAAGTTTAGTCCCCTCACATGCTTCGGCAGTTCATAGATGACATGGATGCTGGGGAAGGCCATCTTATAGCCCTGCTTCTATGGTTTTATGGGCCTGGGTGATAGCTAGGTTGGTCAGCCTTCCAGCTTTCCCTCATTGACACCACCAAGGCAAACCTTTCAGCAGCATCGCCCCAGTGAACTAACTCATCACTGCAGCAGGTGTCAAGGAGTAGGGCCAGTTCTCCTGTTCTTGTGCCCTAGGGGCATGCTCACCTGCACCCACACCACCAGGGCCAGCTCTGCTGTTTTGCCCAGGTAAGGTGAGGGGGAGAAGGGGAAAAAATCGTCCCTTCATCCATGCCATCACATGATAGGCCAGTCTAGGGGCAGGGGCAGCTTGCCTGCTCTCATACCTTCAGGGCCTACTCGTTGGGCCCCCACTGACAGGGTCAACTCTGCTGTGTTGTTGGGTACAGAATCCATTCTCCTGAGCTCTCTCCATCTTTACATGTGTAAGAATACCTTTTGTAGCTCGTGGTACTGACGACAGAGGGTGGAGCTATGCACCTTAATCATTACAAGAAAATTTCTACCATGCATGCCCACAGGCTTACCTCATCTACACATCTTCTCATTGAGGCTCTCTTCCCACGTGATTCTAGGCTGTGTCAAGTTGACAGAAATCTCCACCACCAAAAAGTGTCCACCAAACTTTGTTTACTCTCCATTGCTTTCTGTGGCATTCTCCAGTAGTTCTAAATATGTTTAGTCATGGATTTTTGGCTCCTCTGCGATGAGTGGAAACTTTCACTGCTTCTAGTTTCTTTGCCCCCAGCTGCTCTTTCAAATGGTTAGCCACCTTAGCCTCCCCTGTGCTGTACTGTATTGTTTTTATAGGGCTGCTATTTAAAGGCATCTTGGGAGGAATCCCCTGACTCACACATTTGCATATTAGGCCAGTATTCTGAGTGTGTTTGGGGAGTCAGCAGTTCCAAACAATCCTGAAAACAGCCTCTTCACCACAGTTGACATTACCCAGCTAAAGCTTGCTATATCCTGATATTTTCCATATATCATTTTTGCTTACCTCAACTGCTTAGGTCAAAGTCAAGATTAACTAATTAATATTGGAGTTATCTGGCCCCATAAATATACTCATGTATTCTGCGGAAGATCCTTGAAAATCGCAGGGATTTTCAACTCCGTTATGAAACATGGTGGGGGTTTTAAATAGAGCACCAACAAACAATATTGTTAAGCAATTAAAAAATAATAAAGCAAACTTGCTTAACTGGCTATAACCTCACAGCCTCGAAATTGTGTCTGCTGCCCTGGGAACATAAGTGCCTGAGAAGTAGAGAAGATAGATTGCGAGTCCCAGGGTTTTAAACATACCAGGTATACAACAGCTAGCGTGCCCTTTGCATGAAGTTCATATAAGTAGAAGACACGGCTTTCTTTGTTTGCTCTTCAGCCACGCTATGCCCTGAATTGCCAGCTCCGAATCTGTTTGTGTGCTTCTTCTACCAAGCGCAGGAATAAAAGCAATTTCTACCTTACCAGGTCTCATAAAACATCCTCTGCCAATCCCTCTGTTGCTCCTGACACCAGTGACATTTCATTTCCTCGGTGCTGTAGGTTAGTGCGAGGTTATGGTTGACCTTACAGGAGGCATTTGAAGCCCCAGGCAGATAAAAGGGACTGGATCCCGAGTGCATGTTGTTGTACTTAGAGCAAAGCTAGAGTAAGGTCCTGGATTAGAACTCAGGACCCTAGTGGCATCCATCTGTTGCTTTTGCTTTTCATAATAAATCTCTGTTCCTGCTAGGATGGTTTGACTTTTACAAGATCTCGATTTCCATTTTAATAATCTGAAGCCTTCCCTTGACTCTGCGAAAGAATTAAATTTAAATAAGTAGTCTACATTTTATCTTGACATTTTCTTTAGAAGGCAAGAACAAGAAGGCAGAGGTAGATATTCAGTTTTTTCATCATGAGGGCCAACTCCTGTTCTGTGGAAGTTTTTATTCAGATCCTCTTGGGACATGTGCAGGACCAAGGGCTGATTTTGCAGGCCTTCAGGATCTCTAGTTACCCCTAGAGACACTAGGAAAACCTGCATCCCATATCCCAAATCTCTGAGAAGATCATACCTGTGTCAGTATTAAGCGATGTGGCTTGGAGATAGTCTTGTCAGTCTAATTGATCTTGAGCCATTGCCTCTGCTGTCAGAGCTGTCTATCTCTTTACCCATAATCCTCATCACTTTGATAGCCCGTTAGGAATATGGGACTTGGCCCAGTCTTACCTTCATCCAATAACATTATGAAATTGATACTGACACTTCCATTGGCACTAATTTCTCTAAGAGATTGGAGCCAGAGGACAAGTGGTTTTAGCTTCATGGCAGTTAAGCTTTCCAAGTAGATCAAGATGGCCTAAGATTGATTGACCTGTACCCCAAGGAAGGAGGGAGGGAGAAGAGAACATAGGAAGAAGAGGGAATGGGAAAATCAATGCCTGCTTCATCATCATCAAGTGATGTTCATTGTCAGCCCGAGAAGGACAATGTCCTCTATACCCTTCTGAAGATGCATGCATGGCTTCCCCATGGACAGAAGATTAGGCCAGAAGCATGTTATCTAGAGAGGCCCACTGGGTAACTGCAGATGCTGCTCTCTTGTGTCTGGAGTCTAAAATAAAATAGTAGTTGAGTTAATCCCTGACTGCCACGCACAATCGCCTTTCTATCTGTGCTCTATGCACTGTCATACAGTTACCGAGCTGCTTCGGGCGAGGGGCTGGAGGTTGAAGCACACAAAGACACACAGACACACACAGAGAGGGACAGTAAGACAGAGACAGAGACATGGACCTCTAGTCACTGGTAAGAAGCCCTTTATTCAGTAGCACCATGGAGACTTATATACCCAACAGTCAGGTGGCCAACAGGTGAAAACCTTATCCTCTGATCCTCACGGCAACACATGCTCGTGAAGCACAGCTTTCAGTAACTTAAATCAGAGGTAAAGATCTCTAGCAGGGAAGAGCAGCTGGAGGCCAGGATTCCAAATGGTCCCAACACCTGACAATCTTCTCTTGCATTCTGCTTTGATGATGATGATGATGATGTCATCAAAGCAACAGGAGCCCCATGAACAAGTAGGCTGAAGTATCTAGTGCCGAGCAAGTCTGGATGCAGGGCCACCCTCTTCTCAGCAGAACGGGGCCTATCGGGACTGGATGAGCAATCCCTTTTCGGCAGGGTTACTTTCTCACCTGTTTGCCCTTTAGCTCAGTGGATGTGTGAGGAAAGAGGCTTTTGATGAGGTGATACCATCAGGGTGAGAGATTTTTATGGACTGGCTGATTTAATACTATTACCTGATCTGGAAGTCAGTGCAAGAATAATGCTATAAAAATGATTGCAGGAAGCCAGGAAATTGAAGAATATGAGTTTTGATATTAGATGGTTGGATCTTTGAAGTTTTACCTATTGCAGAATCTCCCTCGGACGCCTCAGCCTTCCCCTCCGAGGTATAGTAGTTCTCCCGTATCTAATCTAGGACTTTCCTTTTTGTGGTTTCAGGTTTCAGTTGGAAAATCTCAACACAGAAATTCTAGGAATAAGCAATTTGTAAATTTTGTTTTTTTTTAAATTTAGTTTTTCTTTTTCTTTTTTTGTCAACTTCTTATTACGTAGCTCACATTGACCTCCATCCTCCACCTGTTGAGTGCTGGGATCACAGACATACACTACCATCCCAAGATATTTACAGATTCCAGACTGCCTGTCATTCTCAGAACTGTGGTGAAATAACACTCTCCCGCTTTCTCTCACCTAGGACACTAAGCATTTCTTTGTTCAGCACATCTGTACTTTATACCCTACCCACACATTAGTTACCAGGAACCATCTCTGTGAGCAGACTGACTATTGCAGCAGTGTTTATGTGTGTTTTGATACTATCTGTAGTCTGACATGCCCACTGAGGTCTTGATATGCCCTATCAAAGGATAAGGAGGACAAGTGTCCAACATCTTTGAAGATTTCACACTGAAAATTCACAGTGGTTTTTTTTTAAGAAGCAATGATGAGATCATAAGGAAACACAAGCCATATGTACACACCTGATTAAAGAGCTGATGTTTTTTCATGCATGAATTTGTATAGTTTCTTGTTCAATGACACATATGTGTGAGCATACAGACCTGGGTTTCCAGTTTGGCTGTGAGAGTTTGATGATGGGCATGTACGTGGCATCGTTGTCTTGCCCTGTATGACTAAAGAGGCTTCCTGGGGCTCAATGCAGGGGCCATATTGGCTTGACAGTGGAGCCCCTATGTAAACAGGAGTGGGTACTTCATTCAGTAATAAACTATGCCTTATAAGGGAAGAGATTCCAGGACCTATAGGATGTTCTTTCGATTGATTTCCACGTTGTATTTATCCCTTCACACACTGGCGATCAATTGCCTTCGGTACCTCCGCCACTCCTGCCGCAGTGCTGGTTGAATGAAATGAGTATATCATTTTTATGGCATGTCTATGAAAGGGATGAGCAAGCCAAGGGGTTAATAGAGGCTGCTGAGGATCTTTCCCAAATGCTGTCCACATGTGTGAGAGAGGAGATGGCCACCAAGGTTCAAGGTACTTTGGAAGTGACGGCCGCTGAAGAGGGGGAGATGGGATCTGTGTGTCGAGGTGAGGGAGGGGCCCTGGAGTGGGGCTCTGCTGGAGGAGGAAGGTGTGGGCAGATGAACTTAAAGGCTAGAGCATAACTGGGCTTTGGATCAACGCCCAAGCTGTTTGCCCGTGTTTCCTTTCCATCTGTGTACCTCACTGCATCTGGAACGCCTGTAACATGAACACTATCATGTGTACTTTTTCTCTTCCTTTGTGTATGCCTGCACCTTGACCAAGATCATTCCCAGAGCTGAATCTGGCTCTTCTTACTCTATTCCTTTAGTCTCCAGTTCGAGGTTTAGCATAAGGCATAGCATTGTTGAACATAAGAACAGGAAGCGTTTATGTACAACATTAGCATCTATGTTCGACCTTACATGTCGGGGGTCACTTTCTAGCATATGATATGGGCATATTACTACAGTCTCTGGGAAGTTGTTACTGGGAGCTGAATGGCCATAGATTGAATTCCCAATTTACCCCAGAGCCTGAGACTCCTCCTCCTTTATGGCCATTCCTGTAATCTTATACCTATGTCTGTCACTGCCACTTAGATCCAGGTGCTTAGAGACATGTAGACATGGTTGGATGTGTCCTGTAAAAAGATAAGTTGAGGTCTTAACTTCTGGTTCCTTATTTGGAAATAATCTCTGCAGATGGAATTAAGATGAAAATTGAGATAAAGTGGTAGTGGAGAAGACTGGGTTTTTAATCTCAGTTGATTGCTGGCCTTCTAAAAATAGAATAGACAGAGACAGACACACTGGAGAATCCCATGTAATGAGCTTAGAAAGCCATGGGACTCCACAGAGTGGAGTGTAGCACCTTCAAGCTACATGCATGCCGAGATTTACTAGGCAAAGGAGGATTCTGTCCTGTGTCCCAGGGAGCATGGCTCCATCAACACCCCTATTTCAGATGCCCACCCTCCAGGAATGTAAGAAAACAAAAGTTAGTCTTCTGGCTCCCTGTTCATTGCTCAGAGTTCACATCAGGTTTCCTTTAGCAGAAACTTTTGACTGTATGGTGATTCACCTTAACAATTAGCCCTCAGTTTCCTCACCTGTGGAGTGGGGCTGTCTGTCAGTATGATATTGAGTATGTCTTAAAGATGTGGTAGCCCTTGAGTCCATAGATAGAAAAGGGGCTTATGAGAAAATAGTGTTTCTATAGATGAAGGTTTCCCTTGATGGAGAGAATATGTTTGCTATTGGTGGTAAGAGTCTGAGCTGGCTGTTTCCAGGTTCTTTGTAGCTTATTCCAGGCATTGAAGTAAGTAAGTACAGATTGCAAAGTAGAAGCAAACTTTATTCAAAAGAAGAACGAGAGTACAGTTCACAAATCTGTTGTCAAGGGTGACAGTAGGCCACTGAGTGAGAAAGTCCTTAAGGACACTGATTCTTGTTTGCGACTTCCTCTTAGGGTGTCCAAGGGAAAGAGGCGCTTGTTGCTGAGGGTGTCTTGATCGACAGGCTTGGATTATGTAAGCATTAGCTCACGGTGCATTTATCTTCCCATGTTGTTGTTCGTTTTAATCATATGTACACTCCAGTATACATAGGCCAATCGTGGGTTCTTCCTAAAAGTTCATCCAGAAGTTATAGTTTTCCCTTGCATACATACCCCCAAACCAGTTCAGGCCAGATCAGCATACTTCCCTTGGTTTTGAGACATGTTCTGGGTCATGTTAGGAACGGGGTGATATCAAGGAGTTGCTAAAGGGAGTAACTTGTTTCCATTTTTTTAAAGCAGGTATATATGCAGTCAGATGCATATGGGGATCCCAGGTTGTCGTTAGCTTCTAAATACATTGTCAGTGTTGTCTGCCCAGTATATGTAGGTAAGGGTCCTAGGTTGCCAAAATGCATGGTTAGAACAGGTGTGTGCATAACTCAAAGCAAGTGGAGTTTCAAGTTGCTAGGCTATTCTCTACGCTTACTTACCTACTTCGGATTAAATGCAGCAAATCAAAGGGTCTTCTGGTTTAAATGGCTCGTGATGTTGAGCTTTTAGTGCCCGGCCCATACTTGAGATTCCTAAGGACTCTCATGTACATCTGCCTAGTGAGAATGTGTTTTCTCCTAGGGGAAGATGTCATTTTGTCTGACATGAGGTGGTACGGCCTGTGCACCGCACAAGCTGACTGGGAATGCTTAGGGTCCTAAAGGGTTTAGAAGTGAGTTTACCATCTCTGAATAGACCGCAGAAAGCCGTGGGCTTTCATGATTTCCCTCCAGCAATAAATCCAGCCTTGTTTTCAGTATCTTAGATTTAGAGGCGATGTTGTTTGGGAATGTTTTCATCCTGGACCTCACACTGAGGGTGTGTGGGAGCGTACCTTGAGGCAGGTAGAGGAGAGATGAAGAAAATAGACTGTGGAGTCTTCTGGTTCTGATGAAACGGCCACTTACTAGCTGTTTGACCTTGGGCAGTTGACTTAATTCCTCGGATTCTATTTACAGGACCCACATTACCGAGTCACTGTGAACACTGCGTGAGAGCGTATACACAGAAAGCCCAGCGTCGTGCCTAGAGTCACTAAGTGTTCAGCAAGCACTTACTATTGTTACTTTGATTTGTGACAAGAGTCTCTGAAGGCCATCACTCTGGGGAAAGAAATTGGATTTTCTACAGGTGGCCGTATGTCAGGGCATCGCTCCGCATGTGTTCGGGAATACTGCGAGAGAGCTGCCTGGATACGCTTTGACTGCGTGCGATGACCCACATAGCAGCCATGCCTACAAGGCTCCGGGTTTCTCCTGAAAAGGGTTTTCTTCTTCTCCGTGTTTCTTCTTTCTCACTCATCAGATCTCGCTGTAACTTAAAAGAAGCTCCTGCTGAAACCATCCAGGGTCAGCCCGCAGGGTTCTGCAGTATTACCCTTCCACTTGTGAATGAGGAAAATCAGAGACATCTGGGCTCAGCTTGCGGGCACTGAGGCTCTCGTTCTCTTTGATGATGGTGTACAGTTTAGTTAGTGCAAAAAGCAGCCTGAGAGAGTGGGTGAGGGGCACGGAAACAATGGTGATTCAGCCCTGGCTGTGCCCCCTACACTGTAAACTCAGGTGATGTTTCCTGCCACTCCCAAAAGTCCCCAGCTTGCAGGGGCAGGGGAGTTATGAACAAATCCTTATGGGAAATAAGTACTCCATTTTGGTATAATATTGTTTTTTTTTTTTTTGCATGTATGTGTGTGTGGTGTGCATGTGTGTTTGCATAGGTATTTGGGTTCTCGTGGAGGCCCAAAGCTGTTGTTGAGAGCCTTCCTTAATTGCTCTCTACTTAATTACAGGGTCTCCCAATTGGATCCAGAGCTTGCCTGTATGACTAGTCCAGCTAACCAAATTGTCCTGAGAATTCCCATCTCTGCCTTCTGAGCGCCAGGATTAAAAGTGGCTGCCACGCCCAATCAGCATTTATGAGAGTCATAGGGATCCAAACTCCATTCCTTGCCGATCAGGCACTTTAATGGCTGAGCTGTCTCCAAAAGCCTCCTTGCTGAATTGTGAATAGTCGCTACAGAGCAGTGGCTAGCACTGAATTAGGAAAGGTTCAGGCTTGATCTAGAAACTCTTTGTGGGGGCCTTGGACAAAGAACACTAGCATTTTGGACTCTCATTATCTTACATATGCAATTGTATGGTAGTTATTTTCTTCCCACTGATGCCGCATCTGCACACTTTCCTCTAGGCCGAAAGCATCTCTCCACCCTCTGGACCCTGTGCTGCTGGCCATTCTCCTGCCTTTGAATTTCCTATTGCTTCCAATGGCTACAACTCCTTGTCACAGTTTCTGGTCTAAAGTTGCCTGGGTGGAATGTAAGGTTCTTTCCTGCACAAGGCTTGTTACTTTATGGATGAGTCTGACCTCGGTGAAGACTAGCTCTGGAAGCTGAAGACATGGTTCAGTGGCAGTTACTCATCTAGCATGCTCAAGGCCTCACCTCATCTCCAGCATCACACACACACACACACACACACACACACACACACACACTGTATCTGAGATACAGTGGCTGGCCCACCATAATTGCCCCACTGTCATAAGTAGATGCTGGGGGTTGGACCAGCATAGTGGGATAAACTTGGATTTGGATAGCAGATAGACCTGACTGTGTCTACTGTTAATTAACTGGGTGACCTTGGGCAAATTGTCAAACCTTGAGCTTCAATTTCTCAGAGGTATCACAGTGGAAAAGAGGCTAAATCCCGCTGTGTAGTGGTAGTGCATGCCTTTAATCCCAGCACTCGGGAGGCAGAGGCAGGTGGATCTCTGTGAGTTCGAGGCCAACCTGGTCTACAAGAGCTAGTTCCAGGACAGTACCAAAAACTACAGGGAAACCCGGTCTCGAAAATAAAAAAGAATAAAAATAAATAAAAATAAAGAATAAAAAAAACCCAAGGCTAAACCCCCAGGGCTGGTTGTGATGACTGAGCGAGATAAGGGAACCAAACATCTAGAATGCTGGGTCTCCTTTCCCTTTCCTTAAGCGTGTTCACAGACTGGTTGATCAGCGGCATCATTTTCAAACACCACGATATCTCCAGGCTCTGAACACCGTGAAGCATGAACAACGCCTTTGGTTCCTGTAAGAGCTAGGAGGGAATCGGAGCCAGAGAATAAAGCTTATCTTTTGGGAAATGCTTCTGGGAGAGGAGCCGAGTAGTGAAGAAGACATGCCTTGTTGGGCAGCACGCAGAACCCTGTGTGCCCTAGAGGTCACTCTGGGCAATGCCTGCCCAGATATTGGAGGAAGCAGAGGGGAGGGCCCAGTAGATCTGCCCAGGAATTGAAGGCGGTGACTTGTCTCCAAGAATGCTCTTGGGCACAGTCTCTGTTCACTTGGCCTCTGTCCCACATCTGCCAATAAAAATTAAGAAATTGATTTTCTTTTGTTTGCCTCTGAGGACCAGGCTCCTTTTTATGAGATCGTAAATGGAATCCCTCTCTGAGCATGGCTGGATTTTTAATTGGGTTTGCTGTGTTTTCACTTACTCCCCTTTATGAGTTCCCGCTCCCAGGTTTGTTGGTGTGGAACTCTAGCGCACCAGGGACATGTCACTGTTTGATTTTTATCAGTAGGAAAAACGTTGAGGTTTTTTCAAAAGCTCATTTTCTTAATCCAAAGATTGGCTTATGTGCTTCATTATGACACACTGAAAAAGCCCGGGATCCATCCAGGCCTCTTTCACATCTCACATCCTGTCTGGGTGGGCATGGTCTCACTCCAGGTATGACTGGAAATAAAAGCTCACTTTGGGGTAAAGAGTGGAGAGAAGGCATTGAAAGATGAACTGCATCATTGAGAACAGCATACTTATCATCTGAATGAAGGATTATTTTTGTAGTAGTAGTAGTAGTGTGTGTTTGTGTGTGTGTGTGTGTGTGTGTGTGTGTGTGTGTAGGCTAGAAATTGACCTTAGGTGTCTCTACCATCATTACTTTTTTTTTTTTTGATTTTTCAGATAGG
>JAQHUG010000250.1:1734682-1749763 GCA_028555095.1 Dicrostonyx torquatus | reverse complement strand
GCCACCCATTCTCCCATGTCACCATAATAACCCATATCCCATAATATGCAAAAATAAAGAGATGGGGAGGACACTCTGGGTGCTGAGCTCCTTCTTGGGGTCTGTGTTTGGTAATTATGGTAAAGGAAGTGGCTTTTTGTTGTAATTAAGCCATGAGTTCTGGAGTGAGTGGGGCTGTTGGCTGTAAACCCCGCATCCACCAGTGTTTCCTCTGCCTGTGCCTTCATCCCATGTTCCTGTGGCCTGAGATGGTAGCTCTGCTTTTTTTCCCCTTACCTACTCCCTGGATTGATGGAGTCCTTCCTTCCTGGAAAAGGGAACTGTGAGGTCAATTTTTACATATTGGCATAAAAACCTCTCTCTTTCTCTTTGTCTCCCTCCCTCTCTCCCTCCCTCCCTCCCCCCTCAGTGTGTGTGTGTGTGTGTGTGTGTGTGTGTGTATGAATTCTATGTTGAATAATTATCCATTAAAATTTTGCAGTAATTGTTCAGTACCGACACAAATGGGGGTGTTGGAAGAATCCTATTGCCTTCCTGGGATACTCCTGTCAGTCATCTAGTTGGAACCACCCACCTGACAGCAGCATGACTGCTGCGCCTGTGCCTGTGACTGATCTGTCCCTCCATCTGCAAAGCCCCCGGTGTCCTCTTATCCCCATCAGTCTGTGATTTTGTGTGTGTTAACAGTGTGTCTATCTGTCTCTCTCAGTCTCTGTCTCTGTCTCTCTCTCTGTGCGTGTGTGTGTGCATGTGTGTGTATGTGGCAGGGCAAAGAAGGAAGATACACCTATGTATGTATTAATTATACTAGGGTCTCAGTAGGTAACTGGGGAGATCATAAAGAAAAATTTCCATACATATTTCATTTATTCTCTCCCATCCATTCTTGGAGCTTCTCTTAATCTGTTGTTTCATATTGGCATGGAAATTTACTTTTTCTTGATTAATTTTAACTCCTTCCTTTCAGTTTGATTTTTGGAAGATTTTCTTGACTTCTCGAACTCTTTACCTCAAAATTTTGATGACTGACATTCTCAGAGACCCTTTCTTACCTTCGAATTGTTCACCTTTTAAGTTCTGCCCTTTTAATATTTTCATGTCGTATTTACTTCTCTGAGACTATTGGGTTTTGTTTTGGTTTTCTGAGTCTTTTTCATACATTGCCTTCTATTTCCTGCCGGCTCTGAGTGCTTTTTGCTTTCTTTGGTGCCGAAACTCTTCAGAGATGTCTGGTGGTCTTGCACATAGCACTCTGGGAAACTGAAAGGATCCTACCTTGTGTGCATGAGGTTGTCATGCTCACTGTCAGCTTTGCTGTGAACTGATTCCAGGGTGGTTTCTCACCAAGAAGAGCAAAAATGTCAACATCTGGAAGCCTACTTTCTGGCTTTCTTTTTGGAAGCATCTTCTCACATCTGGTAGTCCTGGAATGAACAGCTCTTGGGAAGAGGTGGGCAGATTGTGCAGAAATGTGATTGTTCTAGAAATGGGAAGAAAGGGCTCAGCTTTGTGTTTCATCCAAACCTTCTCCTGTGCCTTTTGAGTCAACTTCTGTATGAATAAGTTGCTCCTGTTGTGGGGTAGGGACAAGGCTGTGGACCCAGCTGTCTTGTTGAGGCCTGGGCCACCCTGCCATCTTCCTGTGCCATGAGCTCTTCTGGACACCCTACACTTGGTATGCAAGGTCCCAACAGGTCACATGCCACTGGGGCTCTTTGGTTCTGCTCTGAGTCACTAACCTCCTTTGATGTGTTTTTCAACTTCCCAAATGTTGAAAGGTCTTGTTTATTCTCTTCTCTTTCTCTTAGTGCACTAATATTTCTTCAATTCTTTTGTATTTTGGCGAGGGTCTGGGTGGTGGCTAATACCAGGGCTTTGTGTTTCTCATTTCACCGCATGTACCTGCGGAAGTTTTCCCAATGAGTTTCTGAGGAAAGCATTTTCAGGACCGCACTCCTTTTCGCAAGACAGGTGATTACTCTGGGCATTTGGGCAACCACTTATTGCCACTTTTGCACACGGTCTCTAGACACCGTCAGCCATTTGTCACGGGTTGGAATAAGCCTGCCTGTGCTGACGGAGTGGAATCCAGGGCCCGCCGTTTGCATTTACCAGTCTTCCATTTAGTTCTGCCTCATTGGCGCTTCACCTCGCTGTTTGATGGGAAATATTCTCTCCATAAACTTCAGTAAGTTGTAATGGATTTCTGCAGTGGAAATATTGTTCAAGCTGCAAAACCAAATCACAGCAGGCACTTTGTCTGGGGACCCTGTGTCTAGCAAAGCAGCCATTTCAAACACCAGTCGTAGGAAGCCACAGACAGTCACAGCTAATTCCCTTTACAAGAGTTTTATTTGTATGCATGGGAGAAATATACCACTAAACACTATCATTGTTCTGCTAAGACGGCAGCATTAATTATCTCTGTCATTTGTGCCTTTGAGTCACCTTACTCACCAGGTTTTGTCTGAGGATTAGAAAATGGGGAGAATGGAATTGGCGAAGATGTCATTGCTATGCTTTGTAGACGTTGGTACAATGTGGACAATTCAAGAGTAGGACAGCTAGTCCAGCTGCCACCGGGGATCTAGTCTAATTACTGTCCCTTGTAAAACATGGTTTAGGTGAGCCTCAGGGCAACACTGTGAGTGATGAAGGCTATGGCAGAGTCCAGTGGAAGTCATGTCATACTCCTCTGGAAATTTGGTGGCAATGCTAAAGGTCATGGGACAACCATTTTCATAATCATATGTTCTGGGTCATGGCTGTATACCAAAACACATAGAGAACATTGACAATCTTAATGCCCAGGTGTACCCCAGACTATTTCTAGGGTGTATATATATATATATATATATATATATATATATATGTGTGTGTGTGTGTGTGTGTGTGTGTGTGTGTGTGTGTGTGTGCTTGTGCGCATCTCTCTGTGTGTGTATGTGTATGTGTGTGCATCTCTCTGTGTGTATATGTGCATGTGTGTTCATCTCTCTGAGTGTGTATGTGCATGTTTATGTGAGAGGTTGACATTGGGCTCTTCCTCAATTACTTTCTACCTGATTTTCTTCAGACATGGTTTGTTACTATAGCTAGAGTTCTACAGACAGCCAATAAGTGCTAACCATCTTCTTTGTTGTGCCTACCCAGTCCTGGGACCACAAATGCGTGCCACCATATCTGGTGTTTTAGGTGGCATTTGGGGACATAACTCGGATCCTCATGCTTGAGAGGCAAGGACTTTGCCAGCTGAGGCTCTCCCCAGCTCTTCAACAGCAGCGATTTCAGTGCCCCAAATAGAGGAGGGGTGATGAGAAACAACTGCTTCTGGGTTCTGCTTTTAAGTCTTGTTCCTGCTGCATAAACAAAGAAACACGAGATTTATTATTTTCAGCTAATTTGGGCTTGGGGAGAAATCAAAAATGATTTATGTAGTAGTTACTTCAATTCTTTTTTTATTTTGGAACTATTCCTATGTTTGAGCGTCAGCTATTTTCAAGGAAGAGAATTTGGCTGGAGTTGTCTAAGGTCAGAGGTCAGGGAATTTGGGCAATACTGGTCGAACGGACTGGATTCTTCTGAAGGAGATGGGGGTAAAGCAGTGAATGTTCCCTGGGCAGGGCTGGTTTTGAGTGGATGCGACCTCACCAGGTCCTTTGTCTCTCGTGGTTTGTGCAGGTCCCGTAGCTGTCATCAGTGGTGAGGAGGACTCAGCCAGCCCACTGCACCACATCAACCATGGCATCACCACACCTTCCTCGCTGGACGCCGGGCCGGACACAGTGGTCATTGGCATGACCCGCATCCCAGTCATTGAGAACCCCCAGTACTTCCGTCAGGGACACAATTGCCACAAGCCAGATACATGTAAGTAGTAGGATTGGATGCTGTCCCTTATTTTGTAGGGGGTGGTATAGAAGCAAACCAGGTTGCTGGGGTTCTGGAACCTTCTAGGGTAACCTCCCACTTTCTAGGAGACCCTCCCTCTTTGTCTCTAAGCACAGAGAATAGCCTGGACAAGGAGATGCCAGTGGACAGAGTCCCCGAGGAAAGGAGGGCCACAGGTCTAAGTCTCATTCCTTCTTTTACTCACCTAGCTCCTGAGTAGGAAGAGGTGCTCACAAAGGTGGGGCTCACAAAAGAAGTTACTCTCCTCTGCAGACCCCGCCTAGCTGCTAGAACACAAGACTTGGCTCTGTCTGCACAGCCGCTTCTGAGATCATCAGAAGCTCCACCCAGGCCTTCATGGGAGGGGAAGGGAATGAAGGGCAGTGAGTGCACATGGATAGAAATGTCTCTCTAGCTTCCCAGCCCAGCTCCAAATGTGCACTCCCTGGAAACATTCCAGCTCAAGCTCTAGGCACCTCCCCGCTTCCTACACATAGGGCACCTATTTCCTTCCAGTCTCTCACCTCCTGTTGACTGCAGACACTCTCTTTGTATTCCTCCTGAGCCCTGTTAGGTTCCCTCTCAGCTCCTGAAATCTGGGGTGGCTTGTCCCTCCAGCCAACGGTGTTCCCCTCCCGCACCCCCAGGCTCAATGGGTCCAGTGGTATAAATGCACAGAGTCGCCTTCACACTGCTGCTGCCTCCTAGGGAATGTGCTACTCCAAGGAGAGTGCGGAGATACCCATAGGGAGCAGGGACACCAGGAAGGGGTCAGAGTAACCTTTTAGGGAAAGGCCTCACCATCCAGACAGAATCCCAAAGGCTGTGAGAGCCCCATTCCAGTCTGCAGGATTCCCAGCAGTGAATTCTTTTCATGGCTCAATCAATCTGGGAGAGGCCTAGGAAAAGGTGTGTTCTGATCTTGCTCATCTCCTGGTCTGAGCACTCTATACTTGGGTCATACTCTTCAAAGTTCCTAACTCTTGCTGCTCCTGCTGGGGCTTCCAGCAGCAGAATAGGTCTTGGGTCATCCCATCAGCCTTTGCTTCCATTTCTCTAGCTTTGAGATTTTTTTTTTCAGTAAGTGTTACCACAGTGTTAAGGATTGGGTTAATACCATCTCAAACCATCATTTGCCTCTGTATGTAGAATCTGCACCAGTGCTTTTCAGAGGCTTCCTGTGAGTGTCATATAAGGAATATCTGGGTTCTAGATCAAGGTTGGCCATAGGGAAAAGATAAGGGTTCAGATCTACAGTGTGGAACTGTGCAAAGAACAGCCCAACTGCTAAGTGTTTGTCTGTGGTCAGACTTGTCACCTGGCCGGGGTAGCCAGGAAGGACACTCTTCTGCAGTGTTCTTTGGCCATTGCTGTTTCGAATATATATGTTTTTCTTGTTTGAGGTAGTTCTTTTCCATAAAGTCCCTGTGGATGGTAAGTTAGAAAACCCTGAAGCCTTGCTCCTAGAGAAAATGCAGTGGTAGGTTTCTATGAGCCTCTGCTTGCAATCAATATTTTATTTGCTAACTGGTACCTAACCTTTCATGTGGTATGTGTGATTCTGTTTAAAAAAACCTTAGTTAACATGTATGATGAACTCAATCACACATGACTCAACTAACAACTAATTAACACCCATCTTGTACACATACTTCTCTATAAGACTTATGTCCACTCTCTTGTGTTTGGGATCATGGGATGGTATTTCAGAGCTATGATTGGAAGCCATTTTAGAGCAAAACTATCAACAAAAAGCACCAAATTAAAAAAAAATTAAGGTGGTCTGGAATAAACCACTCAAAGAGTATACTTGTTTATGGTATGGAAATTGGAACAATAATTTTAAAATATGTTGCATTAATAAATCTAAGCAATTTCATATGCCAATTAAAAGTGGACATACACATCTATGCATAGACACACAAATATTACCCTTTTCAGCCTCTACTGGAAATGTTCATGTAGAGGCACTGATTTCCATAGTGCAAATGAGCTTTAATGACCAGGCAAACTCTCAAGTACAGCATCTTGACAGATGTGCATCACTGCATGCTCTTAGCAGATGCTCTGGGGCTCTTGGTACAGAGTCTCTGATCCTAGGGTCATATGTGTCCTTTGGAACTTTGGGTACCATGCCATCTTCTCACTACAAGACAGAGGTGAATATGTCATGTGGAAGAAAGGCAAGTCTCTTTTGAGACATCAGGATATTAGTCCCATGGGAACTCATGAGCTGTGGAGAAAGTCCTGGGACTAGATGCATTTACTTGGATGTCAGGAAAAATCTCACAGCCAAGGAGCCACGGCACCAGGAGATCTGGAGCATGTAAGGCCTTCCTTCTGGAGATCGGTCTGGTGTGTGAGCCAACACAGCCATCTAGGGAGTCATGCTGCTTCTGTGTAAGCAAGCAGAGGTTAGTGGGGATTCTGGATTTATTGGCAGTGACTTGAAGTTGGAGGGGACAAACAAATACTTATCACAGGAAAGTTACAGGTTGACTCCAGTGGTCCAAGCCCTTTGCTAGTAGGAAAAGCATCTTTTTCACGCAGCAGTCCATTTTGACCTATCAGTAGGCAGTGGGCAACTAGTTAGTTTCAGGAAACACACATGACACAATAAGTAGTTTGCAGGAACATTGTAACTGTATGTGGCCAGTTCTCCTGTGGTTCACATAAGCAGGGACAGAATGGCTGAGAGACAGTAGGGTCTCTCATTTCCAAGGTTTCATGGGAACTAACTCTGTGACACAGCCCTACATACAGTGAGATGCTATCCTAACAGTTAAAGCCACATGTGCTTTGACACATCAGTAGACAGCAGCATCTATAGTGTTGTATGTAAGATTGGGGTCACACCTTTTGAAGGTATGAAGAAGGGAATAAAGAGAGCAAATTATTCACGTGGAGGATCCCCAGGCTTCCTCCACCAATTTCCTCCCTTGTCCCATTTTAGCACATGTCACTTGGGAAGAGGTTGTAGGGACTTAAGAGCTTCCTAAAGTTGCAGGCATTACTCCCCACACTCTCCAGCAATGGGTTAAGCGTGAAATGTTTTTGTCCCCTTTATTCTTGTGTTTACCATGAGACATGGGACCTTTCTGACTGGAATGATTAGGATGCTGGTTGGCTCCTTGCGTCTTACTTCCTATCTGTCTCCAATCTGGTCCACAGCATTTTTCATCACATGTCAGCCTGCAAGGATATTTAAAGATCACCTGGTACCCGCCACTTATCAGATGCTTGCATCCCCTCGCTTCTGTTCCCAACAAATGCTCTGCATTTGACATTGTCTTCATTCTGAATTGATTCAGCCTTTCCAGGGATTTCGAAAGACCTGAATAAAGATGCTCCTACTTGGTCCTGTGTACCCAGCCTGGGCCTAATAAGCTTCTTGTTATTTGTGTAAACATTTCCTGATTCTCAAAAGCACTAGAAAATGGATATAGCCCTCCTTGTCACACAGCTGACGGGCTTGGGCTATATCTTACAGACTGAGACAGAATCAATCCTGTCCAAATGGATCACCAGGGAGATGGTGACTTGTGCATAGCAACACTGGGCCCTGGGTGACCTTTGTGACCCTTGTGGGCTGTAGTAAACTCATTCCTTGGAAGATCTGGACTTGCTGTCATCTTCAGAGTCAGGCTTCTGATCTGTACCAGAGGCTGGAGAGAAGACATTCTGGTTGCCTTTGAAGGCTTGGACTCTCTGTTCATCCCTTTTCTTAGAACCTAATCTCTGATGAGGAAATAGGCTCTTTGGGGAGAAAATCTGCTTTTGTCTTCTTCATCCCTTTGGTCTTCAGGTGTCTGTGTCTACCTTTGTTCCCAACTAGTGTTCCCGCTTTCCCAGGGTCAACACCTCACATCCAGCAAACAGGAATGTGTTTTCATGCCTGGAGTCTCCTTCCACTTCCTCTTACAAGACCGTGTTTGTCTGTTTCTTCTTCTTACCATGACCTCTTGTTGGGCCATGACGGAGCTGCATGTCCACTTCTTAAGCTGCATTCTCAGGATATTCCCCCCTTTCCTTCTTTGATCTTTTTGCATGGCTTGACCAGGCTCCAGTGCCTCTCTTCTTAGCATCTGTGCACCATGCTGGGAGGATTTTTAGCTTCTCCATCAAACACACATGTAGGAAGGGTTTGTGCCAGGTATTCTTCTAGACTCCTGAAAAATGGAGGGAGAAGACATTTATTGCTGTTACCCTCTCAGATTGACTGCCAACCATAGCTAATTCCTAAGACCCCCTGCTTCCTAGAATCCTTCCCTGAACTGTGCCCTACATTCTGCCTTGCTGTTTCTTTTGAGCTGTTATCCTTTCTTTCCAGACTGGCAATCTTATCTCCTAACTGCTACTGTAGTGTCATTCCTGTTTGGAAATAACGTATCTCCCTCTCTGTGCAGCATTTCCCCATGTCATTTTCTTCCTTAATATACATTGCTATAATGGCACTTCAATTCCAGCCTCTTGCAAATCCCTCTAAGACTCACACTATCCTAAATTGACTCTTCCTTCCTTGCTTCTTTCTAACCCATGGCTTGCAGGCAACACCATGTACCAGTCTTAAAAGACTTTAAATCAGTTTCCAAGTTACCCTCTTCCCTCTAAAATAAATGTGCTGTTTCCCAACCATGGTTTACATTCTTCCCAGTGGGAGCACTTCTAATTGTCCCACCCCGTGCCTGTGCTCATACTATGTGTATGACCTGACATGGCCAAGTACAGCTAAGTTGACAGTCCAATAGGTCCGTCTTCTCAGCACCGCATTTCATTCTTTAGTTTCTAGCAAACACACAACATAACACTAAGGTCAAAGAAGACACTAGATAATATTTGTCAGATGATGCTATAGTTTGGATCCTGAATGTTCCCCAAGGCCCATGTGTTGGAGACTTGATGCTCAGGGAGATACTCTTGGGAAGTGGGAGAAACATTAAGAATCAGAGTCCAGCGGAATTTCTAGGATATTGGGGATATGCCCTCAAAAAGTATTGATTAGCAGTCTTCCCTCACTTTCTAATCCTCCCTGGGCATGAGGTGAGTGATTTTTGGCTCCAACTTATGCTCTCTAAACTTATGCTCTTTGTCACCCAAAGCCTGGCCAGAACCCCAAAATTCAATAGATCCAACTTGTCCCAAACTGGTTCTTTTCTTTACAGACGTTGATATCTTAGGTGTTTCTTATAGCCGTGGGAAATTGATTAACACGGAAAGCTCATGATCTAAGCTCCTTAGCAAGGTTGCTGGTCTGTACCCTCAGCATTTTTGGATCAAGCACTGAGCTGGTGTTTGGTGTGTGTTATCTAAAGTGATCAGTAGCTAATTTTCCAAGGAAAGCCCAGTATCCCATTTTACAGATAAAGCAACTGACACTATAGGCTTTGATGGTTTGCTCTAGATCACACACAGTTCCCAAAATTGAGTCTGAGCTAATGCAATCAACAACCACAACAGACAAGAACCATGGAACCCATCACCTAGCTTTTCCCTTGAAATCGATACCTAGAATTCTAGGTGCCCTCCAGTACCCATACCTCTTGAACTTAGGAAGCTAGCTTATTGAAGAATAAGGTCAGTTTCTGTGTAGGTGTTCAAGTTGACCAAGGTCCATATAGTCACAATAGTCACAAGGCTGTGCCTGCATCTGTCTGACACTTATAACCTCAAGATCCCAAGGGACCATGGTTGCCTTCAGGTAAGGTAGTAACTGCTCCTGGCTTTAAACTATTTTGTTCTTCATAGAAATGGTTTAGGTTTACATAAAACTTGAGCTGAAAGTAGAGTTCCTACAGCACTCCATTTGCTCCTCATCCTCACAGCAATGTGCTGTATTATTAAAACTGACATGAGTGTGGTTCATTTGTGATCAGCAATAGCACTGTGATGATACTGAGGGATTAAGGTTAGCTAAAGTCCGCAGTTTTCAGGAGGGTTGTCTCTTAGTGTTTGGCAGTTCTGTGTTCTGCTCTAAATCCCCCATCATTCGCACTCCTACCCCTAGCAGCCGCTGATCTCTATGCTGTCCCCATTGTTTGCAGCATGCCTTTTCTGCTTGCCCTATAGTTGGAGTCGCAGTGAAGCTAGCCTTCCGGCTTGGCTTCATTCACTTAGAAGTGGCCCCTGAAAGCTCTACCGCGTCCTTCAGTGGCATGATTGCTTACTTCTTTCATTGTTGAGGAACTTTGCATCTTGTGGTTGTGTTAGACTTTGTCACTCATTCATGTACTGAAGGGACACTGTATTGTTTTGTTAGAGCTCGGTAGCAAAGCCCCCCAGACAAGTTCACTTCACACAACATGAGTGTGTTGTCTGAAATCACGATGCTGGTAGGGTGTTGCTTTTTCTGAAACCTGTGGTGACCCTTTGGGGCCTCTCAGTATCCGGTGGGACAGCCAGCTCCTCGACTGTTTCTCAGATTGCAGGTGAATCAAGCCATTTATCTTCCTGTGACTTCTAACAAGGACAGCAGGCATATTAAATTAGGGGCCCACTCTATCCTAGTCTGATCATTTAAAATAATTATATCTGCATCCCTCTTTCCAAATGAGTTCACACTCTAAGGTACCAGGAATTAAGGCTTCAGGATAACTCTTCTTGAAGTGAGCAATAGACAGCTTCGTTGTTTGTGGCTTCCTATTTGGGACAATAAAGCCATATAAACATTCAGGTACAGGTTTATGTGTGGGCATAGGTATTGAACTTATGTATATAAATAACTAGGAGTAATTTCTGGATCATATGCTAAGGACATATAGCCTCCTAAAATGCAGTCAGACTGTTTTACAAAGTAGAGGCTGCTAGGGAGGCAGTTTTAGGTTCCCATTAGATTGGCTTCTGCTGGTCATCTCCTGTCCCAGATCCTCTGTGGGTGTGCATACCTCCTCCCTGCCTGCTTTCTGAAATGTGCTCTACTCTGAATTATCCCAGCAGTAGATGCTAACATAGTTCTTATGGATGTTTACACAGACTAATGCATGACGCTTCCATCTGGTCATTGGTCAGTGGCCAATTGGGTGGGCTCATGTCAGAACTGCCCCCTTCCTTTCCCAGTGTTTTCATGTTTTCAGTCAATGTCAACAGAGTTTGGTGAGTCTTTCCTCGTGGGCCAATCTCAAGCTCCTGACTAGTCCTTTCCTTTCAGGTGCCTGCTTTCTTTCCTCCTTTGCTTCTGCCATCTTGTCAGTGTCTTTGTTCTCTCTGTGTGTCACTTTCAAACTGGCCCCCACCCAATTCCAGTTTTCCTTGTGAGTCTCTCTGTGCTGAAGGACAGGCACACAGTTAACCGTGAGCCCCTCCTGGTTGACCATTCTCATGTTCATTCCCTGTATCCATCACAGGTGACCTGTAAGCTCTTGACCTGAGGTCTTCATAGGCCCACCCTCTCATGAGATTGCCAAAATCCCTTTATCTGTTGGTTTCCCACAAAGTCCATTTTTCTTTTGTTTCCCTGCTCAGTCTCCAGACTGGTCTCACATTAAGTGCAGAAGTTGGGGCTACAATCTAAATCCTACCCTTCATCATTTCTCTTCTGCTAAATACACACACACACACACACACACACACACACACACACACTTGTTTGAGGGCCTAATCCCTCCCCATTTTCCCCAGGACAACTTCAATACACACTCCCACCTATGGACTTTCCATACAAGCCAATAGGGCCAAAGAGGCTCAGCCTGCAGCCTTTATGGGGGTGAGTAAGTGGCTTGTCTCCTCCTTTGCTTCTGGGATGATTAGTCACAGAGCTTGCCTTTTCTGGAAGAGGAACTGCCGGGGCTGGTTTCCCAGCTGCAGAGAGCAGCGCAGAGCCTGTGTGTGCAATGCAGTATTAATAGTGCATCTGCATGATATAGATTTCTGTCAACCTCTGTACTAACAAACATCGCTTAGCCCAGGGTAATGATGGGTGTTTATTCCCCAGCCACTTAGCTCAGCATCATGGACTTGCACATGAAATATGGAAAATGGGCTTCTCTCTTTTTTTTTTTTCTGGGAGGAGCAGGCCCCTCTTAGAGCCAGCCTCAGAGGCCACAGCAGCAGCTGCTGCTCCTAAACCAGAGCATACCTTTCTAGCCTTTTCTCTTCTGCAGAATCTCATGCTGGCCTTACTAATGGCAAGGAGAGGATCTAGTTACAGGGCTGATCTGGGAGCTCCCTGAAGTACGCAGCTGAGAAAGGAAGGTTACCATACAGGAGGTGCTGCCTGTGGCTGATGGGGGAGATGACATTGGCAAGAGGTGACATGGCAGAGGAAGAGACAGATGTGGAGGTGTGGGGTTCTGATGCTCTCCTCCTCTCTTATGCTGGTTGATCTTGACAACCACCCTTAGGGGAACCATGGGTTGAATCTTGATGAAGGCACCAGTAACATTTAGCTGTTAGTTTCTGTCATTGGTTGGATATTCCTAGGCCTAGATTTCCAGGCAGTGGTTCATGGAACACTTAAAATGAACATAAACTGGGATTGTTCACCTCTGATTTTCTTTCATCATATTTTCATGTCTAGTTAGGATACTCAGTAGATCTCTGCGAATCCTGTGATGATAGGTTTAGTAAATCCAGTTTCTTTCCCTTTTTTTTTTTTTTGGAAGATCTAGAAAGTGCTAAGACAGGACATCTTGGGTCAGGGGAGATAAATCCTGTGTCTGCAAGCTCACATTCACATACATTCACACATTTGTCCTGAGGCTCTCAAGTCCTAGGAAAAAACTGTAGCTGGGCACAAACTCCTTTATCTCCCAGGTATGGTATAGCTCAACCATCTATTTTATCATAACCCCCAGCCCAAAGATGTGAAATTAAATAATTTCACTTTCCCCAAAGAATTTGAAAACCCTAAACATACCTGTGCATGCCCTTCAAAATTTTAACCATCTGGCACAAAGAGACTGACTCACGTTCATCTCTTTGGGTCAAGGCAACCTGCCTTCCTCTTGATAACCATGGCCTCGTCTGTCCTGTACTTCACGGTCATAATCACATACTTAAAGTTAGAAATGGCATGCAGTCATGCTAATTAAGTAATTAGGTACAATTATCCTCACTGTAAATACGCAGTAATTGGATAAAAATATGTACTTGAGGGATGAGGATGTACTTGAGGGTTGCAGATGAAGAATGGTAAGGTCCCTAGCCGTCCTGGAGGGATGTCATCTCATGGTGCAACGTGAGCCTTCAGGGAGCTGTCCCCAGCAGGAGCAAGTGAGTCGGCTGTGAAGTGGATCTTCTGTTTCCTTTCTATATGCCTAGCTGCAGAAGGACTACCTGTCTTCCTCGTGTGTTCTGGCCTAGGCCTTGTCTTCAGGGAGAGGGAAGTTAACTTCCCTCCTCCTCCCTCCCTTCAGCTCAGAATTTCTTAGTGACAAGTTTACTTTTCTTCTTAACTAATTTCAGATACAGTCTGTATTGGGATGTTTATTATTATTACTTGTTGCAAAAGGGGGCGGCTATGTCCCCACCAAGGAGCAGGGCTGTTTTCTCCCGGCGCCCTGCTCCCAGCCGCCAGCTAGCTTATGCCAGAAATAACCACAAGAAAACTATATTCATTTAAATTATTGCCTGGCCCATTATCGTTAGCCTCTTCTTGGCTAACTCTCACATCTTATTTCACCCCATTTTAATAGTCTGTAAGTAACCACAAGGTAGTGGGCTTACCAGGAAGATACAGCATGTCTGACCCTGGTGGCTTCATGGAGGCTCTCTCACTTCCTTTCTCTCTCACCGCCTTCCCTTCTGTCTACTCACCTAAAAGCTGTGTCTTATCTTACAGGCCAGGCATCCTCTTTATTTAACCAATCAAAGCACAGAAATACAGAGGAACCCTCCTACTCCAATTACTATAATTAATTACTCTTATATGTAAATATGCATGTAGACGTCAGAGGTGGTTATTGACCTTTTCCCTCTCATGCTTCACCTTATCTTTTGGGGCAGGGTCTCTCACTGACCCCAACATCAGCTAGGCTGGATGGATGCAAGTGACTAGAGATCCAGCTGTGTCCCCAACTCTACTCCAGGGTCCCAGATGGGTACCATGCCTAGCATTTTCATGTGGGGCTGATGCTCCAAACTTGGATCCTCGTGCTTATGCAGCTGACGTTTTACTGTCCCCTGATTTGGAACTTTAAAGGATGAGACAAGCAGGCAACAAACGGTAGCATTCCAAAGATGGCCTTAGTACTGAGCTGGAGACGCTGCTTTGGACTTTAAGCCAGCATGGGCTTTTTGAGGCCTCCCCCAAGCCTTGAACTTGGGGTACGTAGACAGGTATTGAGGCTGCTGAGCCCTCGCCCAGTTATAATAAGGGCCAGAGACTGCCTCATTTTTTTTTTTTTTTTGCAATTTGGAATCTAGAAACTGCTCAGGAAGACCTCACGCACAGGGGGTTCTTTATGAATCTTGTGTAGTCAAGAAATGTGATGACTGATGAGGATCTCTGCTTGCCCCAAAGAAACATCCTTTGCCTTTCTCAGTAAGCACCATAGATACATAGGGAAGGATGCGGGAGTTACCTCCTTTGTCTCTAAAAAGGCAGAAACACTCATTTTAGGAGCAGATTTTGAAAACCAAGAAAAAGTGTCTATGGGACTGGGTGAGAAATTCCTCTACACAAGAGTTCTTTCTGTGCAGCCATAAGGACCTGAGTTCAAATCCCTAGCCAGACCTGACTTTGTCTGCCTGTGACCCCAGCCTTATGGATGAAGATAGGAGGATCCTAGGTGCTTATTGAGATTTTGTTTCAATGAGGGACAGTGTCTTAAATGAATAGGGCATAGAGCAATGTTTTAAGATACTGGATTCCTCTGGCCTCTGAATGTGAGCACACATGTGTATGCATACTCCCTCCCAAACACAAGAGGAAAAAAGATGAAACAATTTTAAAAACAATGAAAATAACAAAAAGCAAAGTTAATCTACTTTTTAAAAAAAACAGGAAACTTCTCTTTTTGCTTTCCTGGCTTCTGTAGTTGTTACAGGATAAATACTTGTACCTAAAGATTTGGAACTAGGAGTCTCAGACAAGGGAGATGGTGATGTTTGTGTTTATGGGTCTGGGACAGATACAGTGATCAGTATGATCATTTCTAGCTCCATCTATTTACCTGCAAGTT
Source organism: Dicrostonyx torquatus (assembly GCA_028555095.1). Taxonomy (NCBI): domain Eukaryota; kingdom Metazoa; phylum Chordata; class Mammalia; order Rodentia; family Cricetidae; genus Dicrostonyx; species Dicrostonyx torquatus. The sequence continues at coordinate 1,734,758 of JAQHUG010000250.1, read as the reverse complement.
TTATGATTTCGTCTCGGATATCTTGGGAAGTCTGAACTCCTAGTTATGATGAGCAGTAATGATGCTCATGGTGCTC
>JAQHUG010000250.1:1697607-1734404 GCA_028555095.1 Dicrostonyx torquatus | reverse complement strand
CATTCTCAAGTGTGTTCATCAGTTTTTGTTTTTTAAGAAATATTTTTACTTTTAAAAAGCTGGAAAAGCAAAAGAAGTTGCAATTATCTAAAGGGCAGCAGAACCTCCATCTTTAATTGTGGTCATTATCAGGATTCTCTTTCCATAAGACTTGTGGAAAATGGTTATTATTTCCACTATTTTTACTACCTGTGAGGTAACACACATCATTTAGATATGAGGATGGGAAATGGGCCAGGAAGGCAGGATGCTCTTGTTCACCTCACCCTCTATTCCTGGTGCTCAGCAGCTATGAACTGAAGCTCTATTTCTTCTTGGCCAGGAAACCATGAGTCCAGCTGTCCTTGTGTCTTTTTCCAACTTCCTTTAGTTCAGTATTTCCAGGATCATGTAGAGAGGGATGCTAACGGATATCTCCTCTGTGGCTCCCTAAATTCCATTGTCCAATAAGTGTGTGTGTGTGTGTGTGTGTATGTGTGTGTGTGTTTATATACACACACACAAATATATACACACACATATATAATTTTTATTGTGGTATTATTAAGTTCTGGGCACTACAATTATTTGAACATTATTACAAGAAGAACAGTGTCCTGGGTGAAATGACACATACCTGTAATCCAGCACTTGGGAATTTGAGGCAAAAGAATAGAGATTTGATGACACCTTGACTCAAAAAACAAACAGAAATAACCTTGGGTCTTCAGTCTTCCCAAACCCATGAGCCCATAGAAGTTGAGTGGGAGCTTTGCCTGTCACTGACCCGGTGAATAATAACGTGCAGTCGGCGGATTCTGACCGTCCTGGGACTCAGTGTCTCATTGTTGCCTTTGGTGGGCGATGTGACACACTCTGAAACTGCCTAGATGGGCCTGACCCCTTTTGGTCCAGAGACTTTCACATTTTTTCTTAAGCTTCTGGGAGGGACAGGAAGAGGCTACATTCAGTGGGACTAACCAGAGTTTAAGAGTGGGATCAAGAGTCATTTCCTGTTCTATGATCAGAGGCTTCTACAGACACTCCTGACACAGCTTGACCCCCAGAGCAGGAGACATTAGTCATAGCCAGATTTTCACCGTGTTCCTCATTTCTTGGCAGATCTGACATTTCAAGTGGGAATCCCCCAAGGAGAAGGGCAACCCTAGGGTGCAGATGCATTCAGAACCACTTTTTCCAGACCATTATGTGGAAGGTAGAAACACATGCTCCTTTCCGGAAAGAATATGATGATAGCCGGGCGGTGGTGGCGCACGCCTTTAATCCCAGCACTCCGGAGGCAGAGGCAGGCGGATCTCTGTGAGTTCGAGACCAGCCTGGTCTACAAGAGCTAGTTCCAGGACAGGCTCCAAAGCTACAGAGAAACCCTGTCTCGAAAAACCAAAAAAAAAAAAAAGAATATGATGATAGTCCTGGCATGGAGTGGCCAGGTCCAACTCTTGCAGTTGAGACAGTATACTATACTATGGACCACAGTGGCCTTTATTCATCAGAATAGAAAGTGATGTGAATATGGGGTACCGTAGGCTGCCTAGGCAACCATTACTTGAGTGTGGCCATGGTATAGACCTATTGTAAGTCTTAGGAAAGAAAGGGTGGTCCCTGTAGTCAGTACCATATGAGATAACCTGCTCTGAGAACTTGAAAGTTCCTTGTCAACTTCATACTCTCACCACATAAGTGATTATCCTTGTTTACAACCATCATTGCAAATTTTGCTAGCAATGTCTTCTTTTCCCCAGGTTGATGTTCCCCAAAGTGTTATGGCTTCAAAATTTATAGTTATTTTCAAAATGTTAAGAATTCTTGCTTGCCCTCCCCTCTGTCCACTTTCAGCAAATCTAAGAAACAGTGTTTTGCCACCTAGCTCCATAACCACAGAGAGAAGACTCAGCAGTCAGGTCTAAAAGACATCAGTCTTTATGGCTAAAAGACATCAGTGGCCAGGGCATGATTGATGTAGGTAAGCATATAGCTCTGGCCAGTTTGTCTTCAGGTTAATTGGAACCAGAAAGCTGTGGTTTTGACTGGAGAGCACGGAGAGGTTCAGGAAGGATTCTTCTGTTCTCGTAAGTCTTCATTTTATTCTCCCCTTTGGTTTTCCTTCCTGGAAGCTCACCTCTCCCATGTACATGTGTGATGCTGCCTATGTGCACTGAACTAAGGTCTCCTGGACCTGTGCCAACTCAGGAGTGTCTAGATCGGGGTTTAATGCCCATGACTTTATGTGCAGATGCTAAAGTATGTAGCCCAAGTTTTGTTCATATTGTTCACATGCCTCATGTTTTGAACATCAGATTACATTGGTTAAGATCTTTATATCTGATTAATATACAATTCTTCACCACTGGGCATAGACATAAAGCATCTGATAATTATTTAGATCAATTAAATAATTAAGAAATATTCCAAGCTGGACTCTAGCTCTGTTTTATTGGGATTCTTTTTCTTGTACCTCTGTTTGTTTTGATGTCAATGCCCCTCGTGGTTTGAGACTGGGATACTTTTTCTTTCCTGTCTTTGGGAAGAATTATGTCACATATTTATTCTAAAACCAATCATTCTTTTTTTTATTGTTAAAAGAAAAATTTACATTTACTCCCCTTGTTCCCAGCCCTCCCGCTCCCCCACTACCCCACCGCCCTCCCCCTGCTTCCTTAAGATGGGGCAGGATACCCTGTCCTATGGGAAGCCCAAGACCCTCCCCCCTCCATCTCGGTCTAAGAAGATGTGCATCCATATAGAATAAGTTCCCAAAAAGCCAATACACGCAGAAGAGATAGGTCCCAGTACCATTATCATTGGCTTCTCAGTCAGTCCCCATTGGCAGTCACATTCAGAGAGTCCAGTTAGGTCATATGCTCATTCAGTCTTGGTCCAGCTGGATTTGATGAACTCCCAATAGATCGAGCACACTGTCTCTGTTGGTGGGCCAGTCCCTCACGGTCCTGACGTCCTTGCTCATCTTCTCCCTTCTTCTGCTCTTCCACTGGACCTTGGTAGCTCAGTCCCTTGTTCTGGTGTGAATGTGGGTCTCTGGCTCTATCTCCATCCATCATGCGAAATTTCTATGGTGACGATTAAGATATTCAACAAAGTAACTATGGGACAAGTTCAGTTCAGTTCAGGCTGCCCAACTACCTAGCTGGGACATCCCTGTGAATACTTGGGATCCCCTCTAGAGACAAGTCTCTTGTAAATCTTAAAATGACTCCCGTTAATGTAGATATCCTATTCCCTTCTCCAATATCCACCCTTCCTCCATCTCCACCCTCCCCCAACCCCAGGCTCTCCCCGGTTCTTCCTTTCTCCCTTCTAACCCCTCCCTTTCACCTACCTCCTCCCCCAATCCCTACCTCCACCCCCATCCCCACACCCGTGCTTCCAACTTTTGTCTGACAATCTTGTTTGCTTCCGACTTCCAGGAAAATCTATATATGTTTTTCTTTGGGTTCACCTTGCTATTTGGCTTGTGAGCTATAATTACCGCAAGCACTTTAGGGTTCTTCAGAGTCTCTCTGAGTCTGGGAGTGGAAGTCATTTCCCCTGAGGTGTATGCCCCTGTGAAGGGAAGTGAATACGTCCACAAAATCAAGGTTCTGCCAGGAGAAAACGAAAACCACCGTTAGAGATGACTGTAGGTCCCCAGAGGCCTCACTGAGTAAAAAGTGTGCTTGCCCACGTGTAAAACACGCTGATACTGCCCTTTTGCTTCTCGGAGCAAGCAGGAACCCGCTGAGGGACAGGTGGCAGAAAGAGGGAACACTGACCCTATATAAACTTTATTCTGTGTAGTTGTCCTTTTAGAGACCTCAAAGTGCTCAGTTGTGGTTGCTGGTGTCACTGTGTGGGACTGGTAGGCTGTGTTCATTTTAGGGAATGCTTATGTACCCAGACAAGGAAGAATGTCTATACGTGAATTTGATTGGACCAGTTTGTGATTTTTTTTTTCTGGGAGCAATTGTGGGTCCAATTTCTGGACAGTAGGCAGGAGTGAGGGGCCAGGGCAGAGTGGGTCAAATGGGAAGTGATGAAGAGCAGAGAAGTAAATTCAATAGACTGAAATCCAACTGAGGGACTGGCTCTGAACTTGGAAGTTCATTGCCTCCATAGTATGGTCTACCACAAACAGTGCTTCCTGTTGGCTGAGGAATGATAATCTAATGTAATGAATTAGCCACTGTTTAATCCTTAAAAAAATTCTATGAGGTAAGTACTCTGGCTGTCCCTATTTCCTAGATGAGGTAACTGAGGCACAGGAAGTGACGTGCTGTAGTCTCACAGGTAGAACATGGCAGAACTGTGGCATGCACCCTCTTTGTCTCTGTCTTACCTTCTACATTAAATTAGCCAGTAATGAAACGTTGTGATCCCTACCTTGACAAGGAGGGGTTCTCCAGGAACTCAAGAGTGTTGAGGGACTTGTTCAAGGACACTCGGTGGTCAGATCCAAGGCTAGCTTCAGGGGTGTTTAAGCTTGCTTCTTCTACCTCAGGCCTAATGGCTGACCTCCAGTTCACTTGTACCTCATCTTTGGGAGACTAAATATGTTCTTAGAGAAGTACAGATCATGTTGTGCCCACTTGTGAGCAGCAGAAGTTAGTTCCCAACCAGCGCCTTCACTGCCAATAGCAGTCTGGGTTTACAGATACCTGTGAGGAAGACCGGCTTCCTGGAAGGTGAGCCCAGTTACAGATGGACAGTCAGGAGGTCAGAGAAGTACTCAGGAGTTCCCAGAGACACATTCTCTTCTTTCCTGCCCGTGTCTCCTCGGATCCCGTCTCTCTCTGGTGGCTGTGTAGGTTAATTTGTTACCCAGACTGTGACCAGGCCACTCGCTAGGCACAGCTTCTGTCCCCAGACCTAGAAATGCTGATGATACAACAACTCTTCCTTCCTATGGGATTCTGCTGAGTCGGGAGGCCCGAATGCCACTAGCCATGAAGAAGTGTTGGGACTGGACTCCTAATGGCTCATTGATTGGTTGAATTATGCTCAGTGTAATTCTGAAAATAGATTTTAAATATGTGCTTGGGGATTTGTGGGGATTTGTTACCAAGGAGGTTTAACTCAGTCGTGACTGGTTTGACAAAGACATCAACACCGAGTGAGAGCTTGTTCCTGGACCACAATGTTTATCCAAGTGAGTCCCTTCCCCAAAGCCACTACGAGGGTTCAGAAGTGGGCGTGTGGGGCCTAATGTAGAGTGGTTCCCTCCTCTCGTGTACATCTCTTGACAACTATTGAGAAGTTTCACATTGCTAACCACTCAAACCCCGTGTGTGTGTGTGTGTGTGTGTGTGTGTGTGTTAGTATGGGTATGGGTGTGCATGTAAGTGTGGAAGTCGGAAGGTCTCACACATTGGTCTATATCTTGTTCAAGACAGGGTCTCCTTTATTCACCCCTTTATACGCCCAGCTAGCTGCCCAGGAGCTTCCGGCAATTCTGTCTGACTCTGATTACTAAGTAGGGGTGCAGTGAGGCTATAGAAAGTCATGCTGCTGTGTCCAGTGTTTATGTGGCTCTCGAGACCCGAAAATTGTTCATCCGGGTTGAGCAGCAAGCGTTTCGCACTGAGCCATCTCCCAGGCCCCTCCCCCTTACCATTTTTAAGGTGGAAATGAAAACATTGTACATACTGGAATTTCCCTTTTATTCCTTCCCAAGTTGAGGACAGCAGAGGTTGCCCTTTTCCGAGTTCCAAGCTCTCATCTGTCTGAAGCTGCCAATTATTGGCAGAAATATAGGGAAGGCTTTCCAGAGGCTTAGTCTGGTAGCCTCTGGGACAGTCAGACAGCACCCCACTTAGCAGAGTCCCTTGATCCAGGCTGCCTGTTGTGGGAAGCACACCTCAAGAACTCCCACTCAGCAGCTAGACTTTGCTCTCCTGTTTCTTTTGGTCATTGTCAGGGTCATTTGGAGGTGACTGAAAAGTAGCTAGAAGCCCTTCTGTGAGGGAGCAGCCATCAGCGCGCCATACGGAGACCTCTGCTTCTTCCCTCTGTGTCTAAATGGAGCTTACATGCCTTCCCCTTCGGGTACAGGGTGGATTCGAAACAAATGGGGACCGTCACACATGAGCCTTATGAGGAAAAGGGGAAGTTAGTGTGATAGTGCATTTCTAAGGGGAGCCTACCCTCTTCCTTTTTAACTTCTGTCTGAGAGACTACAGCACCTCCCCTAGGATAATTTATACTCAGCCAGCCCTTAGAGAAAGCAGCATTGGTAGGGAAGGGAGGGAGTAAAAGCAAAACCTGGAAGAAAAGAAAAACAAACAAACAGAAAACCGAAATAAGAAAAAGAAATCCGAAAACCAGCCCTCTGCTTTAATAAAGAAATTACTGACATTCTGCATTATGAAATGTATTAATTTTTAATGGCTGAGAAAGGAGTTGATTTATAATGCATCCTTCCTGGCTACAGAGCCTGTCCCCAGCTAATAAATAAATGACAGATCTCCTGTATTAAAAGTATCTGTCATTTTACATCGTTGGAATGTAAATGGTGAGAGGCAGTGAAGGAGAGAACCCCAGGGAGGGGGCGTGCCCTGCTGCACCCAGCTGGTGAAGGCTCTGCCACGCAGCTTGACCTCTGCAACTAGCAACTAAATGGAATGCGTTCTTTCTTCTTGGTTGCAGCAGAGAGACCCAGATATACCTCTTTCTTCATGTGGTCCACGAGAAAGTTTGCACAATGGGGTGATGAACCATTTAGCAAAGTTTCACCGCGCAAGTGTGAATTCAACAAAGCTGTCGATGCCTTGTTCTCACACAACCCAATCAAGAGGCCATGACTTCTTCAGCAATCTATCCTTTGTTGACAGGACAGTAATCTGTAACCCCCAACCGTGGTTTTCCTCTCTGGGGGTTCTCAAGAAAACAAATAATCAAACAACACTCAATGTTTGTGTTTGGTTTTGAAAGGCTGTATACTCATTGTAAATATTGGAGGGGGCATCAAATAAGTGAAAGGAAGAAAATGTGAATTACACCAGACATTGCATCCAGGGATGAATGGTGTGTTGTGTTCCGGCCTTGTTTTCTTCACACATACATACGTGTAAGCAAATAGCACAAGTCAGACATGAACCATGTTTCATATGCAAAGATGAGACCCTCTTCTGCATATGTTTTCAAAGTCTAAATTTGTCATTTAACAGCATTTCATAGACCTTTATTTCCAGTCACTGAAAGCAAGGCAGCTGGGCTAGGGCGGTCATTGCTAAAGCACTTGCTTGCCTTGTACATGAGCGTACCTGGACTTCGTGTTTATAAACCCAGTACCAGGGAGGGAGAGACAGGGCAGATCCCTGGGGCTCCCTGGCCAGCCAGTCTACCTTACTTGGTGAGTTCTAGGCCGGTGACAAATTGTGACTCTCCAACCCCTCCCCACAAAAAAGAGAAAGAGAAAAAGACCTCAAAACCAAACAGTGCTGGACAGTACCTAAGGAGCAACTCACAGGCTTATCCCCTGGCTTCCACATGTACACACATGTAGGTGTGTGTGAGCACATGTGTACATCCCTCTCCACATGCACATGTACATCCACACATATACAAACACACAAACAATGTGACCATTTTCGACGGCTATCTGCAGGTGACTGGGGCGGGATCCACATTGGAGTCATTGTGGGGCTGGCGGGAAGCCAATGAAGACACGCCCTTTTGTTCTCTATGACAATGCCAGCTAAAACATAGCATATGTGAAAACTGAGGACAAAGGATGATTTCTGTGCAGAGCATCTAATTATGGAGCAACTACTACGCCGCCGAGTCAGTGCAGGAGGCTGAGAGATAAACAGAGCCGGCTCTGCCCCAAGTGATGGAGTCCACACTCCAGCTGGAGAGACCATAAATAGTTCCTGAAGCCACACGCATAATGCAGTGTGTGTCACAGAGACCCACAAATGAAGGGCTGAGTGTGCTTACAGAGCCAGAGCTTGTTTAAGTTGGAGGAACAGAGGTGTGGGTGACGGCTTCGTGGGGTAGGAGGGATCCGAGTTAGAAGACTATGGGAGATTTGAACAGGCAGCGGAGGAGGCACCTGCCATCAGTCGCTGGAGGCAGAGCAGTGGGTGGTGTCAGCCCTTTGGAGATGGAGGCTTGGAGGTCAGGGTGACTCCAGAGCATCCTCTGGTATAGATGGAGTCTGGTGTATGGAATCATATTATTAAATAATTAGGAGTACTTAAAGAACTAAGACCTGTATCTACCATAGTGCCTGTTAGTGGTCTCTTAAAAGTAGGTTATGACCTGAGAAGAAAAAAAAAAGGAGCACTCCTTAAGACATATATAGAACAGCTATACTTCCAGCACTCAGAAGGCCGAGGCAGAAGGGTTGTGAGTTCAAGACTCTCCTGGGCTCCTTATCAAGAACCTATCTCAGAAAGGAAAAAAATAAATAAATAATACAAAGATCAAACTAAGTAGGTTATTCAGACGCTTTGAAACAGAGAAGGAAGACCCCTGCTCCAAGGAAGAATGAGATGAAATCCCCTCTGGATATACCTTTCATCACAGAGATAGTATGTAGAAAATGAGACTTAGCAATCTCTGCTAGCAGGTCCGACTCCTGATTTATTTATATTGCCTTCAGAGCCTTATAAAAATGGAAGTTTGCCTAGATTTTGAAACTAGCATTTCTGTCTGTTCACACAGAAATTTATTCCTTCATTTGTTGTGCACAGCTCTAAACTCAGATATATCAGTGCACTGGGCTTTTGACAAACAGAAAATAAAAAACCTCTGAGCTGGAAAGGCAAAGGCTCAAGGACCACGCTGCAGCACAAAGCCTGCTCTCATGTCGCAGGAGCAGGAAGCAAGGCAGAGTCCCAGAAGTTGCTACTCTTCCAGCTCTTGAGGAGTCTGTACTGTCCTGGTGTTGAGAAGTCACCAGGCAAGATGAGGTCCTATGTGGTCTCAGTATTATATCCAGTCACTTATATTGGAAATATGATCCTCACTTATATCTTCTTGCTTTCAAACCTTGGAGCAAAAATTCTTCTAGCAATAGGATTTAGCTAAGAGACCTTTTCACTCCTGCTTTTCCATGCCATGCTCTTCTACTGAAGTTCCTTGTATAACACAGAAGTTTTTCTTAAACCTCGGGGGGAAAAAACAAGAGATATCCATAGACGAGGAAACAGAGGACCAGACACATAGCTTAATGACGTTAACACACATACATATTTGGAGGAAGAGACAAATGTAGGCTTGGAGGCTCTTGTCTCTCGACATTTCTCATGTCTCCCGAACCTGTAAGTGGAAATGCAATCTTTTCATTCCTCCCCCCATCAAAGAAGCTGATTTTTGTCTGGGCCATTTAATAAGCAATGTCTGATGAAAGTGAACTGTCTGGCTCAGGTGAAGTAATTGCTACAAAAATTGGTTTTAGAGTCTTTGGGGGATTCTGCAGTTGAACCTGACCAAGTACAGTTTGTTCCAACACTTCTACAAATTTTAAGGTCCTTGGATAACTCTTTCTGTTTGGAGCTCTTCTTGGTTATGTTAGTAAGTTTGAAGGGACACTGCCTCTCAGTCCCACCAGCTTCTGGAAGACATGGCATTACTATCAGTGTCTCTTCTGGCTTGGTGACACCACATCCTGCTACTGTTGGAGTCTTTGAACATGATCTCAAGTCAGCTATACTCAATGGATCTTTGAGTAGTGTCTTATTTCTTAATAGCCTTCAAAAGGAAGCAAGCTTGTAACTAAGCATCTGCTTGATGCACGTGTGACTTTCAGGCTACTTAGGCAGATCACAAAGGGGATTTGTTCCTACTCCTCCACTTCTAAATGATGTCACAAGATCTAGAGTTGACAGACAGCACTTGGGGACTCTTCCTGCATTGCATTGTTGTTTGGAAAATTGATTGACGGTGTATAACCAAGAATATGGCTTCTACTTATGGCTTATTAATCAACTCTCATGGGTGGGTGGTCCATTCCATGCAGGTCACTGTGCTGGGAAAGGTTTTCATTCCACATCTTGGCTGTCTAATCAGGCCTGACACTGTCAGTGACTTTAAGCTATCCACTATGGAGCTGTGAAGATTCCAAGACAATGCTTCCTGAAGTCTGGTCCCCAGACCGGAAGCATCAATACCACCTTGGATCTTGTTAGGAATGCGGGGTCTCAGAATTTGCTTCAGACTTCTGAATCTAAACCTCTGGACAGTGAGCTGCACAATGTGTTTTAACGAGCCATCCCACCTGCGGATCTGTGTGTGTCAACGGTTGAGAGGCTCTTTCTAAACTACGTGTGCTACTTTAGGAAATTCCCTTGGTCTAAGATAGCTGTTGACGTCGAAGTGTTTGAATTCAATTGTTGATAGTATATCTTAAAAATTATTTGTCTTGTAGATGTTTACTGAGGATTTAAGTTCCAGACTCTATTACATGTGCTGGGAACACAAGTAAGCAATGGTTATCTTGATGTAGCTGCTTTGATATGAACAAGGATTTTGTTGTTGTTGGTATAGTCATATAAACAAGAACCCTAACTCTATTTCTCCCTCTTGGTTCAATCTGTGACTTCTGTGTGGTTACTGAGTACCTCTACATGGAGAGGTTTGTCAGGCTTGGGATCAGAGTCCTGTAAAGGGGAGAAATGGGATTGAAGTAGTGTAGGATTGAACATCAGAGCTTTGAACAGCTACTAAGTCATCTCTTTGAGTCTCCTAGGATTAATGGAAGTCCTGTATCTTTGAATCTTTGAGTGTATTAAATGAAGGACCAGTGAGAGATGCTTGGAACAGCTGTCTGCCCCGAGGAAGCTGCCCATCACTTCTGGCTATGAATGTGGTGTGATGGTCCTCTGCCTTACAGATCGTCCCAGTGGGTGCTTGATACTTGTGTTGACGTCACCAGTAAATCACACTTTCCTCTCCATGGAGCAGTGCATAGTAGGAAATGCCTCCCTGTGTCACACTGATTTGACTTCCTGCCTGCCTGACTGCACTGCAGCTTCTGGGCATATGAACCTTTAATTATGACTTCTATGGGATGAGCACCAACTAAGATTCAGTCCTGAAATTTCATTCCACTGTCAAGGTCAAGGAGGTGATTTTTGTCAGAAAATACCAGATTAGTAAGAATATAATCATGATTCTCAAATGTTCTGAAAGTACATGCACACAACAAATTTTCCTTAATATATTGAATTTAGATACATCTAACCTCTTCCTGTTCAAAATGAAATATGCATATTTTGTAATTCCTCCGTAGACTTATGAATAGAGGCACATTTTAATAGTTTCCCTGCTGAACTGTTTCAATTCTTCTCTGTTTTGAGTTTTGTAAAGCAAGCTGGAGGCTGAGCTATCTTTTCGTGAATGCTTCTTAATGAATAGGAATTAAAGGCGACAAGGGAAGAGGCAGCCCAGGTGGAGCAGAGGGGGCAGCGTAAGCAAAGATGTGAAGGTGCATGTGGGGGGAGACTCTGTAGTTCGTGAGTGTGTAGTAAGGTAAAGTAGGTGGGCATGAGGCAGCAGAATGGGCTGCTTGTCATGTTTAGAGATTCTCAACCATTTTCAGTCCAACTCAAAGAATAAGAATGTGCCCTTCAAATAAGCTGCAGATTAGGAAAGAGCAGAAATCAGAACATTTGGCAAACAAGAGGGAGTGTTTTTCCCTTCGTAAGCAATGTGGGGACCACCCTGCGTATGATGGTAAGAACTCTGAGTAAAAAGCATGAGACAGATTCAGGTAGCTGCTATTAACCCACCACATCTGATCAAGGCAGGCTATCCATAAACACTGCCATGTGTCTTCTCTGTAGAGTGCAATTAGACCTGCTGGCTTCCCACGTTATTTCTAGAATGGAAGTTCTTTGATATTATGTGTATGTGCATGTGTGTGTGTGTGTGTGTGTGTGTGTGTGTATGTTTGTGTGTGTGCATGTGTGTAGGGTAGGTGTAAATTTCATAGCATAGGCAGTAAAATATATATTTTGTTCTTACAATTTTTAGTTCTGCTATGGGACCTTAGGCGGACAAAAATAATGTGTGCTTTTAGAAATAAAACATTTGTCACATTGTTTATTATATGGTGTATAGGAACAAACCTGTGAGTAATATGAGAATAGCTTCAGTATATTTTTCATTGTGTGCAAAAACAGGCATGATTTTATTCGTCTCATCATTTTTTTTTCTGCCAGGAAAAAAAAAAAAGTACAACACCTTAGAGAACGAACTGTCAGCTTAATTGCTCGTTTCTCTCTCTTTTTTCCAGAGTATTTGTATCATAAATCTTTGCTACTGTTAAGATAGCGTCTCTTTATTAAGTCCAGGGTGGCCTTGAACTCACAACCTTCTTGTCTCCTGTGCTGTCATTGTGGGCATGACCCACCATACCTGGCTTAAAAGCTTTACGGAGATGGTGAATGAGTTCTGAAAGCATGGAGTAAGAAAGTGTAGAGACAGTAAAAGTTTTCAACTGGGACCCTGGGTTGGGGCCCGCTATTAAGAGGAAAAGAAAAGGTAGGCAGAAGAGCTGCTGGAAAAGGCTAGACCACATCCAAAGGTAGATACATTGCAGAAGGAGAGACATAGATGTTGGAGGCAGGAGCACTACAGAGACTGGGCAGCAGGTTTAATGAAGAGTTAGTTCTGCCCTCAAAGCCTGGACTGGGTGAGTAAAGATGACCTCAGACTGACAGGATTGAGAGGGACCATGGATAAGGAAAAGCAGACAAGAAGGCCACATTATCTTTGGCTCCTATATCTTTAGGAAATTAGGGGCCAAGTTCTATGCCTGGTTGTTTGGAAGACTTCTTTCTAAACCATGGGCCCATGACATAGAAGTGCCTCGTATAACCCTAGAACCATGGATCTCCATGTAAGGAGATCTGGACTGGAGTTCTAAACCCAGTTCTAGCATTTGAGCTGTGAGGTCTTAAGGGATTTAAGCATCTCACGTTCAAATCCATCTTGCTGGTACTGGAAGAAAAAAGTCATAGACCAAGTAGGGTGTTGTTTAAGGAATACAGAGAATGCCATTCTTAGAAATTTGGGCATGTTCACAATAAGCCTTTGCAATTCATTTCCCTTGAAACAGAAGGACCTGGCAACACTGGACTGTACTCCTTCACAATATCACTTCGAACCTTCCCCAGACAGAGTTGATTTCTGCCCTTTGCTGAAGCCCCTTTCTTTCCTCACTGCGTTAACCTGATTTCTCTTGTTTATTCACACCACTTGCCTAGCCCAATCTTGCCACTATGTTAGTTAACCCTGTTCAGCTGAGTAGAGGAGGAAGGTGAAGTTTTCAAATCCGGATATCCCTCCATTGACTGAATGCCAGCTGATGTCTGCAACGTCATCACTGTCATGAGCATCATCCAATGTATTCTCAAATTTTTAACCAAGTGTAGAATTGAAGTACTTGAATATGTTGCTGATGCTGTGGTTTCTCCCAGGTCTCTTTAGCTGGCGGTTTTAATAATGAGTGGGCGATGGGCAATTTATTCTCACTCAAAAGAACCTCTTCTGTCTCAAGAGAAGCAGACAGAAAACAAAACTAAAAGTCTGTTCTTCAGGCGAGAGTTGACAACCTTTGGACACAGGAGGGGGCTAATCTGTGGAGTCTGGGACATCTGAGATGCTACTAATGGAAAAAGAACCTTCCAGCAGGGAGAAGGATGGGGGTAATGCCCATTGAGGTGGATCATCTCATCCCATTTCCTGGTAGTGGTCAAGATACTATTTCAGTAACTGATATGACTTTATGAATAATGGAGCAAGGATCAAAGGGATCATAGCATCTGTTTAATGTGAAGATGTTCTAGGGGTGAGCCCTGGCTACTTGTCACTGTAACTCTACGGCTACCTAGAATTTTGGCTTCCAAGATTGGAATGAACAGTGGGAAATAAGCTGTGCCGGAGTCCTAGAATTAAAATATGAAGCACTGACCATCCACCTGAAGTCATGCTAAATTCTGAAATCCACAGGTTGGAGACTGTCATGGGTTGTCATTGTTTGAAATCATGTGTGTCCTTGTGTTCAGCTGTATATTGTTCTCCACGTGTGTCTATGCCTGTGCTCACTTACATTTTCCTGTAAGTCTCAAAGCTAAGGTTACAGATGCCAAATCAGCTGTCACATTAAGGGGATGATTTTTTCCAAGTTGCAGAATGAGGCTATCACTTTGGGCAAAGCTTCTTCATTCACCCCCTCATTTCCCCCTGAAACAGTATGTATTGTGTGTCTACGGAGGGCTGCTGTCCCCAGATAGGGCAGCCTCTCTGCTGGAGCCGCCACCAGACACCAGCAATCCCCTTTTCATATGACCTATGGGTATGTGTGACGATCTCTATCATTCCCCTCTCCACGGGCTCCTGGTAGGGCATAGCATTGCAGCAGGTGCTTCAGCAGGAAAGCTGCCTCCATTGCTAATCTGGAAAGCACTTTGCCTGGGAAGACACCTGAGACATGTAAGATATTAATAGCTGCTGAAATTCGTCCCTGTGCAATTGAAATCCCTTCCCTGAGTTTTATTTTATGGAGGGGGCGAGAGAGAAGGAGAGAAAAAGCCTAGGATAATTATGAGGGGTTGTGGAAAAATATTTTTTGGCTGACTGAAATATTCTTGGTTTACCACCCACCCTAGTGCCTACTGGATTTGGTAATGAGGATTTTTATTTTCTTCCTTAAAGTCAGAGGCTATTTTGGCAGCTTTGGATGCTGTAAATTAGGTACATTCTGAAGAATCCTGGTCCTGTGAGAAACCCATATAAAAAGGGTCCCCTGTACATAAGTTAGGGGAAAAATGGTCATAGTTTCTGCCTCCTAGTGAGCCCTCTTGCTTATCAACATGTTATAGGATGGAGGGTGTTTCTATAGAAACCACTGTGCTCTTTTTAACCTTGACCATTTCTATTTAATTGAGGATAGGTCCTTTCACTTATTCCTCCTGTCTGGTTTGTTACTAATAATGTTTCGGGATGGGGAATCTGAGATGAAGGGAAATGGGGCATCATGGAGAGAGAGGTCCTGATGGTGACTGTGTTAGAGAATGGGGGTTCCAGCCTCAAGTCACCAAGCGGGGGAATGTGTGCTCCTAGCATCATCCTCTGGGACTCTGTGGGGTCATTAGGTTATTGGATAATGAGACACCAGGCATCCTAGAATTTGGAGAATACCAAAGAGTTCATCTTGGGGTTGAACCATTGTCTAGAGCTAGGTTTGAGGTAACCTGTTCTGCTTTTGGACTCTAAACTTTCTTGCAGATAAAGAGGATTATCACATAGTTGGGCTCTGATATAAAAAAATAAGATAGACAAACTTTAGATTTTAGGGACAGTGTCATTGTTATACCTACTACTAAGTGGCGTCACTGGTGACTGTTTGGAGCAATCATCAAGAAATCTTGCCCCTATAAAGCTTGTGTCTTAGGACGGGCATCCAAAGTGGTAGTCTCTCTGGGATGATCAGAAGCATTTCATAAGCTAAGGGCAAGCTGGTAAAGTGCCTGGTTCTTTGATGGAGAAACATACTAAGCTATATAAAGACTTCTCCAGTAGCACCAGAATGCCTGGGACACTAACCAAAGAATACCAGCGTGACCACCAAAGAGGTTGAGTCTTAGTGTTCTAGGAACCTCAGGCCAACAGAGGGAAAATGGGTCAGGTGGAAACCTCTGGAGTTACCCAAATATGTCTTCACATTCCAAACATGCATCAATTTTTGCACAGATTATTTAGGGTCTTTAGAGTGTGTTTGTCCCAGCTCTAAGAGGATAATAATGCCACTTTGCTACAATTGGGAGGATTGAAGGTTTTGCTTGTGGGAAAGATGTAACGTGGTGATGAATCCTGTGCTCGACCACCACTGCTGGCTCAGATCTGGAGGCACCTAGTGGCTGTGAGACTCTCATGTGCATGGGCCAGCCCCACCCCTAGTTCTATCACTTTAGGCCTGTTTATGATCATCACCTTGTTTTGTGAAGCGAATTCTAACCCAGCTCTAATGTCTGCTCTCTCGCGTGTTCCTCACACCTGTTAAGTTCTTCTAATTTTGATCTCTTCCCTCAGCCTTCTCTAGATCTTTCCCTCTCTCTTGTGCTCTGGAAGGTGGTAGTGTAAACACTTGCTCAGTCACAAATGAGCCTTGAATTTGAAAAAAAGGCCACATATTCTTTTCTCAGCAGTTTGACAGTGTGTTTGGATGCTGCTGGCATTGTGTTTGTATTTTGAGCCAAAGCTTCCCATACTGAGACCATATCCTTAGTGAGTCCTTTCCAGGAGTCCCAAGGCTCCTTTCTAGATACATGACTTGGATTTTCCATGGATGAAATGTGATTTTCTTTTCTTGATTAAGACTTGCTCAGTTCATTTTCCTAGCCATTATTCTCTTGTTCAAAACACATGAATAATTTAAAAAAAACTTTGTTCTTCTTGTACTTTATGCCTTTTGTGTTTGTATTATATTGCCCATATGAGCTTAGGATAAAATAGATAAAGCTATTCTGGTACTGCCCTTCTGGGAGGTCAAGGCCGCCAGGAAGTATGTGGAAGGTGAATGTATCAGGGCACCTTTAAGGTGAGGTGTAAGGCTGTGACCAGGCCAGGAGTGACTGACACCAATGTTGGGAGACAAAATAGGACTTAGAGCCCCCTCTCTTTTCTTTAGAGATGCAGGCCCCAAAGCAAGAGATGCTCTTCTCGATTGAGAGAGAACTTTTGACTATGCTTCTGCCAGTGATGCTATGTCTTCTCAATTACCATAGAGACTTCCATATTAAAAATAGCCACTGGGCAGAACACTAGTGAAAAATCCAAATATATCATGGCAGCAGCAGTTGGTTGCCCACACCTTTGAGCCTATTTACTCCTCGAGGATTTTCATCAGAAAGTGTTTATTCCTCCATATGTCACGCTGGCTCAGCAAAGAACGCATTCCTGGTGGAAAGTCGGTACACCATCCTCTAGTTTCTCGGAGAAACAGGCTTTTATGGTAGTTACGAATGTTTATGCTAGAAGCATTTCCCTTGGGTTAAATATCTCTGTTCTGCTTATTAGCCACTGGGCAGCATCAGAAGTTACCCAACCTCTTTGCCTCATGCCTTCTCCCTGGAGAAATTAGGCAACTATGGTTTTATGGTTTAAGGAAAATAGACATGACACAGCATAGTGCCTCTTGTATCGCTATCTCTCAGCCATGCCAGTTTGGATGATTTTCATCTTGGTTTTCCAAGGCATGTGGATATAGTTGACCTTCGGGGCTTAGGCTCTGCATGTGGACTCTTTAGTTAACAAGTTCAGAGTATTGCCTCTCAGGTTGCCTGTGTCTAGTTCTAAGTTAGGTCCGGAACATTCGGTGTGTGCTCGCCCATATCTGCTTCAAAAGCTAGTCATTAGTTGTGTGGAACTGACTCAGTGGAGAATTAGTTAAATAATACAAGACTTTTGTTGTCTATTCCCCCTTTCCCTTTGTAGCTCTTGTTAATGTTAGGTAGAATCCAGGAGTCATGTGCTCAGGTGCTGTCTTTCAAGTCTCTCTGGTCTTTGAAGGTTTTGCTGAATGCTACATGAGAGGTTGGGGTTCACTGAAGGTCTTTATGAGCTTATTTGCCAAGCTCTGCTTCTCCTTCCCCAGGCACAGAGCCTGCCTTTTGCTTTTCTTTGTTAGTTCACCTGATTCTGGCTTAGTTGGGGTTTCACATAGTTTGACCACACTTGCTCATTTGCTATTGGATTTTAAGAACCAAGATGTTATGATTTGTAGGAAGTAAGCAAGATTCAAAGGGATCTGAATTATCTAGGTTTTTAAAATCCAACTTGCCAGGTTTGGGGATTGAGTCAATCTTTACAATGATGTCTTTTTGTATTTTGAGATGGACAATGAAACTTGGCTCCCATTTGTCTATTTCTTTGCTTTCCTACTCCGGGATTAAAAGTCTCCATGAAGCATGAATGCAGAGACCTCAAAGACTTCCAAAATGGCAGGTCCTGGTTTGGGGCAGTTGGGGATGTTGATATGTTGCTTGGAGTGAGGCTTACTGTTTTCTGTGTCCTTCCTGATCCCTCAGTCATTTGAGTGAGTCGGGTGCAGAAATGTGATCGCAGAATCACCGTTTACTAAAGAGTCAGTCTGCCTGGGTCCTGTCTTGAACAAGATCTTTCGTTGTTCATCCTCAAATGAACTTAAGACTGTCCTTTGACATTTTAGAGTAGTAAACATTTTCCATGTGATCCCAAGCTCTTCATAGCCTCCAAAATAATAAAAAAAACTCCAAAATGCCTAACTTCAAGATTTTGATTTTATGGGAGCACAGTCTTTCATAAAGAAGGATTCCCTCTATACTACCATCTCCATGGACACTTCCAATGATGAATTCACAACCTCTGCTGGCTCATTATTACATCACTTTATGAATATTTATACTTTTATTTTATTTATACTTTTTTATCAAAAGTATTTTCATTTAACAAGTGGTACATATGTACAAGAACTTAGTATTGTTAAGATGGCAACACTCCAAAAATTGATCTAAGATTTAACACAGTCTCTATGAAAATGTAGCCTGCCTTTTGAAAACAGAGATCTACACTCCAACTCTGGAATTTGTGTGGAACTCGAAGGGACTCAATAGTCTTACAATCTTCATAATTGAGGAAGATATTGGAGGGTTTAACTCTTCAATTTTAAAACTTATCACAAAGCTATGGTAACTGAGCCAATGCAGTATTGCCATAGGGATAGGCATGGGGATCAATGGAACAGAATTGAATGTCTAAAAATAGAGAATGTGTACATTTGTGGTCTACTGATTTACAATAAAGGCTCCAATCTAATAGAAATCAAATAGTCTTTTCAGCAAGAGTTGCTGGGACAACCAGATAGTCACATATAAAGGACGTTACATTTCTTGTCACACACAATGTACAAAAATTAACTCACTCTTGACTCAAGATCTAAATATAAGAATTCAAATGATTGGAAGAAAATTGTGTAGCCCATCTCTGTAGATTTTGAATAGGCGATGGCTTCTAAGAAGTCACTGGAAACTTCTTTTTCTATACTAGTATGAAGATATGAATTTAGATCTTCAGAACCCATGCCAGAAGCTAGGCATGGCTTCTGTAATCCCAGTGCTGTACAGTGAGCACCTGTAATCCCAGTGCTGGGAAAGCAGAGGCTAAAGGATTTCTTAGGACTCACTGGTTAGCCGGTTCAGCCAGTTGATGAGCTCTAGGTTCAGTGGGAGGACCTTGTCTCTGAACACTAAGGTGGAGAACAATTGCTGAAGATACTTTGTATTGACCTCTTTCCTACACTCACACACATGCAGATATATGCACATACACATGAATTTGTGCATCTCCATACACACACACACACATAATGTACTCACACTCCACACATTTTTATATACATACATACTCCACATATTTTATATACATACACACATTAACACACACACAAATAAATACAAAGTAAAAGTAAGTTTTAGAAGGGGAAGCTTTTGTATTTCAAAGGACATCACACACAAAAAGGAAGAATAACCTATAAGTGGGAGAAAATATCCATATACCAAATATCTGATAAGGGAGCACAATCCAGGGTACCTAAGGAACACTCAAAACTATGTGAAATGATATCTAGTAGGAAAATATTGGCAACTAATTTCCATAGACATTTCTCTGAAGAGCTACAAATAGGAAATAAGCCTATGATCCAAAGTACAGCATAGCTAGTTACTGAGAGTACAAATCAACATTGATCTATCAGTTCACTCTAGAATGACTTAAACAGGGGGAGATAATAAAAATGTTGACAAAGAGGTAAGAAAATTGAAGCCTTCAATATTGCTTATAGTAAACAGTCTGGCATTTCTTCAAAACATTGAGCATTAACTTTTAATCAACCAAGTCTGTTTTGAAAGAATTGAAAAACAGGGCTTCATTGAAAAGTCCTGTATGTGAATGTGCATGGCAGTTATTAAGAAGAGATTAGATGTGGAACCAATGTATCAACTGAAACACATTTTACAGATCATGGTATATATATATATATATATATACATATATATATATATACACACACACACACACATACATACACACACATACCATCAAACTTTAGTCCTCTTTATGGCTCAGAAATATTCCACTGTGTGTATGTATGTGTGTGTACATATATGTCTTGAAAACATGATAAGAGATAAAAGCTGGATATAAAAGCCATGTATCTTGGGATTCATTCTTATAATTTGTCTAGAATGAGTGCGTTCATAACGCAAGAAAGTAGCAAAGTCCTTATTATCAGAGACTGAAGGAGAGGACAGTGGATGGTGACTGTTAGTGGGTATGGTTTACTTGTGAGTGAGTTTATGAGTGTGTGAAAGAGAAAAAGAGACAGAGAGACACAGAGAGGGAGACAGAGAGAGACAGGCAGAAAGAGACAGAAGGAGAGAGACTAGATGAAAACCTTATGGATTTACATGACAGTTTTGGTTGAATGGCTGTGAAGATACTAAAACCCACGAATTGTTAAGTTTTAAAGAGTGAAATTTATGAAATGTAAATTGCATGACTAGGACAAAACCTCTCCTAGTCACTGGTCACTTTGGAGAGATGCCTACAGTTGAGCTTGCATGAATCCCCTTGCTCACTTGTGAGCATTCTCAGAGGACAAGTGAGGGCTCAGCTTGATAACAATGCAGGCCTCAGTATTCAAGGCACTGGGTATTTTCTAAGCTGTGGACACATATTGACGTGTGTGTGTGTGTGTGTGTGTGTGTACATTCATGTGTAAGTGCACATAAGTTTGGAGGCCAGACATCTATGTTGAGTATCTTCTTCAGTTACTCTTCCACCTTATTTTTTGAGGCAGGATCTCTCACTTGCCCTGGAGCTTGCCTATTTGACCAGACTCATGTTCCAACAAGCCCAGGAGTCTTACTGTCTCTACCTAGGATTAATTACAGATGTGCACAGGCATGCCTGGCTTTTTGAAAGTGTTGGGGATCTGAACTCAGACCCATATTTTATGATTAAGCCATCTCCCTACCCCGTAAGTGTCCACACTTGAACAATGACTATGAATATATCAGTCTTTGTCCACTGGCTATTTTCTGCCATCTTCTACTTCTGAAACCAGTGACTTCAGTTCTATTCCTGTAGCACCCCACTGGGAACAAGCAGAAGCATAGATAGATACCCCACACTTTGCCATTTAACACCAAGAAGACTGAATACAATAAGTATCTTTACAACTCCACACAAAGACATTTTTTTAATGGGAAAAAAAGTGACCTAAATCTGTGGGTCAGGAGTTGATTGTTAAATCAGAATTTCAATTAATATTCTTTGGTGGGGTCTCAAAGAAAATAGTGTCAAACTTTATGTAATGTGTCAAGCTCTATGAAATCATAAAATGCACTGTTCAAAATTTCCATCTCTCTTTTTTGTGACAAGGGACATTTTTATTATCTATCAAGTCTCTTTATCTTTCAATCTGAGTTTGGAATTCCATGAATGCAGGTCTTGGTGGATCACAGGTCCCAAGCGAAGTGTACTCTCCAGTCATAGCTGCTCCAAATCAGCATTGTGTGATAAGGCTTGCATAGCCTTCCTTAATAAATACCTACATAGTTCAACACATGGGAAGTAGACTCTACAAGAGGGAAGAAAAACTATCTGCATAATTTCTTGCATGATGCACTGTTTATGCAAAAAACATTTGAGGTGTTTAGCAAGAACAAACATGGTAGTGCAGCAAGGTGAATGGAACTCTTTGAAAATATGGGAAAAATAACAAAATAATAACAGAAAATAAAACTGGTGGCAAGGCTAGACTGTAGAGTACCAGTAGCAAGAGAAGGCTTACAGATTTGACTGTGCATGGTGATGGACAAGCCCAGTGGGAAGCATAGTAAGTTACAGGCTTGATAGTAAAGCGAGACTATCCTTTTTAGGTGTCCAAAAAGTAACTCTCCCCACTAGCACTTTGCAACGGTCAGGGTGAGGATGTTGTAGCTCGCCAGTATCCTAACAATAATTTATCAGACCATCATTTGTTCACTAAAACATTCTTGGATGCAAGTCAACAGCTTTTCGACCAAACTCATTTTGTGAAATGGTAGTTTGAGGATGGAGGAGAAAAGCTGTCAAGGGTGCTTGACATACTCCGTCTGGATGTAGAGAACCTTGGGGGAGTTTTGAGGGTGGTAGAAATAGCCTTCCTCTGCTGTAGTGTGCCATGTCTGAGGCTCCCTGGCTCCGCGTCTAAGGCCAGTGTTGCTCCCCCTCCTCCCTAGCTAGGCTTTTCTTCCCAGACTTATTGGAACCTGATTATGTGAGGCAGTAAATCATTGAAGTCCAGAACAAATCCCGTTTGACATTTTTATCTTGACTCTTCTGGGGGCCTTTAATTAGCATGATTGCTGTGCCAGCGATTGCTCCAATGGACTCTGTGTTGCTCAGAGTTGGCATAATGGCTATTGAAGTTTCTCTAGTTACTATTTCTGGTCATCCAGGAAAGTCTCTGATTAAAAGTAATTAAACTCTTTAATGGGGTATAATAAGGGACTGTTAGTAGTGAGTTTACATGAATTTTAAAAATGTATTAGAATATGCATTCATATGGCTCTAAAAAAAATCTCACTCCTATGAGTATTATACAGGTTGTTTGCTGCCATGGCTCCCACAGCCTTGGCACACAAAGCCATGCCACACAGAGTCTCTGTATGGGTGCCCACAGCTGACATAGTCAGTGCCCCATAGCACAAGTAAGCCAATGTGCCCATGGCCATGTTACTCACAGTTTTGTTCTCCAAGTCACAGTAGACATGTGTGAAAGTCTCGGCTGTTCTTTATGGTCAATGGGCTTTGAGTAGAATTAAAATATGCTATGATTGAAAAAGCAAGAGTAGTTAGCACATCAGCTCCCAAAGTACAAGTGTCGGTGAAGTTCAGGTTACTCCCCTTACATATGTTATAACAATAATTCCTAACTGGGGTGATTCTGCATCAGGGGACATGTGACAATGTCTGGGGGCATTATTCATGGTTACAGTGAGGTGTGGGAAACTATTACTGTCCAGTGCAGAAGCTAGGTCTATTGTCAAACATCCTACAAGACACAGATCACCCTCCAATGGCCACTAATTACCCAGTCCATGACACCGATTGTGTTGACATTGAGAAATGCTTCTCGGTCAAAGATGACTTTTGTGTTTTGTGACAAAAATGCATAACATATTTGTGTGAGAGAAGGCAGAAATTTAGTAAGAAGGAGCTGGCCTGCTTTTCATCCTGTCCACCCGAAATAATTACACAGAAATTGTATTAATTAAAACACTGCCTGGCCCATTATATTTAGCCTCTTCTTGACTAACTCTCACATCTTGCTGTAACCCATATCTAGTAATCTGTGTATCACCACCGGGTTGTGGCTTACCGGGAGGATTCTAACCTATGCCCATCTCAGGCCAGAGATTCATGGTGTCTGCCACATTGCCTTCTTCCCAGCATTCTATCCTGTCTACTCCGCCTACCTGATTTCTGCCCTATCAAAAGGCCAAGGCAGTTTTCTTTATTCAACCAATGAAAGCAATACAAATGCAGAAGGACCTCCTACACCACAGGAAGGTTCTATTTGCATTTTACCAATTGACAAAACTAAAACTTTGAGATGTGGCAATGGGACCACATCACCTGACTGTTTGTCAACTTACCTTTGTTTGCACACATCACCTTATGGTATGATGTGAGCTGTGGAGCCTCTACTAGTATCCTAGAAGCTGCAAGTCTTATCCAAATGCCCATGCTATTGCTTTTCCAGACTTTGTAAGTGGAAAAGATAGTGCAGTTAATTATGTATCTTCCTCCTAGGAACCAAGAAATACCCCCAAAGTGCCATGGTAAGGCTTGTTCATGTTTAATATTTGGAAAAACGTAAAGTCTTTACTGTGGGAAAGAATATGACTGCCTTCATAGTTTGTAACCAGCTCAAACATTCAATTTCTTTGGGGCCGTGGTATTTACACAACGTGTGACATGTGTTTTGTGTGTAAAATAGGGAGGGGATATGGGATTTGGAATGAAAACACATGATCAGTCAGTCAACATTCCTATTACAAGCAATCATCCTGCCCTTCAATATCCAAGTGTCCTGTTTGTGCAAGTGTTCAAGGCATGTACTTTCCATGACCTCTTGGTGCAGTGGGATACCAAGTCAGAGAGGGCCACACAGAGCCATTAATTCCTTGTTCCTGTGTTCACATCATCATTGCTTGGGAACTTGGAAGGAGCTGTAGACTAGATGGAAGAGATCCTGTGGAGCTCAACTCATTATTTTCCTGTCTTCTCACTCCTTAGTTTCTTCCCTCAGATCATGCATGATCATGTGGTTACACACTGCCGACAGGTCACTTCTAGATTCTGTTGAGTGTGGTTTGTGTTGAGAGTAGCCGGGAACTGGCATACACGTCCCCCTAGGTCCTGAAGTGCAAGTGACAGCACAAAGCCCTTGCCACTCTAAGACTGGTGTGCCTATGTTACACATCTCTGCAGCTGCTCAGGCCTCCAGGGGAAGTATAACCACCCCTGTAATGCAGATGGGAAGGCTGAGGTCACTATGGTGTGAGATGTGTGTGACCACCACCTCCAAGTGTTACCGAGAGTTTGCCCCTTTATCTGTTGCCACATCAATCACAGGAATGGCATTTTGTTCTAAGTTCCTCAGTCAAGACAGCTGTTTGTGTGCCCACTTACAGAAGAGGAAATGGGCCACTGAGCACTGAACATGTTGGACTGTCTTTATCGTCTGCTGCTCGAAGTAGCAGACATAATAAGGATGTTAGAAAATACAAAGAATTCATACAAAATGTCAAAGATCCTAGCATAAACCAGGACTGGCTTGGGTATTATCAAATTGAGAGAGAGCAGGCTCTGGGCTATAGTGTTCCAGACTGGGAGCTACCAGGGTCTTAAAGCCCTGGCTTAAGATTCACAATACCTATGTTAAGTGCTGATATACTTAGGGTTGCGAGCATGTCCTCCGCAGTCCGTGCTGACTTAAGGCTGGCTCCTATTTGAGTCCTGCAATATTATTAATGATCCTACTGCTATTCACACTGGAGAATTTTGGAAAAGAATCCCAGACCCTATTTCCTCTTTTCCCTTCTACATTTAATCAATTGTCAGGTTTTAGATTTGCATAAATTCTGCCTTTGGCTTACTCTGCTATCCTCCCTCTGGGCTCTCCAGTAATCTCATCACTCTTTTATTGCTTGTCCATTCTGGTACAGCCACCTTTAAAACCAAGTGTCAGCAGCTGCAGTGCCTGGGTCCAGTAGTGCCTACTGTCTGTTTTTATATAGCTCTCAAGCTAACCTAAGAATGGTCTTTACATTTTTAAATGGTTGGACAGATTCAAAAGAAGAATCGTCTTTTTTAACATGTGAAAATTACATGAAATTCAAATTTCAGTGTCCATAAATAAAGTCAACTGGAATGCAGCCACTCTCATTCACTCCCCGTTGCCTGAAGATTTGCTTTCACACTGCCATGGCAGAGCTGAGCAGTTGCAATGGAGACCGTATGGCTCAGCAAAGCCTAAGATATTTATGATCTGGTGGCTTGCCCCCACTCTCTGCAGCCCAGCCCAGCCTAGGCTCTGCTAATCTTTCCTTTTTTCCCTTCCATTCGGTCCATGCTCTCAAGCCACACTGTCTTCTAAATCCTTCAAGACTCATCTATTGCCCAGACTCTTAAGTGTCTTCATTGTCTGCTCCAAGTTAATCAATTCTGTGGTCTCTCATCCTATGCATGGCGTTCCCTTGAAGGAGGCTGGTTCACTACTGCACTGAACTCCCAGGAATGCTCCACCCCTCATTCTGCACTATATTTAGAACACCAGCCCTTTTCTGTGGCTTTCTGGCCATTTCCACCTCCCCTGTAGCAGGATGGAGGTGCACAGTGTGTGAGGGCAATTGGTAAATTTGCCTCTGTGGGATCATCTTGGGTCGCTCTGTGTATGATATGAGAATGTATGGGACTTTTGTTCACACAAACTTACACAGCATTGTTTGCTTTTAAAAGCAGGTAACATATTTCAGCAGCTGGGAATTGTTTTATCACATGCAGCAGACAAACCGTTGCCATCAGTTGAAGATGCATTATTTCATCCGCATCTGTCACAGTCCTGTCTCTATCTGTAGACCTATCATGTATCTGTCTTCATTTTTCTACTGACCTCTCAGTCTGTCAGTCTTCCTCTCTCTGTTTATTGATTTGTGCCACTTCCTGCTTCTAGCATCTCTGCACAGTGTAGCTGCAGCATAGTCCTGTGGCTGGTGATGCCTCATTTCTAGGAGGCAACTCACAGCCCGTTCCCTACACAGTGGTCCTGATTTCACCTACTAAGCCTCTTCCTACTTCTCGCTCAACTCCTGCTTTATGTTCCAGGGACATTATACACCTTGCTTTTCTGGGAATGTAATCCCTCTTTTGATTTTCTAGAAATGCTATAGCAGAGCACCGTATTTTAGAGCAGAAGTAATTTCACATCTCATAGTTTCAGGGAGAAGAAGCAAGCTCAGTGTGGTAGCAGAGTCACGTTTCCATTCAAGGTTGGCATAGCAACTCCATGCCAGCTATCCCCAGCTTATGATGCTTTACTGGAGGTCTTGGGCATCTCTCAACTTGAAAATGTCTTACCTAGATTTCTGCCTTCATGCTTACATAGTATTCTTCCTATGTCTCTGTTTCTGTGTGTGCCTCCCTATGTCTGTCTTTCTTTCTCTCTCCCTGTTTCTCTCTCTCTCTCTCTCTCTCTCTCTCTCTCTCTCTCTCTCTCTCTCTCTCTCTCTCTGCGGGTGTGTGTATACTTGCATGTCCAAATCTCCCCTGGCTTATTATGTTTTAACAAGGAAACAGTCTATATTGAATTCTATTCAATACTGATTATTTCCACCTTGTTTCAAAATAAGTCCCATTCTCAGGTCTTGGGGTCATTGCAGTCATAATAGTCACCACCCTCGACATGCTTTGCTTTTCCATGCTGTACCCCTGCCTTGCTTTGGAATTGTAACCCCATACCTTTCTATATTTCTCACCTCATCTTTCTCCCCCTGGTGATCATGTGGTTGTTGTTTCCTCTTACTAAATTCCCTTAACTGCAGGTGGGTACCGATTTCTCCAATCACAATTATTTGTCACTGAGCCCAAGTGAGCTATGAAGTTCCCATTTTTTTTTCTTTTCTTTCCCAGGGTTCCCGGAAGGCTGATTCTCAGTTGTTTGTGGATGTTCCTCTAGGAACCTTAGAGAGGGGCTGCTCTCACACTCTTGGCCCTGGATTTTAGAGGATTGTTTTGCTAACAAGTTTTTCTTCCTTGTTTGATTATTCTGCCTCCCTTTCCCCAACTACATGTTTATGGGCATCCGAGGTCAGCATGTGTCAGTTATGTGGAGGCTTGGGGCACGGTGAAAGCAGGGCTTTGAGGGCCTGTGTAGGTGTCTAGTTCAGGTTCTGTAGGGACCACAAGGTACTCAGGCTCTGTGCCCCTCACCACATGGGTCACACAGGTCCTCTGCAAGCAGGTAGGCATAGTGAAGTGACCATTTATGATTATTTTTATTTTATGTTGCTGATGATCAAACCAAGGATCTTGGACAAGCTGGGAAAGTGATCCACCACTTAACTGCAAGCCTAGCCCTAATATTTCAAGTTTAATCTGGGTCTTTGGGGGACTATAACAATTGTACCCCCAAATGGATATTGTTTCTGTCTGTGTGTGTTCTCATTGTTTTCTTTTAAATTAAGGGCAAAAGAAAAGCTCCCAATAGATGTTGTTCCAGACATGTATCTGTAGATCTCTCTTCCCCCTTCTTCCCCTTCTTCCTCATCTTCATTAATTTCATTGTTCCCTCTAATCAAGGGACTCTGGAACCAGTAAAGCAATGCATAGTCTTATGCTGTTTAATTTTTAGGAATGTCAATTTGGAACATGCCAGCACTCTGATTCTATTATTCCAGGCCCTGTTCTAAGATAATCTGCTTAAAATTGATACCGGCTAGGATTTGGACTTTATTGATTACATTGCCTGCTAGACTCTAGCCTTGGCCTCTTGCTGACCACATTCTGAATAATATGGCCATGACCTCAGGAAAAGTCAGGCATCCTGGGGTACCAGGCGGGACTTGAAGATTTTGGTTCTATGGTCATACAATCAAGTTGGATATAGAAAGCGCTGATAGTAAGGTAACATTTTTTACATACCTCACAGAGTTGTTTTGAGGCTAGCATAGTAATCATTTATGATCCCTAAATTGTTTTCAAATGTCAAGATAGTAAAGTAGGATTTGAGAATGATGTGTTATATTGATACATAGATTCACATAGAGACAGAAATCAAATCACATATTTCTACAAAGCAAGTCTATTCTTTAAAAATATGGCTTATCTTATAGGAAATAGAGAGGTTTAATTTTTCTTCTGCATAATATGCAGAGGGTTTAAGAGCAGAGGAACTAAGATGAAAAAGGCTGGCCTCAAATCCTGGTTCTGCATTTTATTAAAGGGAGACTTGTCTTGAACTATTAAGTCCTTTTACTTCAGTTTTCCCATCTACAAACTGGGTGCCATAACTCTTCCCATGACATAGGGATGCCAGAGAAAGTGTATGAGGAATTCTGTGGATGACCTTGAACTTGTTGCCTGGGCAGGTGTAAATGATTATGGATATTGATCATAAAGTTTTATTTATTAAAAAACTGATTGAGAAGTGAGAAGGAAACATATGAAAAGTTTCATTGCCATGTATATATTTAAAATGGTTTCAGACAACGGAGCAATAATACAGACATTCAAAAGTCACTGCCAGATAATCTAAAGAAAGTGACCCCAGATGGTTTAAAAGTTGAGTAGGAATTGGATAAGAAGAATAAGCTCAAAAATAAGTAGCTAGGATGTTGTCATTCCATAGGAGTGAGGACAGAAGTGGAAACGTGCAGGGCATGGTCAGTTAAAGTTTAACTGGACCAGAGGGTGTGAATGGAAGAAGAGAGGAGGAGGCTGGGATGGTTGCTGAAAACAGGGTACGTTGACAGTGTGGTGGCCGCTTGTTCTTGTGTGTGCTGGCCAGGGAGATACAGGGCACTTTCCCACAGACAGCTTCTGAACAGGGTGATGGACGTTAAATGTGTTGTCTTCCTGATCCAATTAGATAATGATATATGAGATGAATTCATGTAATGAATGGGACCTGGGAAATGTGTTAAGAAGATCCCAAATAGTGACCTTAGAGTGAGAGTGGGTGGTGAGAAAGCATGAGACAACACTTGGTGAAATGTGCTGTGTTCCAGCTGTGGATGCGAGTGCTTTTGTTTCTTTTTATAGGCGCATCAATGACATAGATGATCATATCCTCATGTAACAGAAGGGAAATTAAGGCTCAGAGAAGTTAAATAATTTACTTAGGACTTTGCCGTCACATATAGTCGATAGGCAGTAGAGAACAGGAATTTGAAAGCCAGGTCAGTCTGTCTCCAGATTATTGTGTTATTCTTTTACAAAGTGGGGATTGGAATGTGTACAAATAAACATGGGAAACCTAACATTTAATTAAATATAGGAGATAAGGAAGACACTGACAAGAAATGAGAATGGCCCCAAGTGTTTGTGTCTGAGTAACTTTAAGGGTGGTGGTGACTTTAAGTATGTGGCTCTTCAGACCCATATGGAGGAGATTGGTTTTCATTGGGTAGAGCCCGAGATTGGGCACTTCCTGTATTCTCCTAGTGCTGCTGCTATCAGTGATGCTGGTGGTGGGGGATTGGTGATTTCCCAACAAAACTTTAAGTCTCCAAGGGTAAGAGGATCCTTAAGCAGCTGCCACAGAGAATGGGTGAAGTAGAAAATCCAATAGAAAGAAGGACAAAAATTGATTGAATCTGTGCACTGTTAGGCAATGGGGAGTCAGAAAACTACACTGTGGCAGGATCAAGTTGAAGAGGAATGGAAAAATTTGGTCATGGTGTCAACATTGGTAATCTTTAAAGTTTTTTGTGTCTTTTCTGTGAATAACTAGAGTTTGCATTATGTAAGAGAAACTGTGACTAGCCAGTAATAGTTGATATTAGGGTTGGAGCTAAATTGTGAGAAATCTTGGTACTTAAATGAATTAAGAAAGTAGCGTGGCACAGAATGGAATAGTGATGGGTAGGACATCGCCTTATCTCTTCTTAGGTTAGAAACTTGTTGCATGGGCATGCCAAAAGGTAGAGGTGACCATAAGTAGATTTCCAAACAAAATGAAACAGAATAGGAATGAGATAAAATGCTGGAGATACAGATAACTAAGGAAAGGGGATGGAGTCTAGGGAACATGTTTATATGTCCTCAAGCAGTGACCCAGAGGAGTGGGTGGTGAGAAAGCATGAGTGTGGTGAAATGTGCCAAGTCTCAGCTGTTGGCCTGAGTGCGTTTTTAACGGGAAAGGAGATTGGATGGAAAGTATCAGTGAAAACAGTTAATTTTGTTAGCAAGGAAATATATTTTTTCCTTGAATACAGAAAGAAAACAAAATGACTGGGCTTTGATCCAGACGGTACAGTAAGTTCATGCTTAGTGTACCTCCTCTGTACCAAATAGACAGCAATAACAGAAAACAGGAGACATGGCTGGCCAGCAAAACAAGTAAATAACCTTGCGACCAGAAATGCTATGGAAAATAAAAGATGATGAGCAGAGGACCATTTGTTCTTGTGATGTGGCCAAAGTCTAGAAGCAAACATGATGACAAATATGTGTATTTATCTCTGGAAAGTTCTTCAGAAATGTACATGCTTCAGATTGCCCAGAGATCAGAATAGGAGCCTCTTCTCAAAACCATGTGCTGGAGACACAGGCTATTATATGGAATAACGGTGTCCCCCAAAGAATAATGTTCTCCTCTCTGGAAGCACAGAGATTCTGCCTGTTAGGTAAGGCACTCTTGTTGTTCAAGCTGTTGGGCTGTATTCCCAGTATCATCCTGTAGGGGCGCCACGTTAATATGGAATTTTGTTCAAAAGCTCCAAAAGGCTACCTGGAAACAACATTAGCAAGAAATTAGAAAATGCAGGAAATCGGTAAGGGAAAAAATGTAGAAGAAAATCAGAAAAAATTCCCATTCTCAAGGTAAACTATAATATAAAATTATAAAATACATAAAATACATCCAGTGATAAGGATGGTTATTGACTTGACTTTCATTCAAAAATAATCTATAAATTTTAGGTAAACAGTATGACAAGAAAAAAAGCCGTGGGAAGAGAGAGCTGACAGTCCTCACTGTGAATACTGTATGTTCAGCCTATATAGACTATCAAAGGGTTATTTGTAAATGGACTGTTTCAGCTTATTAAGGTGTTCTACAAAATTGATAAAACACAATAGATGAATAAATGTAAGTACATTTATACCCATACACTCTAATAATGCCAACACCGAGGAGTGTGAAAGCAAAGGGCCGCAAGTTCAAAACCAGCCTGTGCTTCATACTGAATTCCAAGTCAGCCTGAGTCACATAGTAAGACTATCTAAAAATCAAAACAGTGGCCAATGAGCTGACACAGCAGGTTAAGGAGTTGGTGGCCAGTTTGGTGACCTGAGTTCAATCCCAGGAACCCACATGGTAGAAGGGGAGTACTTACTTCCATAGGTTACCTTCTGACCGCCACATAATTCCCATGGCCCATGCCCTTTCCCCCACAAAACAAACACATGTTTTAAGAACAGCAAAAAGCATATTACCTAAACACAATCAGAAAAATTTAACTTACCACAAATAACATCTGGCAAAATGAAATAAAATAAAACATATACATTAAAAGGTATAAACACAACAAGAGATGTGCCAACCTCGATATTATTATGGGATAAATATAAGACAGTAATGAGTATAAAATGAGTATGTGGGGCAGTCTGAAAATACAGGCATGTACATATAATGAGTACATAGGCTGTAAGTTTCATTTCCAGCATTAAATGAAACAGCAAACATAGAATAGAGTTAACGAATGAAAGCTACATTCACCAAAATAAGAAAGTATCCTGTTTTTCTGAACATAGGGGTACACACTTGTAGGCCTAGCACTTGAAGAGTTAATGCAAGAGGCTCAGAAATTCAAGGCCATGCTTACTACATGTAACTGGATAATTGGATGCACAGCAGAGAGGTATGGGAATCTGGAATTCTGTGTATGCCATTGTAAATTAGCATGCAAGGGAGAAACAATTAAAAAACTAATGTAACTTATCTATGTCAGCCACAAAATAACGAATAACATGAGGTTTAAAATAAAAACGTTTGTTTTCAGCAGACTTCTTATTTTTAAAGAAGTTTTCATTAGTCAGGAAAGCTTCAATAGTCAATGAATTGTCTTGTGTTCTCCCATCCTTCAGCCTCTCCCATTGGAGTCATCCTCTATTATCAGCACATGCTCATGAGCACCAAGAAGCCAGTGCTGGTCCAGTCCCATTAAGTAAAGACAATGCTACTCTGATTTCATGATCCCCTGCCCCAGTGCCTTTTTCTGACCACACTGCATTTAGTGACCAGGTCTCTTTAACCTCTCTGGTCAGGATT
This sequence comes from Dicrostonyx torquatus, assembly GCA_028555095.1. NCBI lineage: Eukaryota > Metazoa > Chordata > Mammalia > Rodentia > Cricetidae > Dicrostonyx > Dicrostonyx torquatus. The sequence continues at coordinate 1,701,820 of JAQHUG010000250.1, read as the reverse complement.
ACTGAAGAATGTCTAACACCATAGGCTTAGCAACAGGGGTGTTGGCATTGAGGGGGGAGTAACAGAGAGGCAATATTATTCTTATCACAACACGTCAAAAATATACACTTACAACATTTGAGTGACCATGGGGATGCTAGCCTTGATCATCTAGCTAGGATGGATGCTAGGATTTTTACTGGAAAGTTGCACAACTCCCCCTTTCCTCACACTTGAGATATTCACCAAGAACAACGTGTTCCGCATCCTTGAGGGAAGAGCCCCCGCATAAAGTCTTTAGAATTCTTTTGAATGGAGTATAGGCATTTAGTAAGAGAAAATGATTTGACTTTGAGAAGGGAAATAGTCCTTGAACTAGATTATAACTCACACAAAATGAAAGATTAATACATTTGAGTACATGATTATTTTTTGTAGCCCACTCTTGTCTGCAACTTGGCGCAATGCCTCTGTCTCAGACGCTAGAGTGCTGGTATAACAAGCATGTACCACAACACACCCAGCATCTGACTACATTAGTTTACCTCCTTCAAACCGTTGACCTTTATACAAAGTTAAAAGGCAAACGCTAGACCAAGAGAACACATTCCAGTGAGTGCAGCCAACAGAGAACTTGCATACAGAATAAATAAAAGTTCTCAGCAATGAGAAAAGGATAACACTTGTGTTTTTATCTCAGAAATTTATGCTGAGATTACAAAGTAATAGCTACTCCTCTTCAGTTAGGAAGGACAACTGTCCAATAATATCAGGTTTGGAATTTCAGGGCAAGATGTTCATCCACTTAGTGATCGCGGGAATGTGAGTTTTAGGAACTTGGGGAAAATATTCGGCCGTAGAGTGGAGCTCAGGATTTATATACTCCAAAGGAACATTCTCGAAAGATGTGCCTCTCCAGTGTTCCCGTGCGCAGATGTTGACTCCGTGATCTGGAAGCGCCTTTGCTTCTACGAAACACCCAGCTGTAGCAAAGGCTGCTGGTTCAGGTTCCTGTGCTCTGTCTGAGCAACAAGGCTCTAGAGCAGAGGTAGTAAACCCTGCCAGCTTGACCCCTGCCTGCTTTTGCAAATGAAGTTTCTTTGGGGAGAGAGGAGATGGGTTCTGCTTACTTTTTGTCTGTAGCTGCTTCCAGGTCACAGTGGCAGAATTTGTTAGATGAAAAAGAACTATACAAGTTCCATAGCCTGAAATATTCTCTATTTGGCCCTTGGCAGGAATACTGCTAGCTGTTGTTCCAGAGTATTGCTCTCACATGTGTGTAGACTTTTATCATGACAATTATTCTGACTTTATGAAAACAACTAACAGTAGATAGAACTAGAAAATAATTTTCAACCTTAACACAAGGAATGCCATCAATTCAAAATTCAAAAAAATGATTGGGGATAATAAATAAATAAATGGGGATATAGCTCAGTTGTTGAATACTTGTCTACCACACAAATAGCCCTTGTTTCCATTCCTGAATCCATAGGAATATAAAGCAGCAATAAAAACAAATAAAGTTAATAGGTGATAGCTAATGCACTGATACCAGAAAGCATCCTGTTTTTCTGGGCTTGGTGTGAGAAGCCTGTGATCTCAGCATTTGAGGGGGGCAAGCAAGGCTCAGGACTGCGGATCGCTACCTTTATATTGCAGAGGAAGAATATCCAACAGAAAGCAGTTGAAGGGAGAAAAGAATCTCTCTCTGCTTCCAGTTTCAGAGGGCTAGAGTCCATCGTATGGCGAATGCACAGTGATAATAGGGAAAGCTCTACAGCCAGAGCAGGCAGCTGACTTTTGTCCAGGAAGGAGCGAGTGAGAGGGTGGGGGTGGGTAATAAGAAAGGGAATGAGACTCTATAATAAAAGCCCCTTCCAGTGCTATAATTCCTCCAGCAAGATTCCACCTCCTAAAAGTCCCCTTGCCTTCCCAAAGAGTGCCACCAACTGGGGACAAACTATTCAAATACACGAGCCAGTGGGGACGTGTCTCATCCAATCTGCTGCGTTCTTCAGATATATAGTAGCAAGTTTGAGGCTGGCTTGACTCCATGAGACCTTGACTCACAGAACAAAAATCAGTCTCATTTTAAAGTTTAAAGACTATGCAAATAATATTGTCATCTGGCTGTAGTCGGCCCATCAGTAGGAGTGCCTGCATCAGTTGTCCACTTCAGAGTAGTGGCTGGTTCTGGTGGGGAGAAGCAGGGCGTTAGATACACAGGTGAGTTCTAGGTCATGGTTATAATAGACTGTCTTCAAAAGAGCTGAAAAGAAGGCACCAAAAGATTTTCTTTAAATGGGCACAGAGTTGTGATATTCTCTACACTTGACTGATATTTTAAACATTTGAAAAAAGTCCAAAGAATCAAGAAACAGGAAAATGCGTACTTAACATAAAAGATACTTTGAATTGAAGGAAAGAAATGCAGATGGTTTATTAATACCTGGGGTTTTCTTCCCTACCAATTGATCAAGAAAAAGAGATGCCCAATGACCTCTTATTATCGCTCATGGAGAAATGTTTGAGGAGCGTAGTGTTGTTTTATGATATCATTCTACAGAGCATGGAGTTTTTGGCTCTGAATGGTGCCTTCATTCATGTTATTGGTTAGAAGGGATTTTATCTTTTTGGGGGGCTGACAGTTCTCTCCTATAAGCCAAGATCAGGCTGCTGTTGGGCCAGTCTTAGTAATGCAAAGGACGCTACTCAGCATGCTTTTCCGTTTAGTGTGAGACTCTTCTAGTACTCCTTGCAATGAGGCAAGAGCTCCAAGATTCTTCCAGGATATCTGCTTAAATCTGAGAATCCCAGTGTTCTGTGTATGCTTCATCTCACCCAACCTTGGTTGCTTTCCTGTCTGACTTCCATGGGCATGCCTGCGTAAGGGGATGCCTTAGCCTCAGCCCCTTCCTTTGGAGCCAGATCCATACAACTGGAACCAGATTTGGCCTTGCAAATCACTGGACCAAGGACACCTCATTTTATACTTTCCCAGCAGTACTGGGATACTTTACAGAAGCGGGAACCCTGTATTGAAGCCAGGGGACTGTGCTCAGTATTCAGCCATGAAGCATATGGTAGGGATCTTACAGTCTCAAGTACAGTTTGGTTTCCTATAGAATCCTATAGAAACCTTTGCAGCATGTTTACTATGATATTGCCTATACCCCAGGAAATATAACAGCTGTGTTTAAAAGTCAAAGGTCTGTTTTTACACACCTTGTTCATATCAGGCTCTGTGGAGGATACAGCTGCCACGTTCACTTCTAGTGTGGAGTTTTGGTGGCCCCCAATATGTTTTATTTTGTTTAAGAATTAATTACATTTATTTAAGGTGTGTGTGTGTGTGTGTGTGTGTGTGTATTTGCCAGGGCAATATGTAGATTCAGAGGCCAAATTGCATGAATTATTGTACTCCTTCTGCTATCATGGTTCCAGGGATTAACTCGGGTCCTCAGGCTTGCAAGTCCCTTTACCTGCTGAGTCTAAACATGTTTTCTTATTGAGAACCTCATTTCTCAACCCAGTAGCCCTCCTATGCATACAACTGTCTTTGTGAGTGGTCTCTTATCTTTAAGATGACAAGCTTGATATTCTGCTATAGAAGAACTTTCTTGGTAAATGTCAGTCGTGACCAGAGAAAGGAATGGTTTTGTTTTAAAGGTGCACCCAGTGAGTACTGAATGTCATTCCCTCCATGGCGGTCTTTAACATACAGATATGACTTTAATGACTGCTAAGTCTCAGACTTGGTGGGAAGACTATTCATACGTGATAGTGTAGAGGAGCCCCAAGAGTGGTGGGACATGGTGCATGGGGAACCACACAGCCTGGCCACAGTGCACTGCTACCATCTGCCTCAGCTGGCTATTGATTACTTTGTAGAACTATTGGTGGAGCTTTGCCAGACCCTGAGGTTTGTACGACAAGCTACAAATAAGGATATTTTAATTGTGAAGTCTAAATTTTAAGTGCTGGAAAGTAGAACTTTGAATTTTTTTTTTATAAAATCACTTGTTTGGGGTGGGAGGAGGAGGAGAGGAAGAAACCGAGCAGCGGGGTGAGATTATGATTGAAAGTAATAGTGAGAGGAGGGATAGGGTTAGGGGTTAGGGCTAGGGTTAGGGTTCTAGGGCCATTCATGGCCTATGCGCTAGGCTTGCTAGCTTGATCTACAGAAGAAAAGATGAGTTTCAAGCCATCTAGTCTGCAGCCAGCAAGACTA
>JAQHUG010000250.1:1639902-1697356 GCA_028555095.1 Dicrostonyx torquatus | reverse complement strand
AACACCTAGTCTTAAGAACTGGTTTTCAGCAAGGAGCCTTTTTTCCCAAATAGGTCATTTCAAGCATTTTAGAAATATCTGGATTCAAGTTCAAATTGCTATAAAATAACATTAGAAATTTCTGAAAATTTGATTGAGTTAATGCTATACAATTTTTGGGATATTAGAGGATAACCAAGTAACTGTACCCAATGGCTGGTGTGATATTGATTCTTTGGATTCCTTGGTGATCAGTGGTATGCCTGTTGACAGGGGCTTTGCCCCAGGCTCTCTCTTTGTCCTAGATCTGCTGGAATGCTGGTTCAGTAGCAGTTATTTCTTCTCACCACTGGAGAAAGGAGGGGAGGCTGCCGCAAGAATAACACGCTGACTAGGGTAGGGTAGGCCTCCTTCCAGAATTGCCTTGGCTTCTGTGTCCCTTTGAATAAGCTACCCAGGACCTTAACACCAGAACCCTATGTATTTCACTTCCTTCTTGTGATATAACAACCCTAGGGTGGCAAATACATTCGGTGAGAGAGGGTAGGAACGTTATCCAATGGTGCCTAAAATAAGCACTTCACGAATAGGCTAGATATCAAAGGGGAACAGAAGGAGAGGCCCTTGAGCTTCCAAAGTTAGAAGAAGAAAGTGTAGGCAGGAGATATAGGAAGATTCTTGCCACTACAGACACTAGAGAGCAGGTAGGTGCTTGTCCGTCTGCAGGAAAAGATGCTTGGGGTTCAGACAAGTGCTGGGAAACAGAGAGAGAGGTTGGAGATTCTGGGCTATATAAAGAGTAGCGAGCTAGCCTTTCCTTACTGCCGAGGATAGGGAGGACTTGGCCATGCAGATTTAATTGGTTCTTGCTTCATTGGGGGTGGGTTCCAAAACCCCTGGCTCAATCCTTCGGGTGCTTCACTTCCCTTTCCTCCTCCCCACATCCTTACAACTCCCTTTCCTCTCCTGGAGCAATCCTGGAATGTCTGGCTGGCTTCTCAGACTTTGACAATCCCTGATGTCCAGGCTCTGTTCTGAATTACGAAGGGTCCATGGTTCTTTTGTGCTGGATGACTCTGGGGAGAGCCGCTGACAGATAGAAGGTTTTTTTTGAGCCACCTGTGGACAAGGCCTTCTTAGGGCGTGTGTTTGCCTCTCTCTAGCCCTTTCTTTGCCCATCTAGCCTTTTGCTTACGTCTTCTGTGGTCCAGGACTTCCCTGCCCTCCTCTGAGCTTATGTCTTCCCTTCCTTTTCTGGGTTGTTATGAGAAGTGTGGTGGAGGGGCGCAGGAGTTTGGAATGGTGCCTCTCAAGCGATCATGCTTCAACTTTTAGAATCTTGGAAAGGCTCCACCCGGGACAGAGTTCCAGAGAAAACAAACTCCAGATCCTGGCTCATATGGGAAAATGTTCATGTTTACAGAGGCAGCTTTAGGGTCCTTGGCCAGGACTGAGGCAGGTTTGGCCTTGGTCTATATAGGATGTGACATGGAACTTTCCTGAGCCCATGGATGTTGCATGGTCTCTAGAAGAGATGTCTCAGGAGCGGCAGTGCTATCACCTTTCATGAGGCCTGTCACCTTAGAGTCTCCATGGAAACTGTCACTTCTGCTATTCCAAAGGTTTCTGCCCTGACAAGGACAAGAGAGACCGTAAGGAGCCACCCCCTCTAACTCATCCCCACTCCTATCACATCGCCTCCCTCTTGGACTTCTTCTGTGGGATACAAAGCCAGAAAGGGGATCTTGGGTCCAGTAGCATCATCTCCCAAGTCATAAACACTTCCCCACCAACTCAGAAGTGGCACCCAGGATGTTTACAGTGGGATTATTTAGAGGTGGGTGTTAAACCTAATAAAGGGAGTGAGTGATGGGTCAACAGGTTAGGAAAATGATTGGGCAAAATTTATGGTGATGGCAAATCTTTCTTCCCTGACTTCAATTTGATGAATTTGACAAATTTGATAGTGCCACTGTGTGATAGTCAGGAAAATGATTAGATTTTATACATAAAATGAATCAGGCAAAGCAGTGTGGATACAGGCGCTGGGAGCCGTTGATTTCTGTTTCTGGCATTGTGCATTTGAGACTTCCCCAGGGTTTTGCACTTGGGGTCTAATACTGACCATTAACCCCCGTATCTGCCTCTTCTGCCAGGGGTCTTTTCAAACATAGACAATCATGGGATATTAAACTTGAAGGACAATAGAGATCATCTAGTCCCATCAACTCACTATATATATGAGGAACCTGAGGTCCAGAGTGGGGATGTGTCCTACCCAAGGTCACATGGTGAGTTGCCTCCTTTGACATCTTTGTATGAAATGAAGACCCTTCCCTACCAGTTCTGATTCTTACCAAAGACCCATAAGCCTCCATGTGTGTCCGAAGACTAGGCTATAGCTAGGTGCCCAGGTTGGGATTGGTACTCAAGTCCCTTGAGTGAGATGAATCTCTTTCAGAGGAGGATGCTTCTTTAGGCTAAGGTGAAGGATGTAGGAAAGCAGGAGAGGGACCCTGATCTAGAGAGAAACTGTAGTATCACAAACCATCTCAGAAGCCTGGACATCTCATCCTACCCTGTCAATTGTGAGATCCCCTGCTTGGGGTTCAACACAGAACAGCTTTCACAGCTCATGGAAAACTGACACTCCTCTTAACATTATATCATGAACAAGGTGGGAGATCCTCTATTTTTATAAACTCATCTTACTCCCTGCAGACAGAGGTAACAAAACAGCCAAAATGATTCATTCCTGCTTTGATCATACTGTGTCCTGTGCAATATGATTGAACTTCTTTTAGTCTTTTCCCCCATCATGTATGCCCAATACTCAGGGGATTATGTGCCCTCACCATTCCTGTGTATGGCTTTCACAGAAAGGTGGGGTTTCTCTGTTCCCCACCCCCCATATATATAAATACACAATTTCATAATTTGGGATTGATTGAGTAACTCTTTCCTGATTAGGAATTTCCATGTCTCTGGATATCCTATTCGGTCCCTGGATATATGGCCAGAAAAGAACCAAGTTGTCAAGGAAGTTTTCTCTTCTTGAGGCAGCTCATGACCTTATGGTCAGCTGTGTCACATACTCTTTCAGAGTGTCACTAGCCCCTGTAGGACATGAAATTATGGGAAGGTTGAGCTGCCATTTTCTAAGCTTTTCATAGCCCTGACAATAGAAGGTGAGATGCCAAGGAGAAAGCAAGCACAGACTTGGGAGTATAGCATTCCCTACTCCTTGTATAGTTGAGAGTGGTAAGGAATGTAGTTCTTTGAACTAGACCCCTAAGGATGTTGAGTTCTGTTAAAGTGAGCCTTCTTCCCCACCTCCTCTGGGAATACTAGTGTGCGCACACACCCCTTTTCCTGCCTCCCCAGTAGCTCATTGCCAGGGTTCCTTTCTCCCAGAAGCATGGCTATAGACCAAGACTCCCCTAGTCTCTACCTCTTCCATGACAGTCCTAGGCCAAACTCCCAATGTAATGTAAATGTTCACTTCCCTTTCTTGGCTCAGTGAAGGTCCCAGCAAAATGGAGTGTTTCTCTGAGCACACTTGTTTTAAGTTACCTGCGAACCCTGTCCTTGCCTTCTGCTGGCAATTCATTTTGGCTACTCCCAGTATATATCTGTAGCTATAGCTCTAGATTCCTCCCCTTTCAAGTTCCCTCTCCGTTTCCCCTCTTAGTTTTGATCTTCTTTGGGGGTTTTGGTTTTTACTTTATTTTGCTTTTTTCTGTTTTTCTGTTTTTTTTCTTTTTGTTTTTTTATAGGTTTCAGAGAAATTATGTTGAATCCAATAAGCCTTTCTGGACATTCCAAGCCTCTTAACCATGGCATCTATGTTGAGGATGTCAATGTTTATTTCAGCAAAGGACGTCATGGCTTTTAAAAACTCCTTTTAAACTTCCTTGTTCTGATGTCACCTTGGTAGGATGGGCCCTCTGAGAGGTTGGAAGCTCTAGGCATTGTTCTTTTTGGATCCAGGGATGCTAAGTAGAAACTGCATGAGCCGCCAGTGCTCCAGCATCCTTTACCACCACTGAGATGGGTGTGGCTCCCATGGACCACTGGCAGGTTGCCCCTCCCCTCCAGTCATCACTGTGTTCCTTTTTCTCCGGGCCTCCGAGGCAGCTCCTGCCAACATCTCTAGAGCCAATAAAGAGAATACAAACCCAAGCACCAGGAGCTACCTTTTAAACACACTAGCCACTCTCTTGACCCAACCATCACAAGAAAGCCTGATGAAGTCCAGCCGCATTCCAGTCTCACTTTCCTGCTTGGAAGTGTGGGATCACCATGCTGTCCTCTAAGTGACCTCGTCGCTCTGAGCAACCTCCAGTGGGGAAGAGTCACAGAGGGCTCTTAAGCAGAGGTGGAGTCGGCGCGGTAAGAGGAAGGGGAGCCAGGCCCAAGTATTGCCGACAGATTAGGTCTCGGAGGGAAGAATGGAAGACAGTCATTTTGTTGGTTATTTTTATTTTTATTTTTTGTGTGTATGTGTGTGTGTGGAGAAAAAACAATCATACTTTTTGTGGACACACTTGGCCCCTCCTTCTTCTCTTTGGAATGGCCCACACTGAGTGCAATGTTAGAAAGTTCTTTGGGAAGAGTTTTTGCTGGCTCTACCTGGGCCCCTAGAGCTGCAGTTCCGACAAGCATTGGCTACAGGAGGTCTTGCCTGTGATATGGCCATCCTACTAGGACCACAAGAGACCAAGGGAATCAGGGACCAAGACCCTTCCTCCTAGCCCGTGATCTCGGGATTGGCTCTCTCCCCCTGCTTCCACTTATTCTTGACACTGAGAACTTTTGGAACCCAGTGGAATCATCATGCCAAGGTCAAGATGAACTGAAGGGGAAGAGAAGTAAAACCTGGCCTCCTCCGGCCCCTCTCATGGCACCGATGGGCCGTCATCCTGGTCTCTGGTCGATATGTGTGTTTACTTTGCTTGCTTTCTCTCATATCTTACTCCATAGCCATCGTCATCCTCTCCCAAAGAGGGGTTGCTCCCCCATTTTCAACTTGACCCTCTGGGGAGAGGGAGGGAGTTATAGTCCTTTACATAACAGGAAGGACAAGTTTGCAGAGCTCGTAAAGCTTTTCTAGGTTGGCTGAAGTGTCGGCTGAGTGACTTCTGGCTTGGCCCAGCTCTCCCAGTTCCGTGGGTGTCCCTGTTATGGGGAAGAATATGGAGTACCCCAAGCTCAGTTCTTGAGACAACATGGTGTTTAAAACCCGGTGTGTTCTGGTGCAGTGTTTCACCACAGTCGGAAGACAGAGCATATGCATTTGGGAAATTTAGCAAGTTTACCTGAGTGCAAAGATCTTATTTTAGGTACACTCTCTAGGGCCTTCCGGTGATGGTTTATCATGTCAGGCTCCCAGACTGATGCTATAGATACCTCTATGGGGTACATAAGCACGAAGCTTTCCAAGTTCTTTCCCAGAACCTGGAGTGGCTTCCCAGTGTCACTTTAGGTTCACGGTTGCTCAAGGGCCCCCGGGTGTGTAGTTGTTCAGTCCCTCCCAACCCTGCTCCCCCAGCTCCCCTTGGTTCTGTGTCAGACTCTTCCCCATCACGCTCAGATGATCCCTTGGGTTCAGATCTCCTCCTGCGTGTGGCTTTAAGGAGTAAGTTTGAGGATGATGTTTTTACTTGTTGTAAATCATGACCTCATTTCCAGCCTCCCAGGCTCCATCCATCACAGCATCTTTTATTCTGCCATTTCTTCACTTTGTGCTATGACAATGGGGCGTTGTGTTTCCACAGAGACTTATAGGAGTGTTCAGTGTATAGTTTCTTAATAAACACTTTATTTTCTAATGAAATGACTGCATGAGACCTCTTATTTGGAAGTTTCACAAAGAACATTCAAGAGGTGGCCGTTCCAGAGCTGCCCACACTTTGTTTCTCACCCTGATATTACTTTCTATGGAAGTTTCTCGAACACTTCTGCTAGCAAGAGGGTTTTACAATGTGTCCCATTGGTTGGGTTCATGGAGACTTCTCCAGGTACTTCAGATTTCTACAAAGAAGTGCTTCTTCATCTTATTAGGTAGTCAGAGAGGTTCAGTGGTTCATCCAGGATCACACAGCATGATAGGCAGAAGCAAGATTCAAACTCGATTCCTGCAGTCACTCCTAGGGCTACTGATATCCTTGGTACCTGGGGAGTTTTCTGCTGTTTCAGAAGCTAAGACGTGTAGAAGTATTTTCTTCAGAGCTGTTGTGCAAAGGGATCTGGGGGCGGGGATGGGGGAACCTTTCTGTTTGATGTGAAAGCAAGCCTGTGGGTTTTCCCTAGGATAGAGTAGTTTTCTATCTTTTTTTGTGAACTTAGAAAAAGATTAATCTATGAGATTCTAGGCCAATCTCTTAGCACTGAGAGACACTTTGCACAGACATATATATAGTCATGCACACATGCACACCGCATTCACCTTGATTCAGCTGTCTTGGCAGGGCTCACATGGGCTTCCAGAAGGTGGAGGAAAAGTAGTCCCTGGATCCTACTGAAAGTCAAAAGCCAAAATGAGCTGGCATTTCGCACTGACCAAGCTGGGATCCTGGTCGCCACCACAAGTACCAAGGTCAAAATGCCTTCTGGACTTTATGTTTGCTTCCTTTAAGAGGAAAGCAAGCAGTATGTAAGAGACACAGAGAGCAAGGGCCGGAGAAAGAAGACTAGGTAGATTGTGGACCCTTCTCTGGGCCTCATCAGGGCTTATTGGAGCTCCATCTTATAGGAAGCAGAGGAGAAGCAAGCCAAGGTTGGTGGGATGTGTGACAGGGTTGTTGAGATGAGATTGGTGCCTTTCAATATGACCTTACTCACTGTATTTCCTACATAAGTCTGCTTGAATTCTTCCTACCCACAATGTAAGTCTTTGTCTGTAGGAGTAACCTGGTGTACAATAGAGGTTACAGTAACTCCTCACTTTTGTATATTCTAAGTGGATATCACGTGTCGTTTGTATATTCCAGTAATAAGGGTTAGGGCAAGGCTGTCTGGTGTTTGGGATTATCCTTTTGACCAAGGAAGAGGGTGAGAATTCAAGCAAGAACTTTGGTTTTTCCATTAGAGATGTTTAAGCTCTGTGTTATCCCATGCACAAAGCCTGGCTAGTGCACAGCATAGATAGGGTGTGGGATTAACCCCTGAGAAAATTGGAGGGGACAGGGGTTCATTAGTGTTAGCCAGTAGGGAGAGCTCTTCTTACGTATTAGGAGGCAAGAGGAAAGGATGGAGCTATGGGGTTGTGCAGGGGTTCAGGGGCAAGGAAATAAGGGAGTCTTTGAGTGATAGCTTCTAATGTGCCTGTGAAGTATGAGGTCCTGTACCACGAGTAAGACAATCCAGTAGGAGTTGAGATAATGTGCAGTGTTGTTGGCAGAGGCTAAGGTGAATGCCAGGGAAGTGAAGGAAATGCTGGGCAGAGGAAGGACCTGACTGGCTTTGGAAAAGGGTATCTGGTCTCGAGGCCTGTCATTTCTTTGGTTTCCTGCTATGTATTAAAGTGCCATGAAATTCTCCCTGTTAGACCACAGGGTACCCCCCAGAGCAGAGCTCAGTCCAGAAAGGCTGCCAGATTGGGGACCTAAGGAGTATCACCAGCCAGACCTGCAGTTTCCCAACTTTCGGAGTTCAGAGCTCACTGGCAGATGTTCATAGCAGCTTTCTTGGTCTTAAGCATATGGTCTGCCCCTATGAGAGTTTGCCGTTAGACCTTCACACCTGCATAACCAGTGAGTCCAGCACGCTTGCCAGTTGCTTTCTGATCTTTATTCGGGAGGGATATTTGAGAGGTGGCAATTGTGTGTATTAGAGGCTGTGGAACTGAACTGTATCTTCCCTCTACTGGGTACCATTAAGCGGCACAGTGTATAGAGGCTGTGCATCATCATCTGGCCAGGTCATGGGACTGAGAGCTACACACCCTAAATTAGGCTCATGGTGGAGCATTCACAATCATCTTTGTTCATCACAGGAAGTACCTACGCAGAACCAGAGCTTTCTATCCACAAGAAACCGAGGATCAGAGTAATTCAGCAACTACTCGGGGCTTCCATAGCTTATGACAAGTGGCACCTCAGGGTATGCCTGAGCTCAGAGTAGCTCTTGGTCACTCTTTTGGCCTCCAAAGCAGCTTCTTTTCTGCTCGGGGAGGCTTCACCATGATAGCTTCCTACCGTCCACCTCAAGATATGGTCCTTCAGACACCAGCCCTAGCTTCCTTCTGGAATCCACATTCAGAGATCTGAGAAGTCGCAGCTCTGCCATGTGCTTCTCATCCAAGCGGAGAATAGATGCTAGGTAGCTTCAGTTGGGAAGCTAAGAAGCTGGCCTCCAGGCTTCCTCTCTTGTATGGGATTGCCTTCCTGCAGCCAAGTTCTCCACACCTCCATCCTCACCTCCAGCTCGCTCTACCTCCAGGTGTAACAGCTGTGGCAGAACACTAGGGTGTGACATCTCTAATTTTAATGTGTCCCAGTTCCTTCAGGCCAAAACCAGAGTGGAGCAAAAAATCAAGTCTCAGTTACAGGCTGAAGGCAGCCAGGGAAGGTTTGGTCTCCCAGAGCAAGCACAAAAGAGGGCTGATCCATGCAGAATGAGTTCATTGGTGCGTAGCTTTCCAAGCTAAACTAGTCATGGGTTAAGCAGAGTGGCGCCTCCCTTCTTCCATGCTTGCTGACTCCTGCACTGGAGCCAGACTTGCACACAAGTTGTTTAATGTGACTCTGATGCCAGATGTGAAATGAAGGTGGCAGAAAGGAAAAATAAAGAAGAAATGAGACAGTGAAGAGTAGGCCTATCTCCCTTGAGGCTTCCCTGGAAGACCAGGAGAAAATTCTCGAGCTTGACAGGGGAGGGAGAGAGGCAGACTAGACACTGCCAGAGCTTGGCGTTGCATCTGCAATGTCCAGTGCTGCTCTTGGACTCCACTGCTATGCTCTGCCTGTCATACCCGCCCACTCCACCTCTGCTCTTTCATCCCGGTTGATGTGGGTGATGGTACTTGCAGCCTCAGGTTTCCTTGAAAAGCTCTGGTTCTGTGTTTTTGTCTCTAGCAGTCCTGTGGTTACCGCCCCCTCTGCTTCCCACTTCCCCGAGAGAACCTCAGCCTGGCTCTGACAGTGTATTTTCAGAGCTAAATCACATTCCTCCTTCAACCCTACTTGAACTCACAAGTGACTTGAAGGAGATGCGTTTGTGATGGGCATGCTTCTGAAATGACATCAGGATTCAGAAGCCTGCTCGGGTAGGATTTGGGTCCCGTTTCTTTGTCCACAATGAGTGAAGCCTCTCCAGAGTGACCTGGCCTCATTTTCTCCTTAGAGCACAACCCAACCAGGAAAGCTATTTCTGCATGGGTGGTAGAAGACCTCTGACCTCTCTGCCTTGTGATCCCACTCCATCTAGAAGATGGCTTCCCCTAACATAGAAGATCTTTGAGTGTGCATGCCGGAGCTTGGTCCTCCTTCCCCACTCCCTTTTCCCTGTAGGGGGATATGAATTTTTGAAGCTCTGCTCAAGTTTACTGCACACGCCAGGCTGTAGGAAACAGAGGGTAGGAATAAGGAGGGTCATTTTAGGGTTACGTCTTTGATGGGACAGGCTTGGCTCCTCTGACAAATAGAAGTGAGATGTAGAGGCTGAGCTCTGTAGAGCATAGACCCTGTCAGGCCATAAAGGATGCTGACAGCACCCGTGTGGAAAACCTGCCCAGACCAAGGGTGGACTAGGGGCTTCTTGGAGTAATGGCAAAAGGCAGGATTATAAACTCACGGAAAGCAGCCAGAACTGTAGAAAAAGCCCTAACTGGCCACTCTGGTGGGACTTCCAGGCCTACGGTACTAGGAGACACATGAATTTACAACACATGATCAGAGCCTCCCCTGGGCTTTGCACAACCACCGTGTTAACTCATGACCCTGCACAAATCACAGTCCCACAAAGCCTGTTCAGTGTGAATGAGCTCAACTTTGATGAGGTCAAGGATATAAAGATGGGTGTGTGGCGTAGTCAACAACAACGGACCCTGGACATTCTGAGATTCCAAACCACTGAGCTCTAACTTCGTCCCTTGACTAAAAGAAAAGTCAAATGACACCCGTGGGTTCAGAGGAGGGGGTGGTGGAGATTCCCCACTCAGCCACGGAGAGAGTTTGAGGAGCAAGGAATGAGGCTGCCAACAGGTATGCTTCCAGAAAGGTGGCCGCCAGGACTGACTTCGAGATGTCATGCAGCTCAGCACACACCAAGCCAGACTTTGGTAAGTAACACCAGAGAAGGCCTTGGTGGGGACCTACAGGGCCAGCTTGCCTTACAGGTCTTTCCCTCTGTTTCTGCCAGTTTTATGCTGTTACCATGGGAGCAAAATGAAGCTTGGTTCTGCCTTTGGGAACCACATTGGAGCAAGTGGCCTATTTCCCTTAAAGAGACACTTTCTTCCCTCTCTTGATTGTACAGTTCATTCTCAAGTGAGAAGGACAAGGATCTAGGCTGGTAATGCAGAAAGTGACTTCAATGCTGTCAGATATGGCCTGGCAAGCTTCCTTCTACAGACTGCTGGAGAGCCACCAACCTCTGTACTCTGAGCACATGTTAGCTTTGCTTTGTGTGTGTCCTTGTGATGTGTTTGGTGTTTCTTCCTCTGCAAGGCTTGCAACAGCAGCTGATGAAAATTCATGATTCCTGGTTCCCCCTCCCAAATGGATTTCTCAGAGAAAGAGAAAGTGGATGGCGGGAGAGAGGGACCATGTGTCTCACACACTCAGGTACTTAAAGTGCCCTTGAGTTTGATGATAACAGGGTTTAGCCTCTACCAGAGGAGGCCTCCTCCCACAGCAGCTTTCTCACTGGCAGTCTTTCTTGGAGAAGCAGTCTCCAAGATCTGCCCACCTGCTCTCAAGGTCAAGGTGTGACCTGAAGTCTAAGTCCCATAGGCCAACTAAAGTATCTCTACCAGGGTCCTTTCCCAATTAATCCTTGGAAGCTGAAAAACCCCATAACCCAGGCTAGATGCTAAGTGAATCCAGCCTGTGCATTGTGTGCACATCTGTATCATCACCTTCCTGCTGCTAAGGGGGGAGGATTAAATCTACAACTCTTGGGAGTGTTAGTCTCTGAAAGATCAGTCTGGCTAAGAAGGCGCAGCCAAGACCTGTGGTGCTCTTTGGATGTTCCCACCAGAGGGCCACAGCTTTGCTCAAGTTCTTTACTTGATAAGAGGCTGATAGAGTTGACCAGGGAGCCCTGGAGTCTGGTCTTGCCCAGTTAGTGGTCACCATAGAAAGCATCATCACTATAGATCGTAATTCCGAATGTCATGGCTAGGAGACTTTAAATTCCAAATCTGTGTCTAAATGATCTACAGGATGGCTCAATCTTGATGGCAGTCAATTTGTCATTTCTTGTGACCCTCACGGGCATTTGCTGCTTAACACCACTGATGTCAAATGGCCAACTTGGTCATGAAGAAGACCAAAATGGCCACCTTAACCATTTTGTCAGGTCAGCTGCTTGACAAATGGTTATTCCACGTGAACGGGTCAGTTTTCTGGGCAAGGCTTCAGCAACTGCCATATGGTTCTCCCTTAATTTGGAATTCCCAACTTGCAGAAAAATAGTTTTCTCATTTCAGTTATTAGATAAATGATTTGAAGGTCATGTGCCCCCTCATCACTGGCTCCAGCAATGCTTCCCTTAACTCTATCAGATAGTAAAGATTTCCTCAAATAACTTCAGAGATCATTACATGGCTTCTCAGGCTCTTACAGGTTGATGGTGTACATTAGAACATTAAAGGCTCTGAGAAACCCTGGTGTAAATAAACCTTTTCATTCTGCAAGTTTCTCAACATAATTGAACATGGAGCATTCTTTACTGAACACCTTTTAGTACATCCCACACACATATTTTAGGGAACACTGGTTATTGTGTGGTCAGCAGTTTCTAAAAGACAACTAAGCGGGATGCTTCATCAGCGACCCATTGATGTCAAAGGTATCCACGAAGAACCGCATCTCCCATCTCAACCCCCAGGAGGCTCAGTCCTCCCTATGGTAAGACCCTTCACATAGGAGCCTGAGACTTCTGCTCCAATGTGAGCCACTGTCACAGATGGATGTCACCTAGTGGTAGCACACAGAAGTGAAGACGGGCATCCCAGCCTCAGCCGTGTCACTAAGCAAGTGACTTGGGGTAAGTAAGTTGATTTTCCCTGTTTGTTCTGTATTTGTCTCAGTAGCTGACAAAAGACTTACTGACACTCAAGTAAAAAAAAATAACCTATTCAACAGGTGCACTGAATGCCATGTCCCAATGAGCCACTGCTGACTCCTAACAGGGGACACCTTTTTGATTCTTGGGTGCTTTCTGGTGAACGTGCTGGCAGATGAGGTGGGTGGGGGAGGGGAGTTGTATTTGTGGGTAGGAATCAACCTGTTTCCCAGGGTGAGGGAAGAGGCCAGTGTTTGGGTTTTAACAGACCCTTCCTGTCACCTTTTGGACAGGACCAAGCGGGACTTCTCAGCAAGATTTTCCAACTTTGATTTCAAGAGGCAGAGCTGCCTAACAAATAGTCTGAAATGTCAAAGAATAAATGTTAAATCTTGAGAGGTCGTTCTCCAGGGAGTTGCCTGGGCTGGTGAGGGAGGGGAAGGGAGGTGGGAGAGAAGGACACAGCAGAATCCTCCACATAAAGATTCCAGCTTGGTTTTGTGATATTTAAGAGAAAAGAAAACTGAATTATTTATAACATGGAAGATGGAAACAGGCTATAGAGGAATGCCTGGGCTGGGGATGGGACCTCACATGCCAGTATTTGCCTGATAAAGCTTCTTTTGTCTGTGACATCCTCTTGGCCATTTCTTGAGCTGCCTACTAGAATTATTATTACTTGGTAGAACACCCACATCATCTAATATAGGAGTTGGAGGAGGCAATTTCTGGAAACAAGGATTTCAAAAAGAATGGGTGTCTTTCCTTCCAAGAGTTGAGGCACTTGGTTGGGTAACCTCTTCTCTTCTCCCAGCTTCCAGTCTGTGCCTCTCATGGCGGGTATTCAGAAGAGCCCTGCTCCATTGTGAGCAGGAACCATCTTGGTCTTGTCCTGGGCACCAGTTGTCAGTGTAGATGAAGGAAGATGAATTTCACCTTTTAATTCTTTCATCTGAAAGATGTTGGAGACTATTATCCTATGCTCATCTGGGAATATCAAGGATGCCATGTGTTCAAAAATATCTTTGGGCCTTATGGCAAGGACAGGCGCATAGGTTAATCTCAATATTGTATGAGGTGAAGATGATGTGAAGAAAATTTAAGAGGAGAAATTCAAGGTGATAGAGGGGTTGCTGGTAAATTGGAGGGACTGGGGTCTCTGTTTGTTTTGGTTAGTTAATGATGCAAAGATATGTTTATTGGTGAAAAATGTACCTTGATTCTAGAACATGGGTCACTTAATTGAAGAGTTCAGTTAAAGTAAAAATGGCAAGCTTTTGAAGCTCACTCTCCACTTTTCACCAGGGTGTCCTTTGCCACTCTCCTATTAACTTTTTCTGTGTGGCCTTGGCATTCAGAGATTGACACAGATGCAAAGTTGGGACACTTTGGGGTTGGTGAAGCAGAGCTGCTGTAGTCAGATCAGATCATCAGTGGGCCTCCAAACGAACAACACTGTGTCTAGGATGCTTGGCTTTTGTTGAAAATAGCAATGCTTCTGCTTTTCCCCCTTAGGTTTGTTTTCAATCCACCTTGATGAACCCAGAGAACATTTTTCAGTTAAAATGTCACAATGACACTTCTGTTAGAAACCGAATTTCACTTATTTTTACATCCAATAACTTACTGGAGTCTCCAGAAAGGTCTCTCAAATAATGTTCCTCCACTCTGTACTTTCTGTGACATGGAAAGTTAACCCAGCATCCCTTGACATAGTACCTTTTATGCTCTTAAAAATGGTTGAAGTCCAAATATAACTTTTGTTTATGTGTGATAAGTCCACTTTTGCTCACTATAGCTGAAATTAGAACTGAGGAAAGTGTTCACATCCAAGAACAGACGCAAAGCTTTCAGGGTGATGATGTCACCACCAGAAACATGGGAATGTACAAGAAGGATTTTGGGTATTATTGAGAAAATCGAGCAGAGCTGTCAGCTTGCAAAATCACATTGGTAAGCACAGGGACAATGAAATGATGGAGGGGAAGAGAGAGAAGCCATTGTTAGTGTAGGTTTTCATTACAAATCATGTTTGGATTTGTTTAAGGAACATGAAAATCGGCACTGTTCTAGCCAGCCCCTGGACAAGCAAGTGTCAGTTTAAGGATGCTAACATCTCCCTGATTTCTCTAGCCTGGGTGGATTCACTAGAGAGGCTGGATTATAACACAAGTTAACTCTGAATAGCATCCAACACACCTCTTTGTGGTTACTAGTCTCATCATGGTTTGTGATGGGTGACAGTGCCCCTTCCTCCTATGATACAGCATTTTCATTCTGGAGGTGAGAACTATGTTGAAATGGTTGTGATAAAGTCCTTGTTGCTAATATTTCACACATTCACTAGGAAAATAGAGTCTCTAAGAATGACTTTGGGAGACCATTGATACAGTACTTACCTGGCATGTGCAAGGTACTGGCTTCTGTCCCTGACAACAGAATTTTAAAAATTATTTTTTTTGGGGGGGGGTCTCAGGTAGACAGTGGTTCACTAATTCATCCTTTAGCTATTTGGGGGCACCTTCTCTAAGCTGTACACTGTTACTAAGTGAAGGAGTACGTAGTCTACTATAGTGATTGTCAAGTGAGGGATGATTTCATCCCCCAGGAAAATGTGTGCAGAGACATTTTTTGGTTGTTATAACTAAGGATGGATGGGTATGCCAACCCAAATCATCAACAGCTCCAAGACTGGGAAGCTTACATTTAATAAGAATGTGGATGAGTATTTCTTAGTCTTGAGCAAGAAAGACTTCTGTAGTATTGGGGACCCCCTCTAGCTGCCAGAGTCTAGGAGCCGCAGGAAGTGACCACTTGGGTGACCAGTTGGAACACCTTTCATTGATAGCACTTTAGCTGCCTTTCCATCCTCATCAAATCTCTTCTTGGTGTCCTCCCAGGATCCCCTCAGAATCTTCCCTGAGGCATTCTCCGATGAGAATGCTCTACTTCAGATGGGCATGCTAGGGTTAGCAGAGGGTCCACTGTCTGTTGGGTAGTGGGATGTGGGGCGTATGACCAAGGAAAAGTACAGATACAGACTGAATGTGAACACACATGCATATGAGGCCTGTTTGGATGCAGGCTGGAGATGGAGCCTTTGAGATGGGTTCAGAACTCCAGCATCATGTGTCTCATGGTGCCAGAAAACCGGAGTCCTTTGGATATAACTTTAAATTACACTGAATATATGTTTAACAGGGATGTTTATGCCTTCCTAATCTTTGACCATCTGAGATATTTGCTTCTAATTGAGAAGGGGTGGATCTTAGGTAAAGAAATGGGCGGTTTGAAGCAGTATGATGAAGCTGAGGGAGATGAAGGACCAATAAAGAACAACGAGCTCTCAAAGGACATTGAAAAACATTTAAAATTAATTATTCATATTTATTTATGTGTGTGTGCATATGTGGGCACACCATGCTGCTTTGTATGTTTGTGGAGATTAGAAGACAACTTGTGTGTAGGGCCTGGAATTAAAGCTCATATTACCAGGCTTGCTAGCGAGTGCCTTTACTCCCTGAGCCACCTCACTGGCCTCTAAATGATATTCTTAAAAATACTTAATCATGACATCTATTTGCAGCAGTATGCATAGAAACTGCAGTTCACAGACTCCCACAATCAAATAATCAGTTAAGATTTTAATGTTTCGTCACTTAAAGAGCCACTGGTCTCCTCAAACCTTGGGAAGCCTGACCCCATTGCCATGCAGCTAAACGCCGTGGTCCTTTGGTAACCTCGGACTGTCTGAGGTGGCCCTTCTGCCATCCCCATGCTCTGGTAATGCTCGTACAGAGCCATGCCCTTGTCTGGTTGCTATGGAGACTGATCTCAGGGTCTTTACAATTTATTGATATTTTGGGGAACTCTGTGGTTTTTCGGTATGCCGTGACCAACATCACAGAGGCCGGGGGTGTCCATGCACTATTGGCTCCTTTTCCACACTATTGTGAGGGAATCTGTCTGTAACAGAGTGGCAAAGACACCGGAGAAATTGGATGGGAAAGACTTTTTTTATACTCTTAATAACTGTGCTTTTTCTGATTACAAAAGTAATTTATATTCAGAGTGGAAAATTCAGTGAAACACAGAAAAGCACACAAACACATAAATTATCCACCATCTCATCACCCAGAGACAACACTGCTAACATTTTAGCTTTCTGCCTTCTAATCTTTTTTATGTACTTATTTAATTATTTAACAGAATAAAATCATTCTGTGCGAGCATGCACACACGTAGCTTCTGACTTTTTTCTTTTAGAAGACTGCTTGCATGTGCTGTTCGATTTATCTTTTGCAACATTAAAACTTTGTGTATAGGTAATATATTTACCTACGGCTCAGAAACAGAACACCTGCCAAAGGCTTGTGCATGAATGTTCATAGCGTCACATTTTTGACCAGCAAGAAGTGGAACGCCTATGAGCTAATAAGTTGATCAACATATGCATATCCCTACTGTGGGATACCACTAACAGCAAAAGACCCTGAAGTACTGATGCATGCTACGGCCTAAATGAACCTAAACAAAAGGCCAGGTTATAAAAAAAGAAGGTCTGTATCAAATGTCAGGCAGACTCAAAGATATAGAGACAGACAGACATGACTTTAGCAGTCACCAAGAGCTGGGGTAGGGACAGAGATGAAGTGCAAATGGACCAAAAGACCTCACCGGTTTGATGAAATGTTCTACGACTGGGTTATACTGATGATTTAGGAGATTTACTAAAAGTCATTGAATTATACATTAAAATGGGTTGATTTTATGATTTTATGATACATACACAATGCCTCAATAAAGTTTATATAATATATATATGAAATAAAGGATATATGAACTTAATAAAGTTTATGTATATGACATATAATAGAAAGCTTATGTAAAGTATATATAAGCTTTATTAAGATGCTGTATTTGCCTCCGTCTTCTTTTTTGCAGTATTTTTATGTCTAAACTGTAAGCACTGTCCCTCCTATGCTTGTTCCTCACCTGCAGGTCCTTTTTCTATTACCACTAGTCCCAACTAATGTTCTTGTGTGTTCCTAGGAATTAAATACAGGCAACCTAAATCTAGACAAGGAAGAGCACACGTTCTTAATTTTCCCTGTAATCGACACAAAGGCAGCTATATCACTCACACTGTTTACTTCTTACCACATCCTTCCCTTCATTTCTTGAAGCTCTTGCACTTCCTATTTTATTTTTTAAAGAAAAGCTCTTCCTCTGTTTCCCTCTGTTGCTCTTGGACTCGTGATCCTCAGTCTCTTCCTCAGAGTCCCAAGTCCCAGGATTACAGACATGTGCCACGACACTGTACTTACTTCTTCATGTTTGTAACATGTATTTAATCCATCATCTTGAGGTTTTAGAATTTAATTTCTCTGGGATCTAGTTTGATCCTCAATAAGAATGATTGTACCTGGATATGCTAGTCAAACAGATCCAATGGCACCCCAGAATTCCTTGGTATAGCTATTTTATACACCTAACTCATCTAATGACTACCCCTGTGAGTTCAGTAATGGATTCTCTAAAAGCAGTGTATGGGAATACGGTCTCGCACCGTATCAGTGTGAATTTCTTCTTTCTCTTCCCCCCACCCCCTTCCTTTCTTCCCTCTTTCTTGTGTCTTTCTATGTAGACCCAGCTGACCTCAAATTCCTGATCCCTTTGCCTCAGCCTCCTCAGCACTGGGACTACAAATCTGTACCCCTGGACTTGCTTCAGTACACTTCTGGATAATGCCCCTCTGTATGAACCATATCTATTACATTTGTCCCCTATGTCTGGAAAGTTAGGCCCTTTTGTTTAAATGGTCAGTTTTCTGAGTAATAGGTATTTGAATGCTAAGCAGAATGAGGGTGGGGACTTGGTGGCAGCTCCCCGAGAGGTGATACATGTCATTGCATGGCTGCATTGCGAACAACTCTGCATGTTTATGTTCCTCAGTGGAAAGGTATCCAGTGGATCTGCTTATTCTTCTTTATGGTGCAGTCCTTAAAAGTGAACCTAGGGCCTGGCACATGCTAGAAATGTTCTTCACTCCATTGCCCAACTAGTTTCATTTTCTTCTTTTATCACAGGTTCTCACTAACTTGCCTGGGCTGGTCTTGAAATTGGGTTTTCCTGCCTCTATTTCCCAAGCAGCTGGGATTACAAGTCTCTGCAGGAGAAGTGGCTTATCCTTAGCTGCCTAACCTTCTGAAGCATGGAGGCTTTGAGACCTAGGAGGCAACATTGGTGAATGCAGCTGTCATTTCCCTTTCTCTGGTAGCTTTAATGTGTTACCAACAATCATATAATGTGAATGATATTGTCCTCCAGTAGCTCTGAGGGCCAGAGACTTAACTACATTTCAGGGCTGAAAGTTCTGAGCTCCACCATCCAGATGTTAATGAGATCCTGAGTGGAGTCTCTAATCTCATATGCTGGTAAAGGGCTGGCTAAACATGATTCTTTGACTTTTTCAAGGTCAGAATGACATTAAGAGTCAGTCTCCCTGAATTCTGACCTCCTGGCCTGCCTGACCTTTAAGCAGTCAGCCTCTTGGGAACGCATTGGGTGGGGTATGGCAGTGGAGATTAAAACAAGCTATGGAAAGAGCATAGAGAGATTCGGCGCTTCCAGTCAACCCTCTGATCTGGGACGGAGGTAGGGAAGGGTTCAACCTGGAAAGAAGTCAACCAGCCGGAGAGAATCCAGGAAAATAACAGGAGAGTTCTCCTTTTGGTCAAGATAATCAATCAGGAGATTATCTACAAGCTTTTGAGGTCAAGTGATAGCCATGTTTTCTCTCGCAGCTTCGTGATGACAACAGCGTTGGCCTGTGTTTCTAGCATGCCACCTCCTTCTTCTAACAAGGTTCTTAGGTCTCTCTGGGGGTGGGCATGGAGAAAACTGAAGGTGACTAGGAAAAATGTAGACTTCCTTCTTCTGACTCTTGGACTCTTGTCAACTGGAGATGCAGTCTTGGGAAGAGGAGAAGTCTTTGGACATCAAAGCAGGTAATATAGAAAGATCCTAAATAGGCGGGGACACAGACAGACATAAGGAAGTGGCATTAAGGTTCAAGATCTGGTAGCAACAGAGAAAAGAAAGAGCAGTTGGGCTTAGGAGGAGCATTGAAGTTAAAATCAACACTTGCAATAAAGTCACATAGTAGGCTGTGTTAGGGACTTGTGGGTTCCAAGATTCCTGGAATTTCAGAATTTTGTCAATAACTACATCTCTTAAGATAAAAACGTCTCCAGTTATGCACAAGTTGTTAATGGTGGAATTGGCCAGGCTAGCTTTGTGAAGCACTTGAAAGAAACGTCTGTTGAATGAAGTCTAAGGGAAATTAATCCAGGCTGAGCGTTAGGAATAACTAGTTAGGTGTAGTAATGCAGACCCGTGATCTCAGCTCTCATGAGGCAGAGGTGGGTTGTCACAAGTCTGATATTATTCTGGGCTACAGAATTAATTTTGGGCTATGCATGACCATATAGAAGACCTTGCCTAGTCCCTCCCCTCCCGCCCCAATTTCTACATTTAGTGTCAGATGAACAGTGATTTCAGTGGAATGAACCCATAAATATGTGGGATAAGGGCTGAGGATTGAGTGGGGACCCAAGACAGTCAGGTCTGTGGACTATGCATAATGAGTGGAGACAAACAGGACCATGGCACAACTGCAAAGGGACATTGGGCTTAAAGGATGCAATAGTTTTATCCCATAGGTGAGCAACTAGTATGAAAGAAGAAACTACAGTTTTGCAAGACTTGTGTGTACTGGGTCAGTCAGGTAGCGAGATGAAATTGGAGACAAAAAGTTTAGAAAATGTTTTAACCTTGAATATTGGAAGAATGGAGGAGAAACACTATTATGTGATCTCAGGAAAGCCAAAACAATGAAGATGATATACAGTAAGGAAAAGTGAGATAATGAACAGAGAGGATTTCTTCCCATATCCTCAGCTCACTGAGCGTGAGTCAGACTGTCTGGGAGAGTTTTGCTGTGGTCCCCTTGGAAGGGGATCCTGAGTTAGTCTCATTTAAGGAAGAGAACCAAACAATTCAATGAACAGACCTTCTTTCCTGAAGAGACAAAGCCTCCATTTTCTGCCGCCATGAAGCTTGACTGAACTCACCTGCTGACTACATTTAATTTTTGGCTGATTTTACAGTCAAGGTTTGAGACTACTTTTTTGCATAAGGGACATTTGGGGAAATGTAAAAGGCAGTGTTCTGCACCCCAAATTTCTTATCCTGGAGAGCAGCGGTTCTCAACCTCCCTAGTGCTGTGACGTTTTGACATAATTCTTCATGTTGTTGTGAACCCCCCATCATAAAATATCTTCATTGCTACTTTATAACTGCAATTTTGCTACTGTTATGAATCATAATATAATTATCCGTGCTTTTTTATGGTTTGGGGGATCACAACTCACAGGCTGAGAACCCTGGTGGTTTTAGAAGAGTACGCTGGTCCCATACAAGAATACTCACTGTGTGAAGCTGAGTGTGCCTTCATGCCTGGCCCCTTTTAGCTGTTAGCTGGGAGGAGTTGTTGCCTGTAATTACACCATGCTTGGAGACCTTTGGGCTGATGCAACGAATCTTTATTTGCTGGTACTGATGCTTTAACTGCAAAATGTGCTCAAGATCGAGCTCAGGGATGGAGCCTTGACATGAAGGAACCGGCAGATGCACAGGGCAGACGGAGAGTCTCGGGTTCTGCTTCCCAGTGTCCTTAGCAGCATTTATGTGTTTGCTCCTAGACTCTGTGCTCTGAAGACTGTGGTCTTAAGTTCAGTGTTAACTCAGGGCTGTGATTGCTCTCCTGCTGGGCACTGCCCTGATTTACTAACTAGCACATCTGCTTTAGTTTCAGAATTTAGATCTGCTGAAGATGCCACCATCTGGGCTGGTGCTGGATCTCCAGCCCTCACGTCACGTTCCCAGCCGGTGTGTAATGATAACAAGGCCATGAAGCAGTCACTCGCTTGTTCAGCTGGTTCAGTGTTGGTAACCGTTGTGTTCCAAGTGCTGGCATGTGGCACCCATGAAGACCACAGACAGACGAAGTATTTGTGGACATGGTCCACTGAGAGAACTTGATGACAAATGACAAACAAGTAGATAAATAAGCCAGCAAGACAGCTATCTGATAGCAGTAGTGCTAACCTTGAGGGTCGACACTGCTCTGAGTTAGAAGTGACTTCTTTTGAGTGGCTAATTGGACAGTGAGTAATAGGGACAGCAAGTGGCTGCTGTCTGACTCTCTAGTGGCACTATGGTTGGAGTGTTTGAGTAGAGAAGAAAGAACAGGGGTATAGAATGGAGGGGTGTTGGATGGGGAGCACAGCTCAGTGGTAAAGTGATTGTGTAGCATTGCAAGGCTCTAGAATCCACCCCCAGCACCGAAAGATAGAACATGAAGGAGGGAGGGAGAAAAGAAAGAAGAAATGGACACAGACAAAGAAGAGACACACAAAAGACAGAGCAAGGTAGGAAATAAGGTTGGAGGGCCAGGTCTCATCAAACCCAGTAAGCAGTGTTTTTAATGGCGTGAGTTTGTAATCTAAACTCAGAAGAAGGAATTAAGTTTTTACTTCAAGTTTTAAAAACTTTTATATTGGTTTGCTGACCATGATCCAAGATGGGAGATAAAGAGTGGGAGAATGGACTTTCAGCTTGGAGACCATGGGCCAGAAGGGAAACCCTCACACCTTGAGTTGGGAAGAAAGTGACATGATGTTCCATAGCAGGATCAGGACAGGCTGGAGGTCTGTCTGAGATGGAATTTGATGGGTTTGTTACAGAGAGTGGGAGTCCTGTGGAAGGAGCCATCAAGCAAGCCTCGTGGACTTAATGCTACTGAGGGAATAGGCTGCCACCTCTCACATAGGGAAGGTCAGGCTCATGTGTAAAGACCATGAGTCCTTTGGCCTAGGTTACACAGAAAAGTCCATTAGATAGTAAATTGGCCTGGTAGGGAATGGGATAATGGTGACTGCATAAGCCAGATGGCAGCTGAGAGCCTGAGAGCTCTTCCTTGTATCGACATTGCTCACAGCCTTCAAAGGATGCTCAAGGCTAGGGAGGCCGAGGCCGACCTGCTTCTCAGGGCATAGCTGCAGAGATTGCCTTCCTTAAGGGGCATCAGTGTGCAGATCATCTCAACACCTATGCACACCCCTGGTTTTGTGAGTTTTCATCCCACTACTTGAACTTGTCTTTTGTGATCTCTTTCGTGCTCAAAATGCCACTCATCTGCAGCACAGGCTTCTTCTCTAGCATAATGCCGTGTAGACAAGTTCTGTTGCAACAGTGACAACTAACCCAATGGTGAATCGTAGCTGTTCCTCTTCAGAGTTCTCCAGCTACCTCAGCGACAGACCTTCCGTGTTGCCTTGTTCCCCTTTTCTCTTCCAAGTCTCCCGCACTCCCTTCACTCATTTCTTCCCGGAGAAATCCGGTTACCACACTTCAGTGCCCAAAGCTGCTCAGTACCTTCCTTACCCAGCCTTGTGCCTGCTCTTGCATTTACACAGACTAATTAATGTGCTCTGCTACCCAGTGGAGCCTTCAGGAGCTCTCAGACCCGGTAGGAACTTACTGGGAAGATTCTGTTTTCTATTAAAAAGGTGCTGACAAGGCTAGGGGTAGAGCTTGGTGATAGGAGGCCCTAGTTTCTATCCCCTGTACCTTAAAAACAAACAGAAAAAAAGAGGCCAAAGAATAGCATGACAGCATAAATAACAATAAGCATGGCGATAAGTCTCTTGGTCATTTATTTTTGAGACAATATCTCCTGCATTCCATGCTAGCCTCAAACCTTCTAGGCAGGCAAAGATGACCTTGAACTTCTGATACTATTCCCTATACCTCCCAAGTGCTTGGATTACAGATGTGTACCCTCATATCTAGTTTATGGGGTGCTGGGTCTCATGCATGTTAAGCAAAAATTCTACCAATTGAGGTACATTCCCCCAGCCAGGCAGTTTTTATTGCTGCTGTTTGAAGGATGGCAAAGCCAGAAACTTTTCATCTGACTGTTTCATGTAAATCATCTCACAAAGACTTTTTTTTTCACCTTTACACATAAAGCATTTGGAGCTTAGGAAAGGCAGATAAGGTACCAGACAGGTGCCCTGAGGGTGTTGATCATGGAATTTATCACATGGTATTGGAATTTCTGGGTGCTATAGTTTAGGTGTGAAAGATACCCTAGACTTAGGTATTTGACCACTTGGTCCCCTGATGATGGCTGTCTTGGGGCTATGGAGGCTTTAGGAGGAAGGCTCTCACTGGAAGAGTTAAGGCACTGGCTGGGACTATGGATTATAGCTTAATCCTGCCTCTGGCCACAGTTTGACAGCTTCACCATCTTCTGGAACACAAGCAGCTCCCACCATCATGTCCTCTGATATACCCTGTCCACCCAAACAGACTATATCCCTTCAAACCATGAATCACAATAAACCCCTCTAAGGTACTCCTCGCCGGGTATTTGACTGAAGCAACAGGAAAAGTGCCGAATGTTCCCAGCGACTAGTCTGTTTTCTGTAGACCCACAGGAAGACCAGATGAGGAGAGTTGAATTCCCTGTGCCCCCACACAATGGCCAGTTTCTGGCACACACTTAATCATGGATTTAATGAGCATGCAGTCCCTTGGCCACATGACAGAGTCCAGACTGATACCCTCATGTCCTTTGGTATCAAAGATGACAACTATTTTGAGCTGGTTTCCTTTTGTCAAGTTTGGCCACTGTGGGGACTTGGCTGGAGTCATCAGCTGTGCTTATCAGACATGCTTAGAACAAGGGGGGCTCTTACAGGCTTTGTGTGCATGGACGTGTTCCAGCATTCTATCTGCCTCTCTTAACTGGGTCTCAGACATGGAGCCTCTCATTTGCCATCATGCTCCTTGGCCATGCCTATGACTCAGTATACCTATGTGAAAGTATTCACCAAGCTCACCCAATGTGGTTCCACCTGTTGGAAACATCATCTATTGCATGTGGCCTGCCAGCCTCTTCCTCATCCCCAGAAACTCCGACCCTCTGGGGTGTGTCGCTGATAACACACATCCAAACAAGGGGCTCTATTTGGCAGTGGAGGCCTGGGTAATCCTAATTATTTACTGCTGAAAGTGGCTTCCTGCTTCAAGTGGGCTTGTGGTACAGATATGTTCATGGAGGAGCTGCGATCTTCGAACCTGTGCTGTGTCTGTGTCCAGGTACAAAGGTGAGTGAGCTTCATAGTCTGAGCATTCATGTAGTGCCTGCATGGTGCTAAGTAAGGCAGTTACTGACCAATAACAAATCATTTCCCTACAAATATCACCAGTACTTTGCCCTTTTCAGACAAATCATCTCAGAGAAGCAAAGTCCGCAGACTCATACAGCTAGTTAGTGGCAGCTAGTTAGTGGCCAAAGCGGGGGCCTTTGTCATGTATGATGTAAGCAGTGCTTCTCCAGCTCCTGCCATTGCTGTAACATAGAAAGCCATGCTAGTCTGGCAATTCATGATTCTCCCTGCCACACTCTAGCCAAAGAATGGTGAGTGATAAATGGAAGGACGTTCAAAAAGAAGAAAAAAATCAGATCCCATAAGCTCGCTATGGTTTGCAGAGACTGCTCGTTTCCTTCTGGATAGCATTATTATATTGGCTCCCATGTTCCTACCAGTTGTTAGGCTGAAGTGCTGCACACAGCACACCAAAGGAAAGCATCGTAAGTTAGTACCAATAGGACCTGCACAAGCTCTGTTTCCCAAACACTGCCTGTTCAGCACTTTCTTTTAGGCAGTAAGGAAGACCACCTCATTTTGACACCTCTGACAAGTGACTTTTGCTCAGTTGCAGCTACTTTTTTAAAAAACAAACAAACAGGTCTTCAATCCAAATATTTAAATCCTTCCTTATTTTATTCATTGTGTTTCCTAAATCTTTTTGCTTAAGTCAGGGCCTGGAGTAAACTCAGACATGGAAGAGTTAATCCGTTGAAATTAACATGTGATATATTTGCAGGAGCTGGCCAGATATGCCAGCTGCTCTGTTCTCTGTGCTGAAAATGGGGAAATGGGTAAGGGTTGTCCTATCGAGTAACAAGCTGGTATAAGAGGTGACTTATCTGACATGTCCTTTCATTGTGGTTAGTGGGACTGAGAGGGCTATGCAAAGGACGGCGTGGCTGAGGATTGGTCCCTTAGGGCGTTGGCATGAGAAGATCAGATCAACAGTTCAGGCCTTGGGTCCTGCCTGAATCCTGGTATAAGTTAAAGAAACTCTTTAAATCTTTCCTCTAATGGTAATAAAGATTGATACTAGAGGAAAAGCAGCATAAGCACACACACACACACACACACACACACACACACACACACACACACACACACACACACAGGGTCTCACTGGAACAAAGCAGTAAACAAAGCCATCCAGCCATCCATGGACTAATAACCCACATGGAAGTGGGCAAGGATGCGAGGAAGAGCTTGTTCTTTGGCAGAGTAGGGAAAGTGGACCCGTCTGTGGTTGAAGGTAGCCACAGTGCATCTGAGGAGCAAGGGCAGGAAAGTCCCCAAGGCTAGTTTGAAGGGGCATGGGGGCCACCTGCAGAGTCTGAAAGCAGGAATTTGTTAGAGTTTCTGAGGTTGATGTCTCAGCGACGCAACCTTAATTCTTTGGTGATTGGTCAAAGCGTGCCCGGAACTACCAGTGAGAGATAGCCTTCTGCTAACAACACATGTCCAGGGTGTTCAATGGACGCTTCTCCACATTCCACTGACTGCCAGTCCCAATAGCCTCTTAACCTTCAATGTCTAGGACTTTCTAAAGAACTTTAAAAATATATGATATGGACATTTTTCAGAGCATAAATTTCTATATGCCACTCAATTTATTTTGGTACCAAGAAAGCTGTAAAAGAATGTTTTATGGCCCAAGGCATCATTCATATAAAAGTGTTTGCTAGTGACCTCAGCCAGTGCCACAGAGGTTGCAAGCTAAGAACTTGGTGAACTTGAATAGATTTAACATAAGAGTAGAGAGAAAGATTTCATAGATCAGGTGGGAGTGCCCGAATTTCATGAATTCCTTTGGTGGTGGTGGCGTGTGTGTTTGGTAGAATTATGGGAGGTAGGGTGGGGATGATCAGGAGATAGTCCAGAAACTCACTGACCAGAGAGTTTAACATCTGGTGTGGGGGAGCTTTTGGAAATTAGCTCAGAGGCTGTGGTGGGAAAACACCTGGCAAAGTAAGTGGGCTTCAACAGGGAGAAGCAGGGTTCCAGGACCGGGAGGCCGTGCGGAACGAATCTGCTGGCCGCTCCAAGTTCAGGCTGCCTACGCCTGTCTGTGCAGGGAGACCTGCAGGTTCTGTTCTCTACCCTTGTTCCTGTCTTAGGTCCAGAAGAAGAGGATAAGGGCTCGATCAGGAAGCTTAGAGAGGGTAGTGGGGTAGGGGGAGTAAGGAGGTAAAAGGTGTTTAGCTGAAGCCTCAGTGCAGGATGGTGGTGTGGGGTAGGGAATGGAAGCAGCATCTTTGGACCGGTCCCAGCGTAGACTCCCTGGGCTCCCTCACAGTCTGTACAGTCTGAATCTTGGCCTTGGGGCTTCCAACAGAGCCTGATAGAAGGGATGGCCAAACCTTGAAGTTGTTTGAAGGAATCCTGGCTGGAAATGAAGGGGTGTATGCAGAGTTAGCCAGCAGAGGCAAAGAGCACTTTGTTCTGATGGGCTAATGGAGACTCTGCTGGGGCTGAGCCGAGCTGGAAAGGGAGGTAACTGTCAGTCTCTGGGGCAGAGAGAGGATGTGGGGATTAGCAGGTGAGACACATGACCACTACCCCTTCATGCGCTTGGGGGAAGACAGGAAGCTCAAGTCTGGATGCCTCAAACTACCGGACTGTAGCTCTGCTCACCCAGAGGGCAAGAACTCTTTCTAACCAACATGCCTCTGCCCTAAGAGGTGACAGCTGCCTGCAGCCTTTTAAACCCTGTTCCAAGAAGAGTAAAGATGGCTCTTTGTTCAAGAAAGACTCTGAGCATTAGGATTCCCAGGTAGACGTACTAATTTGTGTGGAAATCCTCCTTTCCCCTGTTTCTCCCTTTCCCTTTTCTGGTGGCCTTAGAGCTCCCCTCTTGTGAACAGAACCAGTATAAAAATCTTCCCGAAGAAAAGCCACCAAAGTATCTTAGATGGGGTCCCCTGGTCCTCACTGGGTGACCTGTTTTGTTTCCTAGTGCTGTGTATAAAGCATTCCCTATCATTCAGTTCATAGCTTAGGGGAAGAGCAAAAGTGGGTGGGTTATTTTCTTTTTAATTTTATCTTTCATTACGTGTATGGGGATGTGCATGTGAGTGCAGCTGCTCACAGGCTGTAGAGATGCTGAATACTCTTGGATCTGAGTTAAAAGCTGTTGTGAACTTCCAGACATGGGCACTGAACTTGGAACCTTGGCAAGAGCAGTCTGTGTCCTTAACCACTGAGCCATCACTCCAGCCCTCGTGGGTGGATTTCTTTAGCCTTGCAATTTTCTTCTGGAAAGGGGTAAATGGATGTTGTAAAGACCAGGTCTGTCCCCATCAGTGGCCTGGATTCCCATCCCTCCCAAGGAACGCAATGGAATCACATCAGAATTGAAGCTTGTCATGACTGAGGTCATTGCTTCTCTAGTTCCACAGCAAGGGTATTTGGAGCTCCTTTCTCCAGCTGCCCCTGATCTGATCTTACATAAGGGAAGGCAGACTAACTAGACGTGGGTCTATGTAACTTCATTTTGTGGTAGAGATAGACATTCTGGAGATGGCAGAAGGAGCTCTTCAAGAACAAAGAAAATCAAGAGAATGTGTCAGGAGGAAAATGTCACTCTAGGGGAATGGGTGGATGATTGCTCCTGGAAGTGGGGGTGGGCTCCCCAGATGGAGAAGTGTGTGGGCCACCAGTCACTAGGAATGACTAGTGCTGGTATCTGTGGGCCTATTCCAGCATTGTGTAGGGAGCTATAAGGAAGCACTCTAAGGATTCTGGTCCAGGTTATCAGAGTTTTGAAATTGGTAATTAAAAATTATGCTGTTTTGGCCAGGGCATTGATTACCTGTCATTGTAGAGCTCAGAAAATGCAACCAGGAGGAGCTTTGCTTCCATGGCAGCCTGAATTACAAGGGAGACTATATATATGCCAAAATAATCTTAAATTTTAAATTCAAAGCAAAGCTTAGTTCAAAGTAGTTGATGGTATAGACTAAGATCTGTCGGCCACCTCTGTGCTCCCGCAGTGTGAGCCTTTTTCTTATCTCATTTAAACATACCATGACTTTGTGTAGTGGCATCAGTGTTATTATTATTGCTTCTGTCTTCTAGGGGAGAAACTGAGACAGGTCATCATCCCATCTTCAGGGAGGACCATTGTAACTAAGTGGAGTGGAAGAGGGAAGAATAAACTGGTCCACTTGCTCACTCAACATTTTAGTTGCATCACCGTACACACATGATCTCACTGACTTCTCATGGGCTATTCCTTGAGATGAGTATTTGCTTAATGTCACCCATGACAACCCAGGCTAAGACTGCACTATACAGTGGCTGCCCTGTTTGGTGCAGTTCTACCTAATGCTGCCTCATCCCGAAGACATGTTCTTTGCCACTTCCCTCACTCTAACATGATGTCCATTCCTGTCTTGTCTTTTTTTTTATGTGTGGTATTCTGTATTGGGATACATCACTGCATATTTAGATAACTCTCTTAACACTGTTTCCTCTCCTTCCTGTGAAGGGACTCCATTAGCTCCCAGATCCAAGGAAGTAAATAGCTATTAAAAAAAGGCAATGGTGGATCCCACAAATGGATTCTTGTCATTCTCTGGTTTGTTTTTGTCAGTTTGTCCTGACCCAAAGAATTCTTGTTTGAAAACCAAGGCTCCAGGTTCCCAGAAGTCTAGATCATGACCCAAAACTCTATAGCAGGAAGAAATGACTAATAAATAACTTGGGCCCGTGGTGGAGATTGCTCCCTTGGGGTGGGGAAGCTGGGACTGAGGTAGCATCTCTGGGCAGCTTCCAGAGTGGAGGAGTCTCTGGGGAGGTGGCAGTGTAGCACACAGCCCTTGAATGAGGGTTTATCATCATCTCACTGGGAAGGAGCTAGCCAGGCTAGGAGAGGGAGGATGTAAGGAGCTGGGCAAGTTGTCGGAGGGACAGATTCCTAGCTAGAGTCTGAGATTCATCTTTCAGCACCTAGCTTCCCAATTCCAGATGGCTTTCCTTGGGGACTTCCTTTGCTCTCCGCTCTTGGCTCCAGCAGCTAAGGCTTAATGAGAGCCAGAGGCATTCTTGCCCCAAGAAGGGCCAACATACCAAGCAGGCAATGGCGTGGGTATGAGAGGGCAGGTGTGGTGTGGTTAGGGAGGTGAGGGCCGGAGCCACAGTGTCCGTGGATGTCTGTAGTCACACAGGTGGAGGTCAGAGGGTAGCACCTGGGAACAGGGGCACATCTGAACTTCGGCTCCCCTTGCTGAAATTGCATCAGGAGACGTGAGCTGGAAATTGCCCCAGAACAGACAGTCCTCCTCTGCTCCTCTCTTTTCGCTGAGTCCAGAAACAGCAGGGTGTCTTATGTATTTATTCATCTTGGTGGGAACACATTGTCTTTGTGTCCTATACTCGTGCTGCTGGTTTCAGGGGATGCTCGTGCCCTGGGACATGACCTGTGCTCCCTGTTCCCCAGCAGACCAGACCACAGAGGCTCGTTGTTTGGAAGTCTGAGGTGTCAGAGATGAAGGGTTCAGAAGGGATTCTCACACCTGTCCTGGTACAAGAGAATCTTTAGTCTTCAGGCAAGCCTTGGCCTCAGGATATAAATAAGTCTGCTCTTTGGGACTGGTTGGATCCCTTCCCACCCGCAATCATTCCTTTTAACTACTCCCCCAACTTCCCTTCCTCGTTTCCCTTTGTAGTGTTCTCCCTGCTTACAGCCATGCTTCCGATGGGACTTTAATTTATTCATTTACTCATCAAACCTTTAGTGAGTTCCTTGTGTATATTGGGCGCTGTGCTAGGCTTAACTGGTGGCCTCCAGTAACACATGACAGTGGCCTTTTGACTTGCATGCTTTAGGGATGCTTTGAAGCTGTGAAGGAAGCCCAGACCTCTGGAGAGGAGATGCCAGGATGGGCTGGAGACTGATAGCAGGAGAATTCAAGCTCTTAGATCAACAGTCCCGAATCGATATTTCCTTGGGGCAGCAACAGCAATGGACAGTGTTGGCGTTCAGTGGCACCATCTCCATTCCCATAGAACTGTCAGCTCATTTGCTTGGTCATTTTAAAGATTCTACCAAGGTCTCCTCTTAGTTTTGCAAACTTAGAAGTATGTTCTACTGAGGTTCTTGCCATTCCTTCAAGAGATCTTACTCAGAGAGAGGAAGCCATCCAGGGACTGCCTTGTGAAAATTGTTATCTGAACAGTTCTACCGTGCCATGCCCTCGTGTTTGTCCATGAGGAGGTAGTTGGGTTAGCTGCAGACCATATCATAAAGTCTGCCCTTAGCCAGGGAGATGCTCATACATAAGACCACAAGTAATGTCTACAAGTCCCCAGAGAGACACAGTCAGAGGACCGGAAGAAAGGTGGGGCGGGGGCAGGCCTGGGCTGGCAACAGAAGTGCCGGCCATGGTAAAGGCAGGGGTCCTGTCCTCCTGGCAGAGGGCTGCCCCTCCATGATTTGGAGCTGGCCCTCTTTCTTCTGCCACTTCTAAAACCCAGTTGAAGCTCTGAGAATGTTATTCTTTCCTGCTTAAAGGCTTTCCATTTCATGTGTAATTAAATGTGTGGTGTTGATTTCGTGTTTTCTTTGGGGCCTTTGCGGCAGCCTAAGACCCTAGGTGGTCTACTTAGTGCAAAGAAAGCACATACTTCTCAGAGATTCTCCCTTCCTATCCCTGGTCCCTTGTCTGCTCTGTACAGTCGAGAATCTCCCGGGTCCTTCAAGCACACAACAACCCTAGGGTCTGGCCATCCTCTGCTCCTCAGTGGGGGCCTAAATTCTGGACCTTTCAGCGCATTTCTTTTGAGGCATGAGCTCAGGTGGTGGGCACTGAGCTGGCAGAGACATGGCGTCTGTCTTTATGGATGTCATCGCTCTTTTCTGTGTAGTGATTCCAACTCGGAGCACAGGGCGTTTCTCTGTAGAGGCGAAGGGGCCTGATATGGCTGAAGAATGGCAGCTGCCTGCTCACCCGTTCTCCCCCTTTTCCCACAGCTTTGTTAACTATGGTTTCTGTCACACACGGTCAACTGCAGTCTAAAAGTATTAATATTTGTCTTGACGACCACCTATGTTAGTCTCGTTATATATCATATGTATCATATATTGTTAAATATATGCTCTATTTTTCTAGATTAGACTTTACCATAGCTGTGCATGTCCGGGAAAAAGCTAGTTTCACATTTCCACAGGGACTCCTGCAATTTATCCTTTGTGGATAGGAGGCATCACTGTACCAGACATTGTAGTCTGACAGCCCGCCTCTGGTAGCTGAGAGGTCTTGGGCAAGCCTCAGCTCCCTCTTCTGGAAGAGCAACAGGCTTTATTTCCCTTTAGAGCCCTATAAAGATGGATGCTTACTCAGTCTTGCACGGATAGGTGCTCAACTGATGGAAGCTATTTTTATTATCAATAAGGGAATAAGGGATACCACCAAGTCAAAAGCGGCAAGCGCAGTGTAGAATAGGGTCCATGAGAAAAAGATCCAAGAGGCCTTGGCAAGAATGCCAGGAGCCAATTGAGAACTGAGAGTTGCAAGAGACCAACCCTTGGGGCTTCGCTGGGGCTGGAGGCTGTTTCTGAGCCCCTTCTGCTTCAGGTTTCAGGGATGGATCATGCATATGCCCCCGGGGACAATAAGGTATTCTGTGTGTGAATTAAGGGCCATGCTTATTTTAGGGCTCTGAGTTTGCAGCGCCACACGCAGCATTCAGGATCACCGTCATTTAGAGTCCCTGATCCTGGGGATCTGGTATATCTCCACTGATAAACGCCCCTCTTGAGGAGGCAGCTGCCTCTGCCTCTTGATATCTTTAGTCCATTGTCTGACCAACCTCCTCCCGCAAACTATTTTTGACTCTGATGGAGAGGAGGCTAAATGTTGTGGTGGCAGGCTGGGGCAGACTGGCGGGGACCCTGGGTCAGTGCCTGCCACCTCTGAGCAACCTCAAGCCATTTGGTTTCCAGAAGATGATAATTATCATCCTTCCTTCAATTTCTTTCCAAGCCTGTGCTCGATTTGCACATAGGCTGAGCTTTTAGAAGATGCAGAGTCTTACAGAAAAAGACAGAACCACACACTGTCTTTTTATGCCAATAAAAATGTTAAATGCCAATCATAGTTTATGTATTTTCTACTAACTCTATTATCAAAAGAAACTTTATAAATGTGTATGTATGGAGGCTGGAGGTGAACACGGGGCACCCCTCTTTAGGTGCCAGCCACCTTCTGAGGCAGGGTTTCTCATTGGCCTGGAGCTTCCTGGTCAGGCTAGGTTGGCTAGATAGTAAGCCCATGGATCCTCCTGCCTCAGCCTCCCCGGCACTGGGAGCACACATGTGTACTGCCACAGCCAGCTTTTTTCAAGCTCAGGCCTCCATGCTTGTGATGGAAGAGCTTTCATGGCTGAGCAATCTCCCCAGGCCCTAGTCTCTGGAAGCTTAAGTCAGTTTTCTTTATTGTTCTGTGAAGTCACCATGCACGTGGCCGATCTACAGACCAGCCACCGGAGGCTTGGGGAGAGAACACAATTAGGAAATCGCAGTGCCAGGATTCCATAGAGAATCTGCCCCTCCCCCCCCTCTGGCACCCCAAACACCCCCCCACACACACACACAAAACCAACTTTATTCATGGAGTAGTGTGATAATTTTAGCAGGGTCTGATCTTTGTTCATCCCTGGGCTGCAAGGCTGAGATTTCTGGCTCCCCTTTCTGTGCGAACAGGGATGTGACATTGTCACTTATCAGTCTGTGTGGATTCAG
Organism: Dicrostonyx torquatus; assembly: GCA_028555095.1. Classification (NCBI taxonomy): domain Eukaryota; kingdom Metazoa; phylum Chordata; class Mammalia; order Rodentia; family Cricetidae; genus Dicrostonyx; species Dicrostonyx torquatus. The sequence continues at coordinate 1,664,119 of JAQHUG010000250.1, read as the reverse complement.
CCACACCAGGTCATCCAGAGTCAATAGCTGTGTGTGTCACCGCAGGGGTTTCAGAAAAATTTCTCTCAATATTGTCAGCCCCTAGTCTCAGGTGAGGCAGCCCAGGCAAACAGACAATCCACAAAGACAGCCCACCAACTGGCCTTTCAGGGACCTGAGTGCTTGTGGCCAAGTTTGCTGTAGTCTAGAAGACTCCCCCTGAGGTCAGTTCTTACCCATGGGAGGGTGACTCAGGTCCTTCCTGCAGAGGGAGGATTCTGGAAGCAGCAACCGAAACGCATGTTCCACATTGGCATCAAATAAATCACTCGCCGTGTGGGATTCAGAAGACTCTCCTGGTGGGATCCCATCAGGGGATCTTTGGGGAAGAGGCATTCAAGATGAGCCTTGGCAGAAGGTCCTAGTCATCTTTTACACTTCCTGAGAGCCCTCTCCATTATAGACTAGCCCCTACTCTCTCACCAGCCCTTTTCTTAATGGAAATAGGACTTTCCCCCCACATACCATCTCTGCATTTCCCCTTCCCCTCCATCCCTTCCAGCATCCCAAAGCCTGAACTTCATGACCCGGTTGCTGCCAGACCAGACAGCCAGACAGCCAGGCAGTAAGGAGACTGATTGATACCTTCTTTTCTTAGGAGAAGCCGTCCCCTTTTGACTTGTGGGTCAGATAGCTTCATCAGCCACAGCATGGTGGGAACTAAAGGCAAGCAGAGAACGGGCCCACAGAGACATGTGGATGTAAAAGATGAAACAGTTCACTCCAAGCCTGTCCTCAGCACCCCTCAATCCTACAGTCTCCCTCATCCCTACACTTCCCAGAACTTGGTGGGTTCTGAATGGCATCCAACGGGAGGCTCCTGATCCTATTATTGGGACAGTGTTATAAAAGAGTCACAGGATGAGCAGTGCGGGAGACTAAGGTGGATAATTGAGGGTTAACCTTTGGACAGGAGCATTTCGATGACTATAGATTGAGGACTAAGTAAGGATGGAGAGGAAAGAACAGAAGCTCGGGAATCCCCAAGAGGAAAGGCTTTTCTTGGCCGTGATTTATCTCTGAATTCTGGAGGGTATCACGAACCTTCATTTTATCTGTAAAAGGAGCTCAGTGGCTCTCAGGTCCTATGGGAATGAACCCTGCACACCTTGTAGGACCGGCCACGTACACATTCCCTTTGCTTTATACTTCTTTGTGATTTCGGGGAAAAAACGACTGAGATTGCATTTTTGGAGTCCAGCCTCCTTGGTACACGGGAACATCCACATGGAAGGGATTGAGGCTGTGCATTTGGCTTCTCATCAGTGTTTCTCTGCCAAAGTTTCCCATTCATCTTGTGGGGCTTCTTGTCTCCACAGCTAGAAATTCATTCTTTATTGGAAAAGGATTTTGGGTGCGATGAAATCTACTTTTATTTCTGGCTCTTTCTCCCCATCCTAGCTCTTACCACTTGACCAGGGATAAACACATGTATTGATCTTAAACTCCCCTTACTGTGTAGACAAGAGAATGAAGCAAGGAGCCTTTATCCTGAGCCACTGGGCATGTCCCTGTCCCTAAAACAATTCATTTGCATGTTGGAGCAAAATACTTTGGCTCATGGTAGGCTCTAGCCTGCCCTGTTCATGTTCCCGTGGAGAGTAGGAGGGTGGGTTTCTCACAACATGCTCACCTGCCCCTGCCTGGCTCAAAGCCCACAGCTGCCATGCTCACACCACCACCAGCAGCAAAGTCTGCAAAAGATGTCTGGCTCCCAACACAACAAGTCTCTGGAAAGCCATTCCTGTGTGATACTCCCACATGGAGCCTCTGCGTCTTTCAAAACCCTGGACTTTTACTGCCTAGGGAGGGAGAGGGGAAATAAGGGCTTTTAGGCATGACACAGGCATGGTCGCTGAAGGGGCAGTCCGGCCCTTTCTAAAGCTCCCCAGTTCTCATTTTGTACCCAGTATGGCTGAGATTGGGAAGATCTGAGGCAACCTAGCTCAGAGCTGGACTTAGGGGCCAGTGATACCTTATAATGTTGCTCTGCCTTTGTGGAGGGGTTTCTGAAGACGAGAAAGGCAGAGAGGCTTCTTCTCCAGAGCACAGATAGGCAGCTCAGTCTCTTCAAACAGTTGACTTAACCTAAGCCATAGAGCTTGCAAGGGCTAGAGGGGCTTGGAAGTAAATCCAAGACCCATGACCTTCTCCTGGTCTTCTGGAGATGAAGTGTGATGTGCCTGCTGGGAGGCATGGTGCAGGCTGTGCCGGTTGTGGCTCTCTCAATTAGTTAACCCCTCACTGCCCAAAACCCATAAAGTTCCAGTGGCCCTCAAAGTGTGATTCCTGGATCAGCAATGTTGGCATCATCTGGGAACTTAGAGATGCCTGTCCTTGAGCCTCAAGATGGATGCCCTGGGTGGTAATCTCTGGTAGAAGCCTGATGATCTGGTCTTAGAACACTCTCTGGGTGATTCTGAGGGGACTGCCCATTGGTTAGTGGGAGGAGGTTAGATGGGGATCTGACTGCAAACTCGGCTTTTCCTCAAGTGCTTGGCTACTCTCTGGCACAACTTTGCATTCTGGATGTCACGCTGATCTCAGCACCCGGAGGAGGCTTGGCTAAGCTTTCATTTCACCTTCTTTTCAAATAAAATACCATCCATGATGAAAATGATACTTGCCATATTTACAATTCAGAATACATTGATAGTATATTTTTCTAGGGAGAGATGGACCAACCAACATCTGTTCACCTCAGGTAGGAGACTGATAGCAGACTGGAGCCAGCTTGGCAAGCGAATGTTTATTGGAGTTACAGGATTATCAGTGACCAAAATAGCTGTATCACCATAACCTCCTGCCTTAGCATGAGTCCAAAACTGTATCAGCAGAGTCCTCTCTCAGCCTCCTGCAGGCTATACATATTAGCACCTTCCAAGACAACATGTAACCGGAAGGATTCCATGTGGCTAGAGTGGGAACAGGGAGGAGAGAATGGCTGATGTCTCAGCTGAGAGTCTGATGATGTCCCCAACTCCTCTATAAGGGTATAATAATAAGACTGATCTCTCTCTCTCTCTCTGTCTCTCTCTGTCTCTCTCTGTCTGTCTGTCTGTCTGTCTGTCTCTCTCTCTCTCTCTCTCTCTCTCTCTCTGTGTGTGTGTGTACATATACATGTGCACATATTATGAGTGAGTATGTGGGATGCATGCTCATGGCACGGTGTGTGTAGAGGTCAGACGACAGCCTTTGTGTTGGTCCCTGCCTTCTTTGCTTGAGAATAGTCCTCCTCTTTTGCTGCTGTGTGTACCAGGATGATTTGCCCACAGGCTTACAGGTATACTCTCTCTGCCTCTAGTCTCATCATGGGATCTTAAGATTACATACACAGCTACTACAACTGGGTCTGGCCTGGAGATTGGAACTCAGTTCCTCGCCCTTACACAGCACATGCTTTATTCACCGAGACATCTCGCTAGCCATAGGCTGGTGGTGTGAGTTAGAGTCACTGTGATTTCAAGATCACAATGGTCATGTGGTCCACGGAGGACAGAATCCCACAATACAAATATTGATAGACTTATCAATATACCCAAGTGCAGGAATATACCCATTTTATAGATGATGGATGTGAGACCTGGCCGTGGGCTGGAGAACTGTCTTACCAGGCCACATCTTCACTCCCTGGCCTTGCCAGGTCACTCAGCCTTCATGGCTACATGTGTCATCACTAGCCACCTGGGAATGACTAGGCCATGGCGAGAAGATGACTTCCCAACCGAAACTCATTTTTTTTCCAAGTCATACTTTTTAGCCTTTCCCCTGCCAGGCCAAAAATATACCGCTCTTCAAAGGCTATGAGATAGAGATAAGGATGCAGAGCAGGGAAGAGCTTGGAGTATCTGAGCCATCTCTCTAGCCAAGGAAACTGTTGTCACCTACCTGTTGTTGAAGACTGCCTGTAAGGGAGAAGGAAACAGCGTGGGCCATGCTAGACCCTGTGGGATTTGAACTCAGAGAGGAAAAAGCAGTACCCTTACCTCCCAAGCCAGTAGGCCCAGCCTCCTAGTCATGCCCCTCTGTCGCTGTCATCACATGGTTCCTCACTTGTGGAAACAGTCTGCCACGGCTCTTCCACCTTCAGCTTTCACTGTTCAGCAAGGTCATTTGAGAGGATCTTCTTTGCTGGCTCGGCAACATGCTTCATAATGTTGATACAGGCGTTTAAAGGGCTTTTGCCTATTGAGCTATTCATGTTAAGGTCGGTGAGTAATCCCCCTCACTCCCTTTCATCGCCAGCCCCCTGCTTCAACAACTCCTTGGTAGCATTCTTTCCAAAGAGGTGGGAGGGCTGAGGTCACAGCTCTGCTCCCTCCTGGCTGACACACTTTAATTAGGTTGCTAAATTAGCCGAGGCACTGGCAACTCTTTGCACAGACCTCAGTTCTAAGGCTGGTCTTTGAACTTGCCATTTGTGATCACATTGGTTTGCTTTCTCTCAGAGGCGCTGTACTGTCCAGCTAGAGATTTTCCTGAAATAATTTTAGCTACCTGTGAGTGTTTTCTATCTTGAACAAGGTGTTGTTGGGCTAAGTGTGTGTGTGTGTGTGTGTGTGTGCGTGTGTGTGTGTGTGTAGGTACGTATGTGTGCATGTGTGTGTGTACATGGTTTGTGTATATGCACATGTGTACTTGTGTGCATGTGTATATATGTATATGTGTGTGCATGTGTGCATGTACCTGTATGTATATGTGGCTATGTATATGTGCATGAGTTCGTGTGTGTGTGTGTGTGCTGAACACATGTTTCTAAGTTTCTTTCAGGCACCGAGTCAGCCTCTTAGTCTACTTTATCAAAAGGCTTCAGTGAGAGGGGTGTTGCTGTTAACTTCATTTTACAAATGAGGGACTTGAGGCTCTAGGATCAAATAACTTTCCCAAACTAAAGAAAGGAAGAGAGAGAGAGAGAGAGAGAGAGAGAGAGAGAGAGAGAGAGAGAGAGAGGCCATGAATTTCATAGAGTCAGGATTCAAACCTGATTTTCAACCCCATCCTGGCAACCTTGGTGCTTAAAGAGCTGACAACAGCTCATTGGCATCCCTTGGGGACTTGCTAGGGATGTAGAGTCTCAGGCCCCCTGAATCAGAATCTACATCTTGCCAAGGTGCCCCAGTTCATGTGCGGTATTACAGGAGACAGAAGCAGCCTACATTCGGTAACATCACTGATTCATGGTCTGTCCAGATTGCAAACTTCCACCAGCTCTGGTCTTCATCTCAGAAAGCTGAGGTGTAGAGTACCTGGCAGCCAGTCTGGCACAGACGTCACCCATAACGAAATGACAATCTCTATGCCCAAACTGGGATGTGGACATTTGGCTTTTCTCACTGTGAGCTCAGAAGCACCCTGGATTCATGCTGTTCTGATGGATGACAGAACCTGACTGTCCCCTTTGTCATGCTCCTACAGATGTCCAGCACATCAAGAGGAGAGACATCGTGTTGAAGAGAGAACTGGGTGAGGGAGCCTTTGGAAAGGTCTTCCTGGCTGAGTGTTACAATTTAAGCCCCACCAAAGACAAGATGCTCGTGGCAGTGAAGGTAAATCTTGGGGCACACGGGCAACCAGGGCAGGGATGGTGGTGGTCCTGCGAGGTGAAGGACCATTGAGAAGGTGGCGTTAAACCGGTCTCAGACTCTGTTAGGGACCCTTGGTCAGTCCAGAGTCAGCAAAGCTTCCAATAGACCAAACATGACTGGTTTGAGAAGTCAAGAACAGCGATATGTAAGGGGGCCATGCCTGAGGACTTCTGTCTGAGAGGCTCTGACTGAATGGGGAGCTTTAGGTCACTCAGTTCAGTGAGTGAGCATATGCTGTTTGCCTAATAGGATTTGGCCATGTCTTAGGAGAAGAACTGGATGAAAAGGGCTGTCTGATGAGTCAGGGAAGCCCCATGTCAAAGATACTAGACACCACAGGGAACAGAGGAGACAAGGTGGGGATGGTCACAGAATTAGCACCTGGAATTGGTGGCTGAGGTTGGCATATATTCTAAAATTCTTGCTATGACATCTGAGCTTAGACTCCCAAGAATACAAGTAGAAGGTAACTGGGGTGTTTAACCACAGGACTATGTGCCCCTGAGGCTCCAGGCAGGTTTGCAACTGAGGATGGATTGCTGGGAAGTACGGTAAGAGCTTTGCTCCTACCAATTGCCCTCCTCCAGCCTGATTCAGAGAAGGCCTTTTCACTCCAAATTAGTGCTGGACAGCTCTTGGCATGTTCACCAGTCAAGTGTCACATGAACTCACTGGCCTGGAACCACATTATAGAGTCAGGAGAATGGAGGCCAGTGTGGAGTTTGCATGATATTTCAGAATGACAGATGATCATAGAGATGGACATGAGAGACATGACCGCAGAGGAGGACACTCATTGGTACCTTACAACAACCCCATCTTTAGTACCAAATAGCCTGTCGGAAACTCCATCATGAAGACAATTTGTATTTCTTTGCCTTTTGGGTTTTGGTATCTCCAGTCAATCTATTGTCCACAGAGTGAACCAGCTAATAGATATGGACAGGGTAGCGCAGGGCACCATCTGGCATAGGTATCAGAGGGAGAGCCTGGATACAAATCCCCAGTCCATCAAAGATCAACTCCATGACCTTGAGTGGAACTTAAAGTGGGCTTTAGTCTGAAGGATAGCAGTAATAATATTTCCTCACAAGTTGATGACTAAGTAAATGCTCAACAATGAGCAACAATTGTTTTTAATAACTATTTATTCCTGATACTGACAACACTGATATATTTAGGCACATCATACATGACCCACTGAGCTTTTCTTTACTATGAAGCTCTCAAGATTTTTCCTTTAAGGGACCAGAGACTAAATATTTAGATGCTGAAGGCTGTGTACTGCTGCATCTCTCAACCCTGCCTGTCCAATGGGAAAGCAGCACAGACATCACATGCATTGCACCAGTAGCTGTTTCCCAAGACAGAGATTTTACAAAAACAGGCACAGACAGCTGATCTGTATTTTGAAAATAAGTATCTAGAATATTGCCCCACAAAGGGCTAATGATTATTGATACTGTACATTCTTGGAATGAACTTGAGTGTCTTGGGCAAGGCTTACAGAAATGTTTCTAATTTTGTCCTTAACCTTCGTGTCTGCCCTGCTGTGTTATGTTTAATGAGTAGGATGACACTCATCTACTGGCGGTCCCAGTATCTGTCTGGGAAGTGGCAAAGGAGCCATCTTGAGAGCTTTCAACAGGAGATAAAAGAGTGACTGAGAAGCATGGGTCTCAGTCAGGTTTGTGGAGAGTCTGGCATAGAGAGGCACTTGCCAGAATGTGTGATGCAGAGACACTGTGTCTCTGGTTGCATCCTTTCCAAAGGGGTCCCCTCCTCCCCATGGGTCTGAGAAATTCACCAGAGCTCTGGAATTTGACGCCATTTGTCAAGCAATGAAGCTAGCTGCCTAGCCCAGCCTGGGGCCCTAGGAAGAGTCTTAGGTACTCCAAGACCACCCAGGGATGCGAGTTCTCTGCTCTCTGTCCTGTCTGGATTCTTTCATCCTTTTGCAAGCCTTTCTCTTGATTCAGTTCTCATGTTGATGGACGGCAATTCTGTACAGCTGGAGGACACTGGCAGATTAGGTTTCCTCTAAATTGGTTGTGGGTTTACAATCTGTTGGTGAGTGTTTTCTTGCCCAGCAGTTAATATATATAAACAAGGGTGTGGAAAACACAGCCCGTTTTTAAGGTGCTTGCAGCCTGCTGAGGAGCCAAGACAAACACCTGTAAAACAAATGGAAGGCCGGATAAGACAGAGCATAGTTTGCATGTGAACAAGACATTAAACTCCAGGTGCTCCTAGGCACGTAGGGGCACAGCTTCTCAATACCTATCCTGAATTGCATATATCTTAAGACAGAGCCATTTGTGGTAGCACTGACCTGGAATTCCAGTACTTAAGAGGCTGATGGAGAAGGATCAGGAGTTTGAGTCTAGCCTGGGATATGATACATAGTGAGATTCTGCCTGGAAACAAGCAAGCAAGCAAATGGTTGCTCCTCATTTCCTAGCCGTGCAATATGTTAAAGAGCCATGACTGTCTTCTTGATTCCCATAGTTGACAGGGAGCTATAGCTCACTGCGGCCACCCTCCATCATAGGAGAGAATCACACTCAGTAGCTTAAGGAAAGACCAAAATTCGAAACTCAAAGTCAAACTTCTACTGAATGTATTTTCTTCTAACCACCAGTTGTCAGGGATTATATGAAATACTGTTCATAGTTTCACATTGATAACATCACTTTCATTTAGTTATTTAATACCCAGTCCACTTACACAGCATTGGCACCCAAGCGAACTTCTTGCATGGCACATGGGAGATATTTTCTTATTTTGTACATAATAAATGTCTGTGTATACACACATATAAATATGTATGTATACATATATGTGCATACATACAAATATACATATATATATATATATAATTTTCCCTCTCTCTGTCATTCTGTGTCGTGTCCCAAGTGATCCTCAATGCTCTTCCAGTACACAGTGCATTCTTGTACTTCACTCTGAAATTTTCTGTCTGTGGAATATTCTTTTAAAACTTTAACCGATCACATGGTTTATTTCCAGGACATCTAATTGGCTCCTAATTTTTGTTCTTTTCACTTCCTGTCTTACTTATCTTTGTTTGTATTGTCTGCATTGGTGGTTTTCTTTCTTTTTCTTCCATTTTTGAGATGAGATCCTACTATGTAGCCCTGGCTGACCTGGAATGGTCTGTGTAGCCTCTCCTAATCTCAGGCTTGTGGTCATCCTCCTGCCTCTGCTCCCTGAGTGCTAGGATTATAGGCATGCATTACCATGCCTGACATACATGTGTACTGATCATACACTTTGTTTAGTTGTGTGTCTTTGTGCCATGTGTATATGCACAGTGCCTGAATGTGTGGAAGTCCAAAGACAAGTTTCAGGAATTGATTTTCTCCTTCTACCACATGAATCCAGGGGGCTCAACCCATATCTTCAGGCTTGGTGACAGGTGCCTTTTCCCTCCGAGCTATCCCCTTGGCTTATATATTGTTGTTTTCATAAGAAGCAATTATTTCTTCATTTTCTTGGAGAATGTCCTTATTTCAGAGTAAATATGGGCCTGGTCTGCAGGAATCCAAGTTCTTGTTGTGACAGTTTTCACAACTTGGATTTAGCATATTTCTCTGAATACATCTGAGCCTCAGCTATTGGATTTCTCTGGGATTGGAGGGTTGTTTTGATCTGTGTGGCATGCTCATGACTTCCAGTTAGAGTGATTTAAATTGGAGCCAGAACTGAAAGCATTTGTGAAACATTCTTAGGACAGAATCTTGGGGCTTTTTTGGAGGGGGGTTAATGTATTTTTATTTGTCACTTACGAAGTTTAACACAGGATGTCTCAACTTCAGGACTATTGGCAGAGTGGGATAACTCAGTGTTGGTAAGAGCTCTTGACTTCCTTGTATAGTGCTTAGCAGACTATTTTGGTCTCTGTCCAGTAGGTGCCAGCTCTCATTGTAACAGACAAAAATGCCCCTGACATTGCCCAGTAGAGCATGGAGAGCATGCTTTGCTTTAGTCAGCACACCATCAGTAAAGAGTAGTAATCTCATAGAGTTATAGGCAACGGAGGAAAGATGGGGCAGGAGAGTTCTTCCTCAGAGAAGAGTGTGTCCATTGGTCATCTAGTGCCAAAGGGCCAGCCCTAAAATCATACAGACAAGTAACATTGTTCAACAGGTGATATTTGAGTATATGGGTGTACACAAGAACACATATATGCATACACGCACACAAACACACCCCTGCAGTAACAGTTGATGAAAAAAGAGGCCAGCATTTGAAGGAGAGTAGGCAGGGGTATATGATGCAATCTTAAACATAAAGAAGAAAGGCTGGGTGGTGGTGGTGCATGCCTTTAATCCCAGCACTTGGGAGGCAAAAGCAGGCAGATCTCTGTGAGTTCAAGGCCATTGTGGGCTACAAAGTGAGTTCCGGTATAGCCAGGGCTATTACACAGAAAAATCCTGTCTCAAAAAACCAGATAGATAGATAGATAGATAGATAGATAGATAGATAGATAGATAGATAGATAATAAAAAAGAAGAAAAATACACAAAACCCTATCAAAACCAGCGATCTTAAAAACTGTAGCAATGTTTGCAAAATAGCTCCACTAATATTTAACTATTTTGTTTAGAATTGACTTGAATTTTGTTTTAGAAAATACAAGAGCCGTGGTTTTACCAGGTAGCCACAGGACATGTGGTAAATTATTGGGAGAGCTAGTTCTTAATTCCTCATGGTCTTGTTGCCACTCTTCCTTTCATCCTGGCTTTTAAAATCTCAGCTTTTTACTGTTTTCTCAATTTTCCAGATGATCTTTCTTCCACCACTAGCTGTTTTCAATCATTTACCGTTAACACATCTTTGCAAAGTTTTCATCCTGGGGTCTATGGAAACTGCTGGCTTCCCACCCATATTAAATTGTTTCTTATGATGCCTCATTACATTGAGTGATCATATGATCAAGTTTAACTCTCAAGAATAAATTTGTGGATAATCACAGTCAATTCCCAGAGTAAACTTCTCTTGGAGATGTCAGTGTGTCTGTAGGTGACAAGAGTTATGGAGGGTTCTGGGCCCCATGGCCCCAGTCAGGATGCTCTGCAGAGTTGAGGGGTGGTGCTGTAGGAAGTCTTACTGCCGGTAGTTACGCACGCACTGGGGTGTGGCCTCTTATACTATTTATGCGGATGTACAGCATGTGTCAGGTCTCTTATCTGGCTGCGGAATTCGGTTTCTGATCTCCATTCCAGCAGAGGATTCTGATTTGTGAGTCCACCCTTAAATAAATAACCATCTATTTCCTAATTCTGAGCTAGTGTGGGATTTCTTTTAAGCATCCTTCTTCAGGGCAGTACTAAGTCAACTGTCCAGTTCTATTTCTACAGCTCTGCTGGAAGTCTTTCTGACCAAGAGAACATCAAGTAAAAAGGTCCCGAGGCAGATAGAGGCTCACAGGTACAGAGAGCCCAGCGAGATTGAATCACAGTAAATGAGGGGAACATGGAGTTGGGGAGTCGAAGAGGAAGGAGATGGGTCTAGCTGACCTCTTCAGTCTAGGACTGTTAAGAAGTTGGGGTTTCATGCTGCAGACATTGGGAAATGATAACATATGAGAAATGGGCATCTGTTCATGCGGTAACCATCCCCTCTTTGTCTCCTGTCACTCTATGAATCTCAACAAGGGGAAGTGACCACAGATTCTGAGGGACTGAAATAAAATGATTTGCACAATTAAACAGGTTGGTTGTATGTGCACACATGTGAGTCCATGCTTGAACACTCAGGAGTGTGCGTATTCCCATGTGCATGATAAAATGAGTTTCAGGGTGTTAATGAAATCTCAAAGATAACGTTCCTTGAAGTATCTTCTCCCCATCACAGAAAAGGCAAATGCAAGGCAGCTGTTGACCAACATGAAGATGTCAGCTGTCTGGGAAGGGTTAGGGCTGCTGAGCACATCTGTTCCTGCTCCCCCTGATCTAGTGAACAGTCCTAGTGAAATCCTTGCTCAGGGCTGGAGTTCTCAGGAGCTGGTGCATGTGGAGGACAGGACCAGAAGGGACATGTCCCCTACATTTTGAAGGGAATGGAAAACAAGGAATTAGTTTTCACTTCTCATTGCTTGTGCTCGCTATACAAAGCACCCGGCCAGGAATGTCCCCAACTTCAGGCTCCATGGCAAGACCCTCTTTCCTGTGCCAACAGTTGGTGGCTATGATAAGCATCAACTCTGTCCCATGCCACTTCGTGGTGACCCATTTTGCAGTTGCCCAGCAACCAAGGAAGTATTGGATATAGAATCCCATGAGTGGGGCCAGAGAGCTTTTGGCCCAGTTTCCCTCCCCATTATTCTCCTGTCATCTCCGTCCCAGTTGCATTAAACCCTGGGTACTGTGGTCACTGACAGCTCTGGCCCCCACTTGCTACACTCCTCATTTTGACAGTTACAGAAGGACTTCAGGTTTGACCCACCAGCTGGAAACCCCAGTGTGAAGGGAGAGGGAAAAGTGTGGAAGCCCTGGAGACAGCGCCTGCCTTGTGCTCCATTTCTCAGGAGGAACTCTGTCTGCCTTGCAGTTCAGGGTGCCAGCCTGAGGGACAGACCCTGGCAGCTACTGCCCAAGGGCTGAGAGCAGAAATATCCCATGGCTGCCCCTGATGTCAAGGCTGTGGGAGAGAATGATTTAAAGAGATGGAGAGAGGCCATTTGGCTGCCCCCAAATCGGATCTACTTTTCTCTCCCATAAATCCAGCGTTCACATAAATCCTCACCCTCTTCCAACCCACCCGTGTTCAGTTCCTCTGTTTTTCCCCCTACCTCTTCCTCATGAAAATAAATGAGTCACACTTGGTCATCTTGTGCCCATGGTTTATGTCTTGTAGCTCAGGACTATGGCAGGGAGGTGGCTCACCAGAAAAGGTTATTTTCCCCCTGGCACTTTTGATGGCAACTCTTTGTTCCAGTATCAGGTGGCCGTTACAGATATTTCTTTATTCATAGGTATCCACCAGAGCTGAAACAATCATCACATCAAATTACAGGATTTGGGAGCAGAGGCTGTGGCTCAGTGGGCAGGATTCTTGCCTGGTATCCACAACACCTTGGGTTCAACCCTCAGCAGTACATAAGACCAAGCATGGTAAAGCATGGTTGTAATCTTAGGACTTTTGAGGTGGAAGCAGGAATTCAGGATCGTTTTCAGCTGTATAGCATAAAACTTTGTCAAAAAAAAAAACAATAAGAATTAGGGCTGGTAAATTATAATTAGGGCTGGTAAAAAAGTAACTTTCAGTATTTTTGTTAGTTGGACATTTAATTGAACATTTTTTCCTGGTGAACTATTTTAAATTTTTTAAAGAAGAGAAGGTGATGCTGATTGAAGTTGGGGTGAGGTTTGAGATGAGGAAGCCGCACTTGTTTTGATGGCCCCAGAGACATGCCTGCCAAACTCTGAGGTACTCCTCTGAATCTCAGCAAAAGATTGCTTGGGTCCACAATGCTTCCCATCATTTAGACTGTGTGAAAACATGGACTGGTTCTCAAACAGGTTCAGCCTCAGTTTCTCCAGCTACAGAAATGTGCAATGGGGAACCAAAGCGGTGGATGGCCTTTTCATGCTCAGCAGCTGGCACCCCTGATGTGCAGTGCTTACCGAGAGCTGGAGAGGCATACTTGCTACATTTTTTTCAGGTTCATGCTACTGCAGTATGAGAATCCAAAACAATGGGCAGATTTCAGCACTTGAGGCTGCAGCCGATGAAGAACCATCTCTGGCTAGGGAGGCCTTGCAGCGCTTACGTGGCAGGCCATTTTGTCTGAATCACCGCAAAAAGCCAGCTATCTAGCAAAGAGAGTGCAAACCGGTCCCTAGTCACTTTAGATTTGCAATGACCTAAGATCCACTGGCTGGTTTTATCCTTATTTCTTGAATAATGGGTGGACATGACTTAGTGCTTTTGTCTGATGACCTTAAGACAGTTATAGGAGGCTTGGAAATGTGTGGCCCTACCTGCATAGGCTTCTCCCTTAGCATAGGGCTGTTTCATGAACAGAGCATCCTTCATCTTGGACAACATTGCCCATCCTCAGGATGGCTGTTCTGGATTGTTTCTTTTTGTGTATGGCTGTGACCAGAAGCTATGTGCAGAGGAAAGGCTTTCATTCATCTTACCGATGACAGTTGATTATGGAAGTCAGAGCAAGAACTAAAGTTCAAGACAGGAGCTTGAAGCAGAGATCATGGAGGATGCTGCTCACTGGCTTGCTCCTATTTTCCTTACATGACCGGCTGCCCAGGGATGGCACCACCCACAGTGGGCTGGACCCTCTGATATCCATCGATAATTAAGAAAATGTCACACAGACATGCCCACAGGCCAGTCTGATGGAAACGATTCCTCAGTTGAGGTCCCGCTCTTCCTGGGTGTGTCAAGTGGACAATCAAGATGAGCTATCATGGTAGGGCTTTGTTCACTGTCTCTTGTACACACTGGGAAAGTTTAGTTTTGGTATCACACTCCCCTTCTGATGCGACAAGCCCCACCTTGGTGGTGTATGCTCTTTTTGCTGTATTCATCTTCATAGAATAAGAAATGGTCAGATCTGTACTTCTCTCTTGGTTACACGTGGGCTTGCAATCCCTATAGGGCAGAGTCGTAGCATCTTGGTAGAGTGGCCCCCATTGGCTAACCACCTCCTCCTGCACTGAGACTCAGTAGCTGTCTTCATTGTCTTGCATTCATATAAGGCTTCCATCTGCCAACTCCAACCCTACTTTTCCCCTAGAATTTCTGCTACTTTGGTTGGAGAACACAGTGACTAGCCAAGCGCTCACTCTTCTCTGTCAATACAGCCTCTTTCACTGTTGAGACATCCCAAGGATGGCATTATGATATCGTCTGACTTCTGGAGTGTCTACTGATTTGCAGAGATAAAGCAATTTGTGTGGTGCTGTTCGGTTTACTGTAGCAGAGGGACTTGTTCTGTAAGGGGAGCTCTATGATCAGGGATCTTCCAGTCCTTTTATCTCATAGCTTTGTTCCCTGCCACTCATACTGAGGGAAGCTTGTGGATAGACAATAAACGTAGGTTGAAGTCACTGGCCAGAGCCTGGGCTGTGGGGCTTTCCTTTGACAGGAATCAAAATGCTGAATGGAAAAGGGTTTCAGCAGTGAGCTTTGCCTTCATGATTTAAAATAGATCATATTCATCATTGGTCCAGAAGGATGTGGTAACAGCTTCCCCAGCTGGAGAAGACAGCTCGTTGTCCTCTGGTTGCTAAAAACTGATGATGTTGTGTGGTTCTCAGGCCCTGAAGGATCCTACCTTGGCTGCCAGGAAGGATTTCCAGAGGGAGGCTGAGCTGCTCACGAACCTGCAGCATGAACATATTGTCAAGTTCTATGGGGTGTGTGGTGATGGGGACCCACTCATCATGGTCTTTGAATACATGAAGCATGGAGACCTTAACAAGTTTCTCAGGTAAGCAAGAATGGGCAACATGCCCTACCCTGTCCCAGTGAGCCTTTGGGGTTTCTCTGTGAATTCATACTTGCCACTATGAACTCAAGTCTGAGGATAACAAACCAAAAGCAATGCCCTTATTTTCCTTCTTCTCTCTATTCTATCTCTATCTATCTATCTATCTATCTATCTATCTATCTATCTATCTATCTATCTATCTATCTATCTATCATCTATCTCTATCATCTATCTCTATCTATCTACCTATCAATCATATCTACTACCTACCCACTACCTACCTACCTATCATATCTATCTATTCTATATAACTATTATCTATCTATTATCTATCAATCATCTATCTACCTATCATATCTATCTATATCATATCATATCTATCTATATCTATCATATCATATCTATTATATCTATATTTGTTTATCTATCATATCTTTCTATCTTCATCTATCTATGTATCATCTATCTATCTATCCATCCATCTATCTATCTATCTATCTATCTATCTATCTATCTATCTATCTATCCATCTCTATCTCTTATGTTCTGTTATTTCAAGTGTGCACTCCTGAGACTGGTTTCTGTGGTTCTGAGGATGGAACTGAGGGTTTTATGTATGCGAGGCAAGCACTTTACTATATCTCCAGACCTAACCCTTTAATTCTTATGCATTGCCTCCTTTCCAGCTAGACTTAGAATTTTGTATTCACAGTGAGACACCTGTACTTTTCTTCTTGGCTCTCAGATGGGCTGAGAAGAAGAGTAAGGCCTGGGGTATATCCTGTGAGGATCCCAGGTTGAGACTCACAGCCCTGGTTTTAGGGATATCTGCTCTCTTACCCTAGTGTGGGAATTGTCTTAAGTACCTGACTTGTCAAGTGAGATTAGTATGTTATACCTTTAACATGCTCCCCTCTCCTGACCAGAGACTTTTTGATGATGAATGTGAATGTATCGAATTATAAATTCAACAGAAAGCAGAGGTGATTGATAAAGAAATGGCATTTTGTATTCAGGTAAATTCTACTTGTCAGCATTCAGACTTTGAGAAAGGAAAGGGTAGAGTCAGACTTGGAAAGAGTCATCAGATCTCTCCTTATGAGTCAGGGGTCCAAATAACTGCCCCAGAGATACTGAGAAAACCCACTAGATTCTCTATATCTCTGGAACTTGAATTCAGAATGGAATTGATTCCTGGAGAATTCAGTCCTTAGCATAAGAGAGACAGAGGCTTATCTTAATTATAAATGGATCAAGGTATGAACGCTTCATGGAGTTTTTGCTAGAAGCATTGTGTGGCAATGTATATATAATGCCTGGATGCATTTTGTATGCAGCAAGGAACTGAACTAATGGTGGCTATTGTAAAAGTCACCTCCATTATTATTATATTATAAGAGCTATGAGTCAAGAGCTTCCCTGTCTTTGTATGCATAATCTCCCTCATCCTGTACTTCCACAACTCTGCCCTATTGTACATCACAACACATTCTCCAGAGATACAGCTGATTCTCCAGTCCCAAGAACAGCCAGAAGAGCTCAAAACCTCCCAGCTCTTGTGTGTGTGTTTTTTTTTATTCCAAGGAAAGATGAGGAATGCAAAACAGAGGAGAGAGGAAGGGGGAAAAACAAGAGTAAAGACCAGGGCAGGAGAAACACAAATTTTAAGGGAAAAAAACCGTAAGGCCAAAGAAATAATTTCTTACCATTGTGACCAACTATTTGACAAGAGGCCCCTTAAGGACAGGAGGGATTGATTTTGACTCACAGTTTGAAGGGATGCCGCTCATCACAGCGGAAGACATGGTGCTGGCACATGGGGTCGTATCATCAGGAGTAAATCAGGAGTAAGAGAGTTTGGACCAAGAAGAGTTTGGGGTATAAGCTGAATGATATCCTCATGCCAGGGACCTACTTCCTCTACCAAGGGTTTGCTTCTTAAGGGTCCCTCATCTCCTAAAAAAATATTCTGACAGTCTCTTGAAAGCATTTTACATTTGAACTGTAGCAAATACACATGGCAAGAAGTTGTGTCTGCAAAGAATTTCTCACCCCTCCATTCTCCATGGCAGGAATGTAGGAAGAACTTTGTGATATTTCCCTGTGCCTGTCTTTGGAGTCTCTTCCCAAAGATAGCAAGGGCATCTTTTCAAAGTAAGGCCAACAGTCGCTCCAGGTATTCTGTGGCAACTGCTGCCCAGAATTCCAGGGGTGGTTCAGATTCTCACTTGTCTTTCTAGGCTCTGTTAGTCAAGGCCAAGCTTTTCCAAAGCTCAAGACTGAAAGCCTGGGTCACATCAACCTTTGCTAGGAGTGAGCTTGCAGTCTTCTTTCCAAAGTGCCCCATGCTTGACCCCTGGCGTCAGTTCTACCTGCTAACATGTCTCCGGGTTAGTGGAGTTTAGGGCTGGCAGGAGTGTATCCTGATATACTGGAGTGGGAACTGGCCTCCTGCCATATCCTTGGCTAGCTGATTTAGTTGCTTTCCTAAGGAGGGAGGGGGACAAAGCCCACCAAAGATAATAAACAAAGTGTGTTCCTATTTAATGGCACTTTTCAGTGGAAATTGGAGAAGCGGTAAAGCAGGCCAGGGCTTTGCTGTGCGCCAGGGCTCGTTGGTCCTCCACTTCGTAAATAAGGGCCCCTGTGTGGTTATGGCTCATTGGACTTTCTGCAGGAAAGAGTGAACACTGAAAGTGACCGACCTGACAGGGCAGGGTGTTATCATAACACAGACGGGCTTGATTTTCACATGGGAGGGAGTGCTGGACTCCCAAGGAGGCAGAGGGTTTCGTCACCCTGCCTTGCTTTTGGTATTGTGGAGTGGTTAGAAGTGCGGAGCAAGCCTTATATCACTGACAGCTGGGGGTTATGGATTGCCTATCAGCAGCATCAGCACCAGCACTGGGAGTTTGTCAGAAATGCAAATGAGCATTTACACTGCATAGCCAATCAAAACTCCAATGGGTGAGGCCTTAAGATGTCTTTAAAATCCTTCTTATACCCCTTTTGGCAGCTTTTACAGGTAAAAGCTTACTTATAGATAAAATTCACAGCATGTCTCTTGGCTACCATATAGCTATTCTGAAATATCTAGGACTTTGACTTTGGTTGAGCTTTCTAACCATTTTGTGCCTCAACTTAAACAAAATCAGGGTATGAAGATTAAATGAATGTATTTAAAACTATCAGAATAGCATTTGACATATACATACAGTAAGGGTTAATTATCTGTGTTATCTTTGTGGGGATCTTATAGATTCACCCATAGCCACACTCACTAGAAATAGGCACCGGAAGCCTGGAAAGGAGATTTCCTTCCTTTCTGCAGGACACTCAAGAGCACTGAAAACCACCCAGTCTTTGCCTTTGATCTATTGAGTTCTCTCTGCTCCATCTCTCTTCCCCCTCCTTGCAGGGCCCATGGGCCAGATGCAATGATCCTCGTGGATGGGCAGCCACGCCAGACCAAGGGGGAGCTAGGGCTCTCACAGATGCTCCACATCGCCAGTCAGATCGCCTCGGGCATGGTGTACCTGGCCTCGCAGCACTTCGTGCACCGGGACCTGGCCACTAGGAATTGCCTGGTTGGAGCTAACCTACTGGTGAAGATTGGCGATTTCGGCATGTCCAGGGATGTTTACAGTACTGATTACTACAGGGTAAGGAGACCTACCCAGCTGCAGGACTCCGTTTCCGAGCTAGTGCCTTGCTTACATGTCTGTCATTGTCCATTAACCCTGTCACTATGGTGCACGTGTATGCACACGCATGCTCACATATGCACTCTACAGTTATCTTTCAGCCACTCCTGCATCTTGGCATATCATGGCAGGCCATTTCTCCTTCCTCTTTGACATTAGGCTGGATTCTGTCTATACATTGCAATAACCTGCACATGATGATCGTACTGAATCACTGATCATTCTTTATGCAAACAGAGTTGGATACCTATAACCTACAGCTCTGTGTTCAAGTGAACTCCCCGACAGTCGAACTTGGTGCTTTGTCAGTATTCCAACCCATCCCCTGATCTAGTCTCACTCACAACATGTTTTATTCTCTGAAATTACCTCATGATTACGTGAGGGTGGTCTCATTTCCAAAGGCAGATCTTTCTGGAAAATAAAACCCAAAGTAAACTAGAAGGGGTCAGTACATTGCTAAACATAATCCTACTGGCCTTGGGAAAAAAGAAACTAAAGTATCTTGTCAATCTTGGCTCTGAAGAAAGGCTGGCCCTAGAGAAAGGCTGACTGTAAGGAAGTTTCATTTGCATACAGTTACCTGTCTCCCACTGCAAGATCTTTACTTTCATTTATTGGGGAATCTCCTTATCACACAACATTGAGATTTTGTATGTTCTTATGGCCGGGCTAAAGGTGAATGGCCGTGAATGTCATTTGTCCCCGAAAGAAAAACATGGGTACAACTTGATGCCTACAGATGGGGTCATGTCTGCAAACTGATTGGGAGACACCCCTTCTGCCATAAAGAAGATGTATGTTGCCTATAGTGGCACTTACCTGTAATCTCTATCCTTGAAAGGTTGAAGCAGGTGGATCTAGAGGTTAAGTCAGTCAACAGAGAGACATCCTGTCTCAGAAAAAAATAAGAAGGAAAAAAAAAACTAAGATAGGAAAGACTTACTTTGGGAACTTTGACAAAGTGGGGAGTTTCGATTTGTGGTATGGAGACAGAGGGACAATATTGTGCAGCAGAGAATACCTTCTTCTGTGACACGTGAGCAAAATTACAACAAACCATGGACCTTATGATAATACAAGAATACTTCTCAAAGTTCCAGAGGCTCAGGCAGCTTTCATGTTTGGTAAAGGCTGGCTCTGTGGTTCATAAATGGCCTCTTTGTTGTGTTCTCCTATGGTAGAAAAGGCAAAGGGTCTTTTTAAGGTTCCTCTGTGAGTTCACTAAATCTAATGATCTAATGAGCTTGTAACAAGTTCTACTTCCAGTCCTTCTCCTAATATCATTACCTGCCATTCTTCAGCTAAGAACGAAATGTTTGTTTCAGCTTGGGGACTAAGGAAACATAATAATCAGTTCATAGCAGGAGAACGGAAGCCAATTGTCTAGTCATGGTAGGAAACCAATTATCATATTGTGAAATATGATCCTGTTGCTGATCCTGGTAAGCCAGGAGGCTAGAATTTGGGGCTAGCAAGTACATAAGTTCTTGGTAGATTTATTTGATGCTCCTGGTAACATTGTGATATGTGATTGATTGCTCAGGTATGGACACTGATTACTCAAGGAGCTTCAGTTTAGTAACAGTGCAGAAGAAAGTGGGATGTTTTAGATACGCCCTTTAGGATGACTTCAGAGGGTCTTGTTCATGGTTCAACCAAAGGATGACAAACTGTGTACTATCATGAACACACAGGAGGCAAAATAAACCAAAGCTGGAAAAAGCAGCCTGTCCCCAGCAAACTGGCTGGCTTTAGTCACCCATCCTACCAAGTATTCCCAGATACAGGAAAGGGAGCATGGCGTGGCACACCAACAGATTGATGGTCAGGAAAGACCTATCGGAATGTACAAAAGCATGGTCTTTAGCATCTAGAGCCTTCTCCCCACCAGGCATATCCAAAGCCTAGGTGTGGTTACTAAGGACATTCATGGGTCATAGAGCCTAGATGAAGTCATTTAATTGTCTTCTGTTCTATAGAATGGGGTTTCCTGTCTTGCTTGGCTAAATTCAGATCTATAGTGGTGCTGATGATACTAAGGGATTGCTTGCTGGTTTTTGTTTGTCTCTTTCTGTGCAGGGAAGATGTTTAATTATAATTTCTTGGTATCTATGGACTTTACCAGGTCTTAGGAGACCATATCAAACCAGAATATACAAGCTGAGCTTTTAAACTGGCTTCTTGGATTGCATTTAATATTTCTCCTTTGGTCTAAAGGTTAAAAAAAGCCATAAAAAAGAACACTATTCAAATGGTACACCTTCACTGTTGCTTTAACAACCATGAGCTGTACTCTAACTCATGGCAAAGCATCGAGGAGTAAACCTAGCTCATTTCTTTGGGTGTCAGGACATAACTTAAGGCTGTGAGGTCAATGGGAATTGTCCACAGTCCAGGTATCTTGAATTCTCTCTTCATAAGCTCCAAATCAAGCTGTTAGCTGAGACTAGATGACTTGAAAATGTATGTCTTTGGTTCCAGGGAGGTATGAAAGGAAGGAGGATAGTTATTTGTGTGAAACTGGCCCCTCTCAAAGATGAGATTGGATCATCTCTCTCTACTTGTTTACTTACAGTGCCTTGATGTATGCTTACACCCCTCCTCCTACCCCAAATCTTTTGAAAAATAAAAGACAGGAGTACATATACCTGAGGTCACAGAAATGTCCCTTAAAGTCTTATACTCTTTAGAAGATATTGGTGTTACTAAAGAATTCTTGGATTTGGAGCTAATGTCAGCTATGTTTACTTTCTAATGTTAAGCCGCCATCAGCACCATGTGCTCTCTGCCTCTGTTCAATTTTCTTATTTTGAAAATTAGGAGAAAAATATTTACCCAGCGGAGGTATGTTTATGTTAAGCAAGTTAGTTTGTGCAAAGAGCCTGTAATGCAATACTTACTAGACAAACTATTGCTTTTCCTGCCTCCTCAGCACCCCTCACACCCAAAACAAGAACACTGAGATATAGTCTCATTCCCAGTTGGGATTCTTGGACCAGAAAGTGGAACTCCTGACCACTGGAAAATAAACTAGGCTCATAGAGCTGCCCCAGAGGAGTGGGGTTAAGATGATCACCTCAAGGAAAATTCCTTCCCGAGGTTTCAGCTTCCGTAGAAATAGTGAGGGGGTCATCAGCATTGCCCTTCTTCTGGCAGGCATTTATATGTTCTTGCTTCCAAATCATGGAGCTCTGCCTATGTTCGAGAGATTTATGTAAGATGTTCTTGTTCAGTATACACTGGCGAAGGCCCTAAGGAATGTGGTGATTTATCAGAGAGACAGAGCACTATAAGGATGCTCTCTGCAACCTGGGTCTAATTTCCGCCCCTCTACTGTGCTTGCTTACTAGAACTGAGAACTTGCTGACTACTCAACTTGCTAACTAATGTAGATAAACACAGAAAATTTAGATTTGTGTGTGTGTGTGTGTGTGTGTGTGTGTGTGTGCGCACATGTGCACCCATGAGCATGCCTATGTGAATGTCTGCGTTGTCAGCTTGGGTTTGCTCACTCTGTGAAGACTCTAGAGTGTACACAGAATGAGGTCAGGAGGAGAGGCAAAGGTAAGGTCCTTCTTTTAGGCTTCCCTTTGCATTTTTAATTTCTTAAAACAAAGAGGCGCCATCTGGCTCATACATAAATGGCATGCAAATGATTTACAAAGGTGAACTGCCAAATTTCCTGTTACACATTTAGATTGAAAAAACAAACATGCCCGCATCAAGTCAGTGGAGCGGTTTCTTCTCTTCTTACAACAGGCTGGATGGCAGCCACCTTTTCCTCCCGTGCCTCACTGATGCTTCCAAGAGGGCCTGTAAATGGGCTTTGACAAAGGTTCATTTGCAGATACCTCGCTTCCCTTCTTAGATCTTCAGAGAACTCGGAGACATTGGTGATCAGATGTAGAGTTACATACAATTGCAGGCATCCTGAAAAGGAGCAGGTTGAGACTCCAGAGCAGACACACTTTCGGGTGTGTTTATTGAAGAAGCGGGCAGTCAGTGGAGATCTGGAAGGGACTGGAGTGGAGGGGGGATAGATGCTATGATTCAGAGAGCGCAAAGTGGGGTCACTCTGCTGCCCCTGTGCTTAGCTTCATGCCTGACACTCTGTAGAGTTAATGCAATTATCAGTGAAGGAAAACACGTGTGTTCAAGGTTAAGCAGGAAATGGATCAGACCAGAGAGGAGCCCATGGGCAGTCAGATACCCAGCACTGTGATGCTATCCTTTGGCGATCCAGATCAAGCCTTTTCTATACAAGTGGATACAGCATCTGGGAAGAATTCCCTGAGGAGGCAAGTGAGGAGTGACCTGGGTTGTCTGAGTATGGGGTGTGTGCTTTAGGTTAGAAGTGAGGTTCTAACCATAAAGTATACTACTCTGATAACTGCTAATATGACACGAGGTTCCAAGCTGAGAGTTCTGGGACCTACTTCTCCACAACTCTTAGACATGCTAAGAATAATAATCTGCAGAACATGGGAATAATTGATGGCAAGATGATCTGGAGGTAGAATGTTTCATATATATTATATATATAATATTTATTTATTTTAAAAAGAACAAACTATCTTCTTAAATTTTACATACCAATCTCAGTTCCCATTCCCTCCCCTCCCCCTCCTCCCATTCTCTCTACCTAAACTCCTCACCCCACCCTCCATTTACTCCTCAGAGAAGGTAACGCACATTGCTTTGGGGAAGATCCTCCCTACTACATTTAGGCTGAGTAAGGTGTCCATCCAAAGAAAATAGGTTCCAAAAAAGCCAGTACAAGCAGTAGGGATAAATCCTGGTGCCACTGCCAGTGGTCCCCACAGTCTGCCCCAGCCATACAACTGTCACCACATTCAGAGGGACTTATTTGGACCTGCACTGTTTTCTTCCCTGTCCGGCAAGAGTTGGTGAGCTCCCATTAGCTCAGGTAAACTGTTTCAGGTGAACCCATCATGGTCTTGACCTCTTTGATCATATTCTCACTCCTTCCACTCTTTAACTGGATTTTTGGGAGCTCAGTCCAGTTGTTTCAATGCAGGTCTCTGCCTCTGTTTCCATCACTTGCTAGATGAAGGTTCTATGGTGAAATTTAAGATATTCATCAGTCTCACTCCAGTGCAAGGCCAGTTTTGGCACCCTCTCCTCTGTTGCTTAGGGTCTTCTCTGGGGTCATCCTTGTGGATTCCTAGGAATTTCTCTAGTGCCAAGTTTCTTGCTAGCCCCATAATGGCTCCCTCAATCAAAATAGCTCTTTCCTTGCTCTCATCACTGTCCTTCCTCCCATCTCAACTATCCCATTCCCTTAAGTTCTCATTCCCTTTCCCCTTCTCCCCTTGTCTTACCTTCCACCCTCCCTACTCCCCCTATCCCCATGCTCCCAATTTTGTCAGGAAATCTTGTCTATTTTC